>JAPERC010000106.1:0-95456 GCA_030411455.1 Arthroderma sp. MBC 290 | reverse complement strand
TCTCCATCAATTGCGCAACCTGAAGAACAAAGCCTAGCTCCGCCTTCAGACAGCCGGCCGGAAGCTCCCAATAGCAATACTCAAACACATCCAGACGCATTGTTATCAGGGACACAGCAGCATAAATCATTCACAATGCAGAGCAACACTGTATGGACAAATCTACATCCAAGGAACACTGTCAACATTCATAGCACCCACACCATTCACTTTATCTCACCTCACCTATCCTCCTCATTCCCAGCACCTGATACTTCCCATAACATTCTAGAAAAGCTAACTCTTGACCAACTGCTCCCACACCCTGTGGGGGATTCCTGCTGCGATCTCACTAGCCTACAGACACGACCTCTGTCTCTCACCAGTCGGTTGACGGATCATCGTCCACCCAACAGCAACAACAACCACGCGACCTAGAAAACGCTACATCAACACCTACCCCGCAAGAAAACCGTGACGCCGTGATGGGCGGGTATGAAACAAGAGGGAATCTCCGCACAACTGGCGGAGCTGGCAATACGGGAGCAGCAGCCATCACACAAGCTCAAGTCGGGGGTGCGCCTGCAAGAGCATATATGAATGAAAAGATCGTTCCGCATCTTCTCGAGGGGATGAAATCTTTAGCTAAAGAGCAGTAAGTCTGCGTCCTGCCTCCGTCATGCAAGGGATGGATGGAAATTTCTACAGGATTTCTACAGGTAACTAATTGATCGCGTCGGTGCAGACCCTCCAACCCCCTTCGGTTACTGGGAGAGTACCTTATTCAACGAAGCAATGAGATAGGCGAATCACCGAGGGAGCCGTCGAGTGGATAAAAGTTCATGGCTTCCTCCGCGATGCCTATCCGCTACGGAACCTGGCGCCGAAATACCTAACAATGAGAGGCTTGTGACACAACGAACTAGAAGTCGGTAGTCTCAGTTACAATTCCGTCATGTATTGAGATACATAGTTGCTGGCATTTTTGAAAGATGAGCGTTACTTATAAAATCCTCAATTTTCATTCGCTGTATCAGCAGGATGGTTCAACATCATAACATCTTTTAGCCCAGGCCATATCATCTGGTTTCAAGTTAGTGGCTTCCACGAGGTTGTTGCACTTTGTATGCTTGATGGGCCCCTTTGTTGAAACAAGCCTCTATCAATGCAGGAAATTATATGCGCATATGGTGTAGGCCTGTTGCGCTGTTTGACCGAAAATCTCTTTGTGGTTATTTTGACCAGCGCTGTTTTTTAGCTTGCTTGTAGCCCCATTGGAGGATTGGTTGTTAATTTTGGTAAAAATACACTCTGTGATCACAGCTTCACGCTTGCTAGGTGCCCGGGGTGCCAATCGAAACGAGTGGGCAAGAGGATCAAGAAGAATTGCCACCTTGATACAGAAACATCAGCTTGAGCGAGGTTCCATGGTGAAACTTACCAAGAAGAGACGCAGTTTGCAATCATTCGGGTAGAATATTTTTCTATTTCCAAATGTGCGGCTATTTGTCAGTTCTATTCTCTCTTTTTTTAAATTTTTTTCTTAGCCGACCTTTGATTGGAAGTGCCGCGAGTCAAGGTGCCCGTAAAAGCGAATAGAATGATCGTCGAAGATGATATTTAATTATGGGAGTGTCGGCTCGTGAGACAGGCTCTGCACTACGAGCAACGACACACAGGTGTGAGATGAGGATGCTGAGCCCAGTTGGAACTTGGATGTAGCGTGTGAAGCGAGATGACATGATAATTGAAATATTGGCTGGCGCGTCTCTTCACGGCAACGGGGTTTGAGAGAAGTCGTTACCTGATACGAAGAGACGCAATACGGGCGAGATAAAAGTTGACTACCGACTAGGACGATTGGTAAAAGGTGTTGGAGAATGGTGATAAATGCTGAAGAATGGTGACCATAAGAAAAGCCGAAGGTATTACAACGAAGTAGAATCCTTTGCATCCGCCGCGATAATGGTTCGAGATGAAAAGCGAGATATGAAAAGAAAGCACAGCCATGAATGACGGCATTAGCCAGGCTGCTGCGGTAACTGTTGGCTGCAGTCTTCTCATGTTCGTCGAAACCATGTAATCAGTAGTTGCGCGCGAGAAGTTGACTTTTGTAACAAAACATAAAAGCGCCGCCGTAACCGTTAGGCATTGACCCCAGCGGAAGATGCCGACAAAACCAGTTCACGAATACAGAATAAGAAGCAGAAGACAATTAGGAAAGTTAACTTGAAAAGCACAGGGAATATCGAGTCCAGTGAAAACGATGAGGGGTGAGGTATTAACGCAAAGAAGAGTCACGAGCGGGAAGTGACACAAACAGCGGCTTCTACCTACCTGGGCCCATCCGTCATTCTGGCCATTAACGGGGGAGCGGCTTCAACTAAGGGGCGTAAGACTCGCGGTGCGAGGAAGGTGCATCAGGATAAGCCGAAGAATATTGGGCACGAGCATCATCGCGGTCATAGTAGCCCCCACGACGACTCTCTCCACGCTCGCCGCCACGGTCGCCACGGCGGTCCCCATATCGATCGTCACGTCCCCCTGACGCGTAGCGGTCGACACCGCGATATCCATAATCATCGCGATAGTCACGGCGACGATCACTGTAGGAGTCATAACGGGGAGGGCGGCCCTCATCATAACGGCGACCGCCACCATATCCTCGACGATCATCGTAGCGGTCAAACCGACCACCACCACGTGGGAAGCCACCGCGGAGCTCTAAGATAGCGATTAGTAACATATTCTAGCCGATTGTCATCACAATGGGGGAAAAAAGGTATCACTAACCGCGCTTGGGAGGTCCGAAGTATTTGCCAGGAGTTGGAGTACGTGGACGACTGCGACGAGCCTTTTCAATACTGAGAGTTCGACCCTCGATGACTTCACCTTGTAAGGCTTCCTTGGCTGCCTCTGCTTGATCACCAGTCGACATGTTTACGAATCCGAACCCACGCGACTCCTTAGTATGGGGATCAAGCATGATAGAACAGCTATTGACATCTCCATATTTTTCGAAAAGTCGCGCTATGTCTGACTCGGTGAGCCGAGGGTGGATACCAGTAACAAAGAGGTTTGTGCCAGGATTTGTTGCGCCCTCTTCATCGGCCAAGTTCTTCAATCTAGGATCAGCTGCTGTCTCAGCACTGAGGGATGTTAGCCACAAGACTATCATAGCTGCGAAACTGACGGGACGATGGAAACTTACCGAGGGGCAGGGCGGTCGTTTGGAGAAGCGCTACGGTTGCGAGCTGGGGGAGCATTATCTTGTGGTGAGGCGCTACGGCCGCGTCCATACTGCGGCTCTGTTCAAGTAAAATGCGACGGTCAGCATCAGCAAGGGAGATAAACAGGATCATAACAGCCATTGCATACCATCAAAGCGATCATTTTCATTTTCGTACTCCATCCTGTTGTGAGTGTTGGGACGCGTTGCCACTTGGTTCAGCAGGCTGGTTGCTTCTCGAAAAAGTCGAATGAGTACCGCTTGAATTAACGCAAGAACAAGCACCAGGCACTCTTGTAACTGAGTAGAGCAAGAGTATAGGTGCTAGGAAACGAGTGTTCTGGCGGGTGAGGATGAAGCTGACAAGACGGACGAAGGTTGATTGATGCTGGCGAGCTCTTTCAAAAGAAAAAGCAGCTGATGGCTTGGACTTCTAGATTGGGTCTAGCGGCGCGGCTTTGCGGCCGCCTACGCCAAGCCTCATGGGTTTGTCTTGGCGTCTATATATAATTTTAATTATAATTATAGCCTCTACTGCATGCAAGGAGCTCTATTGAATACGTAGAAAACAGTAGAAAATTCACGGCATATCGCTAATTGTTACATACAGAGGCCAAATTAAACAGAAAAGATAACAAAGCTACTTAAACCCACGCCATCGCTTCCGTGTTCGGTGCTGCTTTGGCTTCAGCGCACCATCATCAAGAGCTGTCAGTGGTTGAGTAGCGGACTCCGCTTCTGCATTGGTTTGGCCTGGCACTCCTGTCTCCACGTCATCTCCAATCAAGTCTCGTAGCTCTTCGTCGTCAATATCGCTCAGCTCTTCACTCATGCCCCGAAGCACTTCCCTACCAGTCCAGCGTTCCTCGTGTATGGTAGTGCCGTCCGGGTCAAATGGCTGCATGTACCATTGAATCCCTCCCTTAGCCAGGGGTGGTAGCTGTTCAATTTCAGAAAGGCTCATGGGCGGTGTTGGGGGAGCAAAGCGAGATGCACCGATTTCAGAATTCGGGGCAGCCTCCACCTTGACGCTGGCAGATTCGTTGGTAGTTACTCCGTTGGGAGTAACGAGGCAAAGCGACGTCGCATGGTCGGGCGGTTTATCGGAATGTGACCCAGCGGCAGTTTCTATTCCTTCCATATTTTCAACAGTGTCCACGATGGAACCACTCTCTGCAGGAACGGGGAATTCCCTTCCGTGAGATTCAAGCGCAGGATCGACGGGTGCAGGGGCTTGGTTTAGTGAATCGCTGTATTCCAAAGGTTGCGCTTCTAAGCTTCGGAGAGGGTTATCAGTCGATGCGTGTGACTGAGAGTGATCAATCCCGTTTATTGCATCCTGCGAACCAGATTTCAAAGACCCTCTCCGAGAACCTAGCGAATTCTCAAGGATCAAATCCAGGTCTTGTAATTCATTCTCATAAGGTTTGCCATTAAGCTCGCTCTCCTTCTTCAACGCATCCTCTAGAGCCGGTTGAATAGCTTTAATAATTCTCTTTGCAAGTTTACGTTTTTCTCGCTGCTCTATGCTGAGCTCCGGGGCGCGACCACTGATTTGCATCTGTAGCGCCGCAGTGTCCTCAACAGAGGCAACTCCAATCTCCGATGTAAATATTTGCGCAAGGTCTCGAGAAAAGTCAGACACGGATGTGTAGTATCGGTCCTCTAACTTGGATCGAATGGTGTAAAAACCGAAACGGAAAACTCCTCTGGGATCGAGCCTATGCTGGGATTAGTATTTGAAGCATTGAATCATCTAGAGCCAGCAAGGAGAAGGAACTTACGTTTGCGCCTTTTGGAAAATCGGCCATATAAGCGGCGGTATTGGGAAGTACACCAAGTCGATGACGTCTCTTAGGGTTTCTGAATCCTTTAACTTCTCCTTCTCCCTCTTCTTCACTTCATCGCAGAGCATTCTAACTTTGTCCACATCTACATATAGCCTATCTGCAAAATCGATCCTTCGTTGTAACCTAACAGGGCCTGCGCGACCCATGCCGGAAAAGTTACGCCTGGTCATTTCCATCGAGGAGAAGGTTTCTAGCTGAAGTTGCAGTCGTTTCAGTAAGGCTGCACCTCGCCTTGCTTCCCTTTTCAGTGTCCAATATTTGCAGGCATCTTCAGCATACTGTTTCCTGTGCCGTACTGTAAATCGCTGGAGGGATGCCACAATGCTATTCAACAAAACCTGGGGTATCACAGGTGCTCCGGAGGGCAGCTTCCAAACCGTCTTTGGGGCGTTCTGGCGTTTACGTTTATTACCACCGCCCACGGTTAGAGTAATGCGAGGTGTAATGGCGCGACCTTCAGCTTCCGTCAGATCAGGTCCTTCCTGAGATTCGTCCAAAGCGAGTGCTGCGGCCTGGCTATCCCCCCAGCGCCTGCCCTGCATGGTGTTGCGATAATATTCAAGAGCCTCAGCAGTAGCCACTTCGGTATTGTGCTCCATTGCCCACTCGGGTGAAACATGCCTATCACAAAATGCTTTGAGCCCATTGGAATCGGTAACAGCGGGAGCGCCAGGCGTAAGTTTCATCTTGAGATATAGCCCAGCGCGTCTCCCACACGTCACATGAAAAGCAACGAAGCAATTCTTATTGCTGCATTGAATGCATGCTCCCATCTTCTGTCGGCATATATAGCAGGTGAGCTTCCAACGACTTCGGGGAACCTTCTCGACCTCGTTTACCGGTTCCATTAAAGATGGGTTGCCAATCGACACTTCAGGAATCCAAACAGCGCAGATGACGTGAGACCATTTGGAAGTATTTGTTTGCTTGAAAGCGCCTTCGGTATTAGGACAGAATATGCAGGACGGTGACCCTCGTCCGATAAGCTGACACTTTCGACAAAGCCATTGGCCTTCTGGGATGTACGGCACCCCATAGCATTCTTGGTGTACCGCCAAGTCGCAGCCATCACAAAAGACGATAGCATTGGAATTTTCGCAGTCACCGTCATCACATATGTTGCATTTACTATCCTGCTCCTCTCCAGATCCGGGGTGTTCACCGTTGACAGCAACAGCAGAGCTGGAGCGTGGCCGCTGAGTTTGGGGTGGCTTGGGATTCGGCTTAGGTATCCTTTTTTCGAGAGCGTGCCATTCCTTTTCGATTTTGGTCATAGTAATTTCAAATATTGCTGGTTTGATAGGCTCAAATTGCTCGATTTTTCTTTGGGTGTTGTATGTTTCAAGCCATTTTGAATCCTGTTCATCCATATCGTATTCCACCCTACCGACTCTAGCATTACTCGCAGCGGGCTCCGCGCCACCTTCCGCATCCGCCGGAATATCCAGGTCCATTTCATCTTCGCCTGCATCCTCAGCCATTCGTATCATCCGTCTCTCATGTCTGAGGAAAATATCGCTCTCTTGATAACCAACACTTGCCATAGTCCGATCAACGTAATTTTGTTGGCCAACCCCTTTTTGCTCGAATGGTAAAAATGGATCGTTCATTACCCATGACGGCTTCGGAAGCGTAAGTTTCTCGTGGGGGTTCGGGGCGGAGGGTCGAACCGTTATAGGTGTGTTCGGAGTAGTCGTGCCATATATTCTAGGTCTGCCGCGCCGCTTCATAGAGGTTGGAACGGAAGTCGGCGCTATGCTGGTGGCACTTTCGCTATCACCATTCCCATAAACTCCGTTTGGTGAAAGGACATCATTGTTGATAGTAGTTTCTGCATTACTGCTGTTGGTATTGTTGCCGTTATCGTCTGTTCCATCTATCTCCGTTGAGGCAAAAACAGCGATTGGAGCATCGATATCAAGGTCGGGGTGAAACTCTTCCCAACCCTTTTCCTCGCGTGGTTTATACCCATCCCCCTGCGCTACGGCCAGAACTGCCGCCGCTGCTGAGCTGAATCTGCGATTCTGGATCTTCTGCCGTTTCGGACGACTTGAGGGGGTTGATGGAGCCATTCGTGGAGCAGATGTTGGAGCAGCTTCTCGCGGGGGACGCGTCCGAGGTGTTGTAGAGCGGTTGTTGCCTTCTTGAGAAGGGATACGAACAGGTGTGTCTGGAATATCGATCTCAATATATCTCCCACCTCCTCCAGGGCCTCCTGGTACGTATTTACGTCGCTTCGGGGGCGGCTCGGTGCTTATGTCTGGATTCCCATTTGGAGTTGCTTTCCATGGCGTCCTGGGTCGCGACGGAACAGTTCGCTTATTAGAGGGTCGGCGTTTGATCGTGGCAGGAGCCATGGGGAAATATTCACTGAATGAATCTCACTCTAGGCTTTCTTGTTTTCCCCCGTGGTGGCAATTCAGTTGGTAAGGTTCTAAAAGGTTCCCTAGAAATGTCCACAGCAAGGTCGTGTTAGATAAATAGCATCGCGTTCCAAGTCTACCGACTGAGAGAAACAAAACAAAACTGTCAGCGCAGTAGATGAATGCTCGCAATATCCCAAGCTCTCATCCCCGTCGCGCTCGTCGTTGGCGTGAGGAACGTCGAGATGGAGCATCACGATTGGTCTAACCCTATTTGGTATAGCGGTTTATGTACGCCAAGCTTTCCCGCGTTGTGAGAAGAGGCTCAGGTAAGCAAGCTTGAAGTTGAGCTGTATCGTCACACCACCGACGCCCTTGAAGCGGAGGACAGATTGGGCTCTCCTGTAAACCACGGCGGAGCTAGAATGAGCGGTGCAGGCGAAGATAGGTATGTCTGTTTTCTATCCAGTGTGCTTTAGGCTACTTCTAACTCGTATTTTCTCGTTTCAAGATGGCGCGGTGGCCGCGGCGGTTTCGATCAGAATCGCCCATCCGGGCATCGACACCAGAGTGGAGGATATAGAGATCGACCTATGGGGGGTCAACACCATGGACATCGAGGTCATGGGAACCATAATAGTAATAATAATAACAATATGAATGCGGCCAACACATGGAATGGACCTCCAAGTGGACCTGCTCGCGAACCTCACACTCCTGTTCGTGAGTTCAACGCGCTGGAGCTGAAAGATGCCCTGCGGAAAGGTAGGTGCACAGCATTCAAGATACCACAAGCTCGTTGCCTTGCTCACTTCTGTACCGCCAGTAGGAAACCAACAGGGACAAGGTAATACAGCATACAAACCCCGCGAACCTCAGCATTGTTTTATCTAACTCCTCGTGGTAGCAGAACCTCAACCAGTAGTCTACAAACCCTCCGATAATAATACAGGTGCCGCTCGACCTAATGGTCCTTGGGCTTCCAAGCGTAAGCAGCCCTGATCACACCACCTACAAGGAACATTATAAGCTAAAAGTCACCGCAGCAAACACGATGGCCAATGGGAAAGACTTTTTTCTTGAACTTCGGAAGCAAGTATCAGGACTCCAGCAACCAAGCAGAGGTTCTCAAGGCGGTTGAAATTTGGGCTTGATCAGACAGAACGAAACTTCGCTCTGAGATGTTGTTGGTGCCTAAGTGCTCTTGCATTGCTGTGTCCCAAACGAACGCTAAGGTATAGACTTATCAAATATCCACAATCTACGGCGTCTTTGTGGCTACAGTAAAGCGGTCATTGTTTCTGAGATATTCAATTATTAGCACTTGGTTAAGGGTGGACAGCAGCCGACAGGCAGCTCATGGGATCATACCTTAGTTTTCATGAATTGTTCCATTCATTATCCACTCATAAATTATATCGAAAAATTGATCACTTCTTGACCACGGCCGCCATTTAACTTGACCCAGGTGCACTTATCTTCCAATTCTTCCCCCATTAGAAACAACAAAAAAACACCTGAATAGTCAGAGGTGGCTAGTGATTCATATGTTGATCGTCACTTTTCTGTCCCTACAAATATAGAGCTATTTAATCATTTTCCATGAGAGGTCAATCAAACTGTGGCCTCTTCAACAACCTAACCCAAACAAAACAAGTCAAGAGTGTAACTTCAGTTGTGAAACATTACGCGAGTGTTGTTGGGGGTGCCGTTGGTTCTTCTTCTCCTCGCCTTTTATTCATAGGTATCTCTTCTTTTCTCAATGCAACAGGCGATTCTAAGAATAAACAAGAAGCAGTAAGGACAAGTGCTGCACCATGACGGGGTCTACTAGAAGATCAAACATGTCAGACGTCTACCCGGGTGCTCCCTGGTGCGTTTCAGCTTACCGCTGTTCCCGCATAAGATTTAAATCCAGATTCGTTGACATCCAACCATTTTCAGAAACTTAAAGCACAAAACTGGGGGCGACTTCTATTATTAGTCCCGGTCAGGAAGGAGTCCTCATGTTACTGCTTGGAGACCTCGCTGGTCGCCCATGAGATAGACGCGATATTTCACAGTATATCGCAATGCACCACTCGCTGCTGGCGCCAAATCACTTGCCGCCAAAAGTTTGGGAAGGGAAGATTCAGCGTCACTTATTCTGCGAAGATGAAATATACATTTCCTCTTGCGTTGGATTCTAAACTCCTGTGCTCTGCACTCATTTCAGGACTGTACGATGAGCCAGTTTGTGCGTTGGCTTGAATTTGGGTTGCATGAAAGCCCGGCGGCTAAAATAAACTATAATTGGCCATGGCGTTTTTAGATCAAGATCCTGGAGGCGGGCCGCCCGCGAACTTAAACCCCTCTCCGCTAGAGAAGTTTCATGCGAGGCTGGAGGACCACCAGGGTTGGTTCGAATCTACAACATTCAATGGCCAGCAAAACCTTTTATCTACTTTCTCTAGTCGGCACCTTGTATGCTCCCAGCTATTCACTCTCTCAATTGGGCTTCAATAAACCGATCGCTGCATGAGCCCGAGGGTTCTTCAAACGTTTAACGACAGCAGGCATTGTTGCCCGAGTGTTTTTTTTTTCTCATGCATCAGTAGCCACCGTCCGTATCTCCTGTGCATGCCAACGCTAAACTCGCATCCCCATTTTTAGAATCCTCAACTTTCATGCACCCTCTCATGTTACGTCCGGGCTTCCGAGCGAGAGGACCTTTCGTCAACTCTGAAACCGCGCTAGCCCAATTGTTGGAATCATTTATGCGCTCATCGCATACAGGTAGAGTACTATCAATGGATTTTGCCGAGCAAGGCATACATATTATATGTATACCAACCGAATGCAAGGTCTGCTTCAGAACCGGCCAGGGGACCCATGTGGAGCCTGGTCTGTTTTATCCGTGAGAAAAAACCAAAATAACTTCAATGGAGACCCCGATGAGGACCGCTTATGCGCCAATATCCTGGTTCATCTTCATACCAGGTCCTCGATTTCAACCACTGAGAGTCGTAGATTTGCGCGATTCCGACACTCGATGACACAAATTTGGGTCGGTCGACCCCTTCGACCCCTCCTCAGTCTGGAGCACAATCCAGCCCATCATCATGCACCTTATTCTACATCCTCTGCCTCTCCCCACCCCTCCTTACCTTTCCCCAGGCGCCGGTGTCGTCCGCCTTGTTAGGGCCCATATACGTCGTGGCCGGGCGTTTCCCACCATCCATGACAGCTATGCATGAAACTCACGCTCGTATATAAGAGCCAGCATGTTTCATCTAGGAGCGGGATCTATATATCTATTTTATCCTGGCTTCTATTCTGGAATGTGCTGTCTAGCCGTCGCAGGATAGACATTTAACGCGGTTTGAGACTGGATTGGCGTTGGTGGCCAAACTCTCGCCCCCATCTCCCCTCCTTTAAAGATTCGCACAAAAGTCTCTTGTTGTGGAATTTATCCCCAGCGCTGGCGCAACCTTCTTGATCGATGTTGGCTTGAGCTTTTGCATCAACAAAAAAAGAGAACAAGAAAGGCATGTTTAGTAAGGCTGGGCCGCCTTGAACAGCGAAATCAAGCATCGAAATTTTATATTCTTTCTCTTCCTCTCCTGCACTTGCCTGAACCTTCTTCTCCATATTATTATTCTTCTTTTGTCCATAATTCTTCTAGTATGATAAGAGATTATTGTCCTGGCCCATCCAATCGTATATATACTTGAAGTCCCAAGGCAGAAACGGCCGGCCCATCGACGACCGCTTCAGCAAACACAGCCATCTTGGATGCCTAGAATTTCAACCTCGGAGGCACATCTCGACTATATTTTCTGTTGAGCTCTTCGTCGTTCTTCTTTTATTTCTCTGTTCATGATCGATCTCTTAAGAGCGCATCCATAGGTGATTGAAGATTTCCTTACCATATTGAGCAAATAAAAGTGCGAAAAAGTCACACCCTTCCTACCCCCTTTCCACCAAAACTGGGTGAAATTTCCCCCTCGATTTGCGAAACTCGAAACTGAAATGCCGAGGCAGACGCCTTCGAGGAGCCCTAGGAGATCAGCAGCCCCTTACCCGTCACCGAAGAGGAAACGACAGGCCGTAACATCGGTCTCAACTTCGAGCTCAACCCCAACTCAGGCGCCAGTTCCAGCACCAATACGAGTGACAGGCACAGCGAACCCAACAGGAATGAACACTCATATGCCAGGAGTAGCAGCAGGCGCTACAATGAATCCCCAGGCACAAGGTTCATGGCAACACCCCCCAAGCCATTCCCACTCCATGCCCCCTCCTCGTACAACATATCATCAGCCACGATTGTCCATGGTAGATCGGATGGCTCCCACACACTCGCCAACAGGGCTTCCCACATCCAGCAGTCCTCCAGGTACCTCCGGTCCATGGTCGAGCCGCGATGATGAGATATTAATGGCCGCGCGGGCCCAGTCTCAGGGCTGGAGTCAGATTCAACGGGAAAACTTTCCTTCGAAGTCTTCTAACGCGTGTCGCAAGCGCTACGAGCGACTTGTCGCGAAAAGCCGTAGTTCTGGTTGGGACGACGAAAGAGTTGATCGGGTAGCCGCTCAGTATATGCAGCTGCGAGAACAAACCTGGCGACCGCTAGCTGATGCGGTCGGCGAGGATTGGCGAGATATAGAGAAACTGGTAAGCACTGTTTCCCCACCGTGGCTCTCCTCCCTTTTTCAAAAGCTAAGAGATACCGTCCAGTGTTTGGAGCGTGGTGCTCGGACTCTGCTTCCGACTGTGGGGCACCAGGAAATGAATCGCGTGTCTGGCCATGCAAGCCGCCATAGCAGCCAGGATAGTCACGACGACGAGAAGCTTAGCATCCACAATCTTCTCCAGTGAAGCCGAAGTAGTAAATGGCATGTCGTGGATAATGGTGAATAGAGGAGTATCTCATTGCGTTTGCACAATGTCGTCCTATCCTTGTCACCCAGTACCAATCTTTACGTCTTTTCTTATTTTGTCTCGCATAATGTCCTGTCTCTCCCTTGCACCCGATATCATTCGGATTTCCGGCATATGAATCTCCCCTCACGAGTATGAGTTCATGTCTTGATGATTTTTCTTTCCTATTATTTTCCTTTCTTTTCTTTCCTCATATTCCCTTTTCCTTTTTCAAATTTCGAAGCCTGATTTCGAACGGTATTTGGTGGGTGGCGATAGAGGAGCATGTATATGGATGACGGTGTGGTTTCACGGGCATCCTTTTCTGACACTCATTTTTGGTTAGTTTCATTTAGTATATTGTGTTTTCTCCTTAGTATCTGAAATCCGATCACAATGATTTTTGTTTGAGGGTATCGAATGGTGGGGGCGAAGGAAGCGTCGACGCGAAAGACTTATCCCTATGACACGAACTATCTCGTTGCTTTTCCACCCCCTCAGCGCGCAAGGATCGTAGCTCAAAGTCTCGTGAGACTATTTCACTATGCCCATCAATTTCAATGTGCGCAGGCTAAGGATTATTCTTCGCCCAATCACCAACACCTAAGATTCCGCCATCAGGGTGATCTGAACCGAGCGGCCATTCACGTATTGCTCGAAAGTTGAGGTCAGTTTGCCAGCCAGCCTCAAACATTTCAATGCCAGTCCAACCAATCATGGCTGCATTATCGGTACACAAGTACAGTGGCGGTGCGACGATATTGACATGTGAGAAACCACGCACGTCCAGAAACGAGCGGAGAAGGTGAAGCAGATACCGATTAGCGGCAACACCGCCACTAACAACTAGTGTCTTTATCGGTGTGGGTTTGGCCTTTTCATGATTTGCAGCTGGGGTTGTTGACCCCTTCGGTTTCCCTCTGATATGCCGTCTGTCTTGCGATAATTCTTGTAAAGCAATAACAGCCCGCGAAGCAAGATGCTCAAAACAAAAACGCATATAATCTCGTGCAAAATCCACTCGTGCTTCGTCTGGGAGCGGGTCATGGTTCGAGCCTTCTTGTTCTCCAGTCTTTATATCCCTCTCACTACGGACTGACAGCCTTTTTGCGATTTGTTTTTGGGCTGTGGACAAAAGGCCAGCATATGAAAATGCCAACTGCCTTGATTCCGCATATGGCATCCCTAATACCCAGCCCCACTTTTCATTTACGAATTTAGGTATCTCCTGCTCTCTTTTCGCCGGTGGAATGTAATTGGCGTAGTCGGCAGCTCCGTTAGGAAAGGCAAACTGTTCTAGTAGTTTCCCATACATTGTTGTCTTTGCCGTCTCCAGGTAGGACGGCGGTATAATCATTCGCGCAAACTTGTCCAGCGCCGTTCCAATTGCGATGTCGATGGTCGAGCCCAGAATTTCATGGTCTGTAAGGGATTTCGAATGGACGAGTTGGGTATGGCCTCCTGATACCAGCAGTGACAAGAATGGGAACTCAGGCGTCACCGCAGACTCGTCACCTTGCTGCTGTTGCTGGAGAGCACTGGCTAACCTAGGTGTGACAAGGTGTGCTTGCATATGGTGCACCCCAACAACTGGTATCTGCCATGCTACCGCTAGCCCCTTCGCAGTGTCGACACCCGCAGATAGATTGGCGAACATTCCAGGCCCTCTTGTGACAGAAATAAAATCTGGCTTAACCCGATTGGCATATTTATCGACCTTCTCTCCATTTCCGCTGAACGCTCGAACTGGGATCGTCTGAACATCTGTCCGCTCAGCAGCCGGTGGGAGATACTCAAGAGCCTTTGCAATCAGCTTCGTGAGCTTATTTTGGTGAGATTCGAGCGAAACGACAGGGTGAATCCCCCTGTACTGTCTATTATCGGCCGTGACATTTTCCAGAAAGTGAAGGGTAGTGTGGCCGGCTTTCGAAGAGCAAGAGGAGTGTTTATCAGAGGATTTTTCGATAATCGCTACGGAGGTATCGTCACTATAACGAATGGTCAATTGACTAGAGCCAGCTTGCGAAACGGTTTGAAAGGACCTCACCATGACGTTTCTATGGCTAGTGTTAGCAGCTGTCGCCGACTCTGTAGGCAAGGTACTGGTGATAAAGAGCGAAGACGTAAAAGCCGTAATGCGACTCTGGAATTGGAGAACATTGAAAAAAACCCAGAGTAATGAGCGTCGTCGTTGAAGAATGCAAATCCTTTTAAGATGGACAGGAGCTTTTTTTTTTTTCTTGGAGAAAATGGCCTCGGCCAGCCATGACGCTAACAACTCGCCCCATACTTTTCTCCACCAACCGATCTCTACAAATGCTAGATCCTCCAAAGGAAACAACAAATGTTTCGAGAGGATATTCAGGCCCAGAAGCTCCGCCGCATTGCTCGAGCGGAATCTGAAAACTATCGAGGTAGAGAAGTTCTCGGACGAAGTTAGCCATTCGCCTTGTTCCAATTACCACCGCCGATGTAGGTTGTTTGGAAAGACGTCCTGCAGCCAACCGTTCATTAATGCGGCTGCCTTGTGTCAATCGGATAGAAATTGCATGAAAACCACACGATACTCCTCAGCCCAAATCTTTTGTACGAACTATGGACACAGGTGGACCGTATGTTGTGATCGCTGAGTTGTCAGACACCAAATAAACCAAGCAAGCTCGTATATCACGAATTCACCGTACCGACTTCTACGTTTACAACCCTCAACTTGGTACCTATATCTAGACGGCCAGTGTAGGGCATCATATCATACATGGCGGGGAAAGGACTTTTCCCAAACTACGAGTTTGCAGACACCCAATATCGGCAAGATTACTCCTTGCTAGGTTCAAAATGATATTGATATTCTCTTCAGGCATTTATGTATGAGGTTCCTAGTAAAATTCTTCCCAGCCCTCATCTTCGGCGTGGCACTGGATTGTTGGCACCATTTTGTACTGGCCGGAGCCCGACTTCTTTCGATACCAGTTCTCTTCCGGATCGCCCAAGCAGTCTCCAACGGTAACAGCTGTTGCGATCGTTAAGTCAGCAAATTGGAGCAAAATCATCGACTAAGTTCCGGAAGAGGGAAACACAAGCAGATATCACGTACGTGTTAGCTTCTTCCTCTCGATTTCATCCAGCATCAAACCCACGAGCTTCTTCGCTGTCCACTTGTGGACGTCGTGGGCAAAAATAATCTTACCTCCTAAGCCGACGGCGGTCTCAAATATTTCAAAGCTCTTCTCGATTCTTTGCTCATCGTCGCGACTCCAGTCCCCGGTGCCAAGGTTGGTTCCAATGACATGATAGCCCCGTTCCTTCAGGATATTTAGGACGGTGGCATTGGAAGCTAGGTAAGGCAATCTCAGATATGTTGGGCGCTGGCCAATAATCCCTTCGATTTTATCATCCAGTTCGTCCAGTTCATCAATTATTTGACCATAGGGCAACGTGGTTAAGTCTTTATGATGCATCCTGGGGCTTCATCAGTGATATGGTTTTGATGATATAGAAGATATGAATGGGCCCAGGAGCGATGCTCACGTATGTGATGCAATTTGATGGCCTTTTTCGTACTCTCTCTTAATCAGGTCTTTATAACTACCGATATACGGCCACCGATTCGCCCCATTCATGAAGAATGTAGCTTTTACATTCCGCTTGTTAAGGATACCCAAGAGCTCTTCAGTGAAGTCATGTGGGCCGTCATCAAAAGCCAAAGCAACTGTGCCCGGGACAGTGCAGCTGTTGATAATTTCACCAACGGGGACTTTGCTAGCGCCTCTGTGTCCGTTCAAGACTTGTTGAAGGTCAAAACCGGCTTCCCATGCCGGGAGGGCAGCCAGCGGGGAGGCTAGTATAGAAATGAAAAAGAGCACGTCTGGCTTGATCATAATCATATAGATATTGTCGTCGTGGAGAAAATAATAATACCCGACATACTCGACCGAGAATAACTATACTCATAGCAGAAAAATAGAACGCGCATTGCAATTCTTTATATTGTCTGAAGTGGCCATCATTGCAACGTATGTACCAGATATCTAACAAAACTCCCGAGTAGCTCACGTCATGATGAATAAAGAATTCGGGAATAAATAAGGCTGTGGATTTTCCCCTGACTGAGCCCATGGTTCACTGCCAATTGCCATCAAAACTTGGGGGGAGATAGATACTTGAGTCTCTAGGAATCGTATCTTGTCCGGCGTTCTTTTTGCCTCAGCGATCCGCCTGGTTCCAAGTGGAGACAGACGTTAACAATTGTGTATAGAATAGTCTAGATGTCGACTGCGAACAATCATTTTGGATTGATTCCTCCTCTAAAGAGACAAATTTGTAAGGGCAGATCGGGGTATGCAGAAGCTTTGGTTCACATAAAGTCAGGTTAGCAAAATTTGGCAGATAATGCTTGAAGGTACGGACACCAGATATAATGCTGTAGAAGAGCACCTATCCAGCCGTCAACATTAATAACATATAATTCCGGTAAGTTCGGGAGCAATAAAAAGACGTTTTATTGATATATTGTGTGCGCAGATCTCTGGGACAGCAAAGTTAATATTCGAGGTTAAATATAACTGTCATTGAATTCTCGTATATCTCAACGGGGCAAATGATGCTTTCGTATTCGTACTCTCTCAACTCCGTCTATTTTTGTCGGTGAGTTGAAGGTGAAGATGAAGGGTATCACCATGACCCACACACGAAAGGGGTTGAAGAACGAACCCAACAAATCCGAAGAAATGTATCAAATCAATGAGGACCGAAATAGATAAATTTTCATTTGGATACATAAAGTTATCCTGTTAAAGAATACACGCTTCAATCATAATTTTCATAACATCATAAAAAAAGGACAAAAACCCATCGGGCTATTCCCATCTTTTCGCTTTTGAACGACACCAAACTCCTGTCCTCCTCCTCCCATATTCCCTCTTATCCATCCGTCGGTGATGTGGGTATAATGTGCTGATAGGTAGGTCGGGGTATCGAGAAGGGGCTTTCCACAAAACCCTCCAGGTGGCTCGTTTGGTGCTCCTTTGGCCTTGTCCGTTGGTCGACCCAAGTACTCGTGAAAGTGCTGGGAAGACACGAGGACATGGCCACGCGATAATTTGTTTTGTTTTGGTTCCAAGGTAATGTTGTATTTATCTTATGATACCTGGATTCAGTCACGAAAAGGAGCGTGACCATCGCCGCTCTTCCCGTGACATCTTCATGTGTTTGCCATAGTACTCTTCTGGGTTTTCAATCGGCGTCACGCAGTGGATGACGGGCTCATTGTTGAATCGGATTCTCTTGTCAACGGCAGCTGCATTGGATGATTGTGGCTTTTTCAGGATACTCTTGGAAGTGGTTGGGTTGGAGTATGTGAAGGCTGGTGGCTGCTGTTGTTGTATGGTCGAGAAGCTGACGGCTTGGTTGAATCTGGAGTTTAGGCTGGTGTTGAGAGCTGTCGGGCTGCGAGGATTTGGGGAAAGAGGACTTCTTGGGATTGAGAGGGCAGCGGGTGATTTGAGAGAGTGGCTGGCATTCGAAGTAGCGCTGGCAATGCTCAGAGAGAGCTTGGGCTTGGCCATGCGAGTTGCATACATTTTGATGGGTATAGATGGGGGTAGGATGGGTAGATGTGGTAGATGTATAAGCTATGATGTGGATTGTTGCGATGTGTATGTGTTCCGTCAAGGTGGATAGATAATGAAGAACAAGTGCAAGACAAGATAATTTCAGAAGGAAAACTTGGGACAGGATGCAGTTATTTAATATAGTTCAGTTTTCGGGAGGTTATAAAGAGGTTGGACCAGCCAATAGAAGAAATGTTATAATTAGGAACAAAGATCAGGAGTAGGGCGCTAACGAAATTGGAAACAAAGACCAGCTTTGACAATCAACCAAGAGAATAAGGGAATATAAAAAAACCTGAAACGGCTATTATTACCACAGCAACAACAGCATGAGAGAGGAGAAGAGAAAAACGAACCCACGGGTGACGGGGTGTGTCTATTTATGGCCTCATCGCATGAACTAAAACTTACTGCTTGTGAAGAATTTCAACAGGGTTGGGGGCCCTTGTGCCGTTTGAACCAATCACACCTGCAGTGATATGTGTGAGAACGTGCATGAGATGCAAGAGAACAGCAGCTAACCCAATGACAAGCAGCGATGTGCGGTGATGAGCAGTGACCAGCCTGCAGAATTACGAGCCCTGCACTCACCATTCATTTCTCCCATAGGCCGACAGTCTGAGGGACGGACCGATTTACCACTCAAGATTGGAGAAAATGGTCACTCTTTCGAGCTGGTGTCACCATAGATGCAGACTAAAAATTGGACTAGAGCGGCCATCACATTGTTGTCACACACTGATTGTTTGACAAACCTACAAGGGGGAACGGATCACTGTTTGGCTCCCCTCTGCATCCAAATATCCTTGGCCAGTCTATTTCCGTTTATGTCAAAGCAGGGACTTGACGCCAGGCCCGTCGGTCTGTAGATTCTGCTGCATTAGGAAACAAACTGCTGCTCCTAAGCGCTCATCTTAAAACATAACACATGTTTCACCACTGTTGGACTTTTGTCAAACAGGCACCATTGCGTCTTGAGTTGAATCCAACCAGCCTGTTGAGTTGAAAGACGTGTCAGGGAAGGCTTTTCTAAAAATATGTGACTGTTTTCTGTCAGTTGAAAGTGTTACTATTTTTATAGACCTTCAAGGCCAAATAAGGATGAGTGGTGGTGATAACAATGAGGGCCCTATAATTAGCGCCGACAATATCTGTTATCGGGGCACCGTATGAACCCCCCCTCCGCAGTCGGCAAGATGAGCATGATCGCTTCTTCGTTCCACCTTAGCGTGATTGCTGTTAGTCCCAAGCGCAGTTATCATCGTTATCATGGTGGCACCGCCGATCTTCGGAATATAGCAGGTGGTTGGGATGAAGGAAATCGGCGCGAGAGTAATTAGTTTGACTGTCCTCACCGCCAACCCTCCGCTGACTAACAACCGGCATCTTGTCAACCGGCATCTTGTCCGCTTCTTGTGCGCTTATGCCGAAGCTTGGAGCTTCTCTCCACCATTGACCATGGGTATGATCCATTATCTGCCATATTGTGGGTTCAGGGTAGCCTAGCAAAAGCGAAAACGATGTCTTGCTTCTGATTTTGTTTGTGGGGAAATAGTTCGGACAGCATTATGGGGAAGCACATCCATCTACATCTCTGTTGTATATCTATGTCGGCGGAAGAGGCAAGGCATACCGATAGGCATTCTGACTCCGTACTCTGCATCGGTTTGAGCCATCCAGCTGACTTCTGTGAGTCTTTTTCCCTTTTTCCTCTCAGTGGGTTACCGAGGCAGGGATCTGGCCACGCCTGGGAAAAACTCTGAAATCACGTGGCGAATAACTCCGAAGTCGCACGCGCTCCGGGAGTATCTTTGCCCGAGCTGGATGTAGGAGAAAAGAGAGACGCGCTGAAAGGAAAAAAGGAGAAATTCCTCTCGGTATCTCTATATAGAACATCATGAGAGGTTTCTGGAAGGACATCAAAATATCCCAAGACTCTTTCCAGGCTCTTTTGCAGTGCTTAAAGCTGAAAAAGTCGACGCCACCGTTTGGGTTTAGCGTTCAAGGCTGTCACTAGCGCGATTAAAAGTCGCCCGGCTCCATCGGTTAAGCTTCCAGTTCCTGGAGGACGGAAAGAAAAAAAAATAATTAACAGTCACAAGAAACAGCTGTTCTTTCACTCAACTTCTTCTGAGTTTCATCTTCATTCTCTTCCCAGCTCTCCTCTTTTCTCTCTTCGCTATGTTTTTGTGATTTTGTCTATCACTATACTTCATCAATCGCTCTTCGGCTTATGTGCCTAGTCTTCTTTTTAGCCACTTGCTTTGTTCCGGTATCTGGTGGCTCTTTGTTCTGATTTTTCATCCCGATCGCATAGGGATAGACAGATTTGATTTTTTGAAGTTTTTTTCTCTCTCTCTTTTATCCATACTGGGACTATCACTTGCAGCTGCGGACCTTCTTTAATTCTTCAGCATGGCTGATATAAAAGAAGCTATTAAAGAACCCCTTGTGGGGAGAGTGGTTGAGCCTACTCCCACAAGTCGTGTCAAGTCGCATTTCATGCGCCATGCAAGGCAAGACAGTGAGTCTGAAGAGCTTTATCTGGCTCCAGAGGACTTTGTTGATGCTATTGCTCCAAAGAATGAGGACTATGTAAGTTTCATATTCTGGATGTGTTGTGTTTAGCTATGTGGAGAAAAGTGATATAACGACATCATCACTCTGGGAACAACGACATCATACTGTTCTATTCATATCTGCACCTAACTAACATCACTCTTTTACCCAATCTCTAGCACAAAATAAAACGAGAACAGTACGGAATTCTCTTCCAAGTCGCCGACCGAAGACGCACCGGGAAATTAAATCTACACGATTGGGCCGCCTTTGAAGACCTCCTATCGAAACCCGATGCTGAGTATGAGATTGCGTTCCGTCTGTTCGACACCGAAGGAACAGGAACCGTCAAGTCCGAAACCATTCAGAAATTCTATAATGATGCAAAGACTGAAACCGCAATTCCATTTGACTGGAACTCGGAATGGGCTGCGCTATACGCCGGTTCCAAGAAAACTAGGCATGATATGACCTATCCGCAATTCGCGCAGATGCTTCGAGGCCTCCAGGGAGAAAGGATACGACAAGCCTTTCACCGTTTTGACAAAGACGGAGACGGATACATCGACCCAGAAGATTTCCAGCGCATTATCCTTGAGACCTCGAGACATAAGCTTTCAGACCACCTGTTAGAGAACCTACCTACGCTATGCAACATATCTTCCGGAAGCAAGATCTCGTACGCCAATGTTCGCGCATTCCAAAACATCATGAAAGAAATGGATGTGATCGACTATATCATTCGCAGCGCCGTAAAAAAGAGCGACGATGGCAAGATCACCCGATCCGATTTCTTGAACGAAGCTGCGCGCATCACGCGATTTTCCCTTTTCACGCCAATGGAAGCCGATATCTTGTTCCACTTTGCCGGTCTCGACGCCCCGTCTGGAAGGCTATCGCTTGGCGACTTCAAAAAGGTTATCGATGCGTCATGGCATACAACTACAATGCTCGGTGCAGAGGCCATCGCTGGTGTTTCTCATGCCGGAGACAAGGTCGCATCGACTGCGAAAAACTACCTCCATAGTGTGCTGGAATCTGTCCATCATTTCGCTTTGGGTAGTTTGGCTGGAGCCTTTGGCGCATTCATGGTTTACCCGATCGATCTTGTCAAGACCCGAATGCAGAACCAGAGAAGTGGACGGGTTGGTGAAAGGCTTTACAACAACTCACTCGATTGCGCAAGGAAGGTCATCAGAAACGAGGGAGTTCTCGGCCTTTATTCTGGTGTCCTCCCTCAGTTGATTGGAGTTGCTCCCGAGAAAGCTATCAAACTCACGGTGAATGATCTTGCTCGAGGAGCTTTCAAGGATAAGGAAACGGGTAAAATTAAGTTGCCGTTCGAGATCCTTGCGGGTGGTACGGCAGGTGCATGCCAAGTGGTACGTAGATTGACACTTTCAAAGAAAGGTTTTAGATGCAGACGCTAACCGTTGTGGAACAGGTATTCACAAACCCGCTTGAGATTGTCAAAATTCGTCTCCAGGTACAAGGTGAAATCGCCAAATCTGCGGATGCCGCCCCTCGCCGCTCCGCAATATGGATCGTGAGGAACTTGGGCCTGATGGGGCTTTACAAGGGTGCAAGTGCTTGCTTGCTTCGAGATGGTAAGTTTTCTTGCGGCTCTCCTGTAACGTATATGCATGGACTAACTGAGGTTGCATTTAGTCCCTTTCTCGGCTATTTACTTCCCAACCTACGCCCATTTGAAGTCCGATTTCTTTGGGGAGTCACCAACCAATAAACTGGGAGTTGTCCAGCTTCTTACCGCTGGTGCTATTGCTGGTATGCCTGCAGCTTATTTAACGACCCCTTGCGATGTTATCAAGACCCGTCTGCAAGTCGAAGCAAGAAAGGGTGAAACCAAATACACATCCCTGCGCCATGCCGCAACCACCATCATGAAAGAGGAAGGATTTAGCGCCTTTTTCAAGGGTGGTGCAGCCCGTGTTCTGCGCTCGTCTCCTCAGTTCGGCTTCACCCTCGCTGCATATGAAGTTCTGCAAACCATGTTGCCTATGCCAGGAGCTGGTGAAGAGATTGCACCAGCCGGTCATGTTGAACCTGGACTTGGCCTGCAACCAGCTACAGCACCATTGCCCTATCTAAGATCTCGCAATGCGTTGAAACTTATTCTTGATTTGGATCAGAATTTTGGTCGCATCCGCGTGCCTGAGGGCCGCAATCTGCCTGGATTCCCTGGGATTTCAAAGCAGTGATTTTGGTACCATTTAATCCCCCTTTGGATTTTTTGCATGGATTGGTTAGATAGATGACTTTGGTGGGTCATCATACTCTAGACACCTTCTTTGGTAGCTGGGGTTTTTTAACCTTTCCCTGAAGGAGCTTCTGAGCTGCCCATCCATTATACCCCCATACACCTACCTACCTTTTCTTAATTTCGTTCATTTTACCTCTCATATCGGCTAAAACCCCGGCTCTGGTATCCGTAACGATTTAACGACCAAATTTCGCTTCTACCGTCCTACATATACCTATCCGAGTCGACCTCTATTTCCCTCCTGCAGCTGAACGGGCATAAACCATTTAGCCTGGAGCATCCATCTACATCCCTAGATCTATAGATCTCAGCTTCCAGGAACCAGCCCGTTGAATTTCTTTCCATCTTTCGCATACTGTACTCAGCCTTTCACTTAATCTTGTTTCATATGAGCGTTTTCCTAGCCTGGTTCCTCGTTGCCCTGAATTGACCCGAATCAGGACAATCCTCGTCTTTGTTTCTTATGGTTTCAATGGACCGGTCACACATATCTGGCTGGCTCTTCGTAACCATCTAATACTGGTTTCAGCGAGGTACCGAATCGGTTTTCTTGGTTTTCCTTTGCATATCGTCGTTTACATCTGGATTTCAGGCTTTTTCTTAAGTGTTTTCCTTGTGTTTTCATAGATCTAGTTTCTAGACCTATAGAATTAGAGTATAGAATCTTCTGGATAGACTCACAGTTAACATTTATCATAGCATCCATGTCCATATCTATACTCAAACAAGGCCAAGAGATGTGACGGGATGACTAAAGCGCCCCACATGTCACGGTCCACCACATCTACATGCATACTACATCAGCCAAACCTCATGCAACATCCAGACATCACCACTTCTTCAGCTCAAGGCCATTGACGCTGGCCTACCTCTTGAATCTAGTAGTATTCATATATAGAGGCCACATTTATCATGCAAACCCCCAAAATATACCCCAAAGACGATAAAATGGTTGCCAGGCCCTATTTTAAGGCACAAAAGCTCGGCGGTTAACACAATCACTCACAGCACGTCCCTATTCAGGTATGAATCGGGAATAGTGTCATATCAACGTCTCGATATGGGTCTCTGTGCATTGTGAGCGTCGAGGCCGCTGTATAAACCGTCCATAGAGGGTTGTTGGTGTAAATCCATTGTTGGATTTCGTCCTATTTCTTTTTTTATCTTTCATTCTCTGCTTGGAGTTTGCGCTGGCGTTTCTTCTTTTTTTCCCTTTTCTATTTTACTTCTTCTTTTAGTTCCTCTGGGTCTAATTTATTGATCTATACTCGAAGTCGAGTGGAGAGGCATATCTACCCTGTCTTGGTTGTTTGTGGATATTAGCTGCGGTGCAGGACACCGTTTTGAGTCAGGAAGATCGATTCTTTCTCGTCCTTGTTGACCCCCTTTTTTCGTCCTTGATTGGTGCTGGTGCATCCTACTTTCTCGGTTTCTGTGCTTCCATCATGGCGCGATCCCCATTCCTACCTCTGCTGCTATCACTGCTATCTGTGGCCCTTTTCTGTGTCGCCGATGAACAGCTACCGAGTGATCCTACTCCAAGACAAACTTGCTTTGACTACACGGGCCGCCCACTCACGAATAACACGCAATGTCCTGGCTCGAATGCCTGCTGCCATTACGCACACCAATGCACAGGCAATCTACTCTGCACTCAAGACGACTCTGATGAATATGTCAATTCACTATGCGCAGTCAATCCATGGAGTGATTGTTCGAATATATGTCAATATGGTGAGTTTATATACACCCGTCACGCTATCCTACCAACACAAACTATATATTCCGATATCTAACGAGCCGGTTCATCTTCCAAAATAGGAGCCGACCTAAACCAGCGTTTGCCACGGGTTATAAAATGTTCGGATGGCAAATATTGTTGCAACTCTGATATCTCCTGCTGTGAGAAAGGTCGTGGTTACGTACTCGACGGGAAAGGCAACATAGTATCTAGCTCCTCATCGTCCGAAAGCCCAACTTCCTCCCCTACCAGTTCCACACCACAACCCTCTAGCACCGACACTCCCACGACTAGTCCCTCTATAACACCAACTTCACCGCCTTCAAACTCGGGTTCCGACCTTCCGATAGGCGCTAAAGTCGGGATAGGGGTTGCAGTGGCATTTAGTGTACTCTCTTTCATAGTCCTTGTTGCTATCTTTATAATGAAGAGGCGGCGTAGAAATACCGCGGCAGCACCGCCGAGTACCCCTGGGCCTCGAATCCCTCCATACGCGCCACCATATGAGCTGGATAGCCGTTCGTTAATGGCTGAGCTCCCGGCAGAACCCCCTGAAAAAAACAAGTTTTCCTCACGGCAGTGGAACTAGGCGCAACAATAAGAGGAAAAAATAAATCAAGTTACCAAAAACGAGAGAAAAGTTGGATATATAATATTTTCCTATGTGACTTGCCTTTAGGGGAATCATCGTTTATTGATGATGCTATTTCTTTGCATTGGAAATGCGACATCATAATTGCTTCTTATTCATGTTTGATCTGATGTATGATCGATTTTACGTCATGTCCTGTTATTTCATCAACCCTTGTATATAGATCACATTGAAGTTTCCCGTTCGGGAATTGTATATAAGGCTTTCTTACTTGCAGATGCGCATCCTAGCGGAGTTTTTGATTATCTGATTTGCATTTGTGATTTCCAGGTTAGGTGTCAGCTTTTCAATCACTGTCGACGGGAGTTATTGTAGCTCAAGCAAATATAAGAAATAATCTCTGTTATACAATATAAATACATTCATGGCTTTAGTGACGACCCTAGAGCATATAAACTCACGGCGGTATTTAAGCCAGCTTGTGCCCATGTTTCAGGGGGTGCTGCTTATTTTGTATATTGAGGTAGCCTATAGAGCTCCGTGACTCTTCGGCGGAATCGGCTGTAACCCCTGTGCGTGTTGATTGACATTACTCGGCCTCCCGACCTGGCTAAGACCGCAGCCGCCAGTTGAAGCCAGATAAGTCCATGTAGAATAGAGAAGAAACCGCAGTTCCGCTGAGTGATACGAATCTGTTAGTTTAGACCAATATTCTCAGCCCGTAGCTCCCATTGGAGCCTGTTTTCTATTATCGCGTCCTTCAGCATGCCGCAAAAGATGCGAGTGTAAGATGGTTCCCGAAGTTCAGTCATAAGTATGGAAACTAGGTTGGTACAAATCAATAAAATCGACTCTTCGTAGGTGTACTCTTGGCATTCGGCGTTTCATCGTTGTTGTTGCTAGACGAGGGTTGCGTTGGTTGGTCATTTTTCGGCGCACTCGGCTTCTCCTTCGCTTTGGACCACTTCATATCTTCCATTTCAATTTCTTCCAGCACTAATTATAAAAATGGTTAGCACGTCCCGTCCTCTGATCTGTCTCAAACCCTCTCAAAACTACTCGAATGAATCCCAATGCTTACCCTCTTCCCATTCCCTCTCGGACGCCTCATCCCCTGTTCCCAGCACCTTCTTAACATCCACCTCTTCACCTCTTTTCAGCCTCTCAATAACTTCATTTAACAGCCGGATCTTTGCATCCGTGCTGCGCACGTAGTTCTGATAATCGTTCCGTAGCGAGACCATCCGTATCGATTGGGAGCCGATAAGGGTGAACATGATGAGGAAAAATATAGCTGGATTCCGTTTCTTTTTCTTTCCGGCTTGGTCGGGCTGGGATTTGCGCCATCCGGGTTGCAGGAATCTAGGGATCATGGCCGTCCGCATCGATTTCTCTGCGATTCTTGGTACGGCGCGGCCTGTTGAGAGGGCCTTGAATACACCCGGTGAAGACGCATAGTGAAGAGGGATGCGCAATTGCATCGTGGTAATCAGAGGTTGAAACTGCATATATATTCTTTGTGACATTTTGACAGGCATGGATATCATTCAAACCGTTTAACTCTGTTCCAGGTGTTGAACACTTGCCCAGGCTAAAAAAGATAACTATCGCGGTTGGTAAGTCACGTGCTGTATTAGGTAATGACGTGGTTGCCGAGCAACGGTCTGTTGGCCAACAGCCCAGAGCTCCATTCGAAGACGGTCAATGAGCTACGGGTATCAAGGGAATACCAGGACTTTTAGGATTCACAGTGACTCGACGCGAAAATGGCGGGGTCTACGGTTCTGCCGCTTGTTGAATCGATCAAGAAGTCCCTGCAAAATTCCTCCCTTTGCTCGACCGACACCGTGACGACCTTGCACCGACTGCTTGAGGGGCCAGCGAAAAATGAACAACTAAAGGAAACAACAAGAACCAAGCGGACAGTATCGGTCACTGCGAAACCCAAGCCAGCTAGGTCCGCAAATGCTAAAGGCACGGGGAAGGTTACGATTTTCCAATCCCCTACCGAGACCGACACTTGCACGTTATCCAAGCAAGAGAAGCTCTCTTTGGCCACTGAGGTCTTTAATCGCGCATCAAAGCTGCTGTCGGAGCATATAAAAGCCCAAAGACCAACTAATGCGGTGGAAACAAAATCGAAACGAGTATCGATTCGCGAAACGCCTACGAAAACACCATTACAGATAACTTCGCCGAATCGAAAGATACAATCACCCGTCAAGCCAAAGAGTATTGATAAGCAGCTGAAGAAACGGAAAAGTGGAAAATATGGGGTGGCAGAGACTGCTGAATGTGCGAGATTGGCCCTATCTACGCTTCGGGGACTGAGGAGCTCGGACGAGAAGGATGGAAATAATCAGCTTGATCAAGGACTTTCTATCTTGATTGGCAAGTTGCTCGCGCTTGGCCTGAATGAAATGGCTTTACAGGAACTATGGGTTTTAAAAGAGAGCATAGAGACAGCCATGGAAAATGAAGTTGCAGGACGCCAGACGAAACGCAGGGTTAAAACAACGAAAACCGCTGGAAGCCGAACAACCAAGGGACTAGACGATCTCGTCAAATTCACATCCACCCCGAAGATGAGCGCCTCATTTCAGCTCTTTGTTACGTTCCATTCTCATGCGCTTAAGGCTATTGCTGCTGAAAGCGATGCTTCGACCATACAAGCAGTACATGATATGTTCAAAACCTCCAACCGCTCTAGTCTTGCCAATGTCATCACTTCCGCCTACGACAACGGCATTATACCTGCAGATAAAGCAGCGCAACAACTCCAATCGCTTTCTCAAAATATCTTGTCGCTTTCTTTTGCATGTCCTATGTCGGACTCGAAGGCTTCCAGTAGTAGCACCCGGGCGAAAAGCGCGGCGATACTGAGTCTGCAAATCCTTTCACTTGAGATGCGATGTCTCTGGTGGAAGATAAGCAAACACAGATGTGACGAAGTAAAAGAGCTTTGGGAACCACTTTCCCGGTACGTTAGGGCATTTTCTCGCCGGAACCCAACTATTCGCAAAAGCGACTTTGACAGTGTGAAGGGGGCGTTCCTGCAACTAAAAGCGAGAATGGGATCAAGTGGTACCGCTTCTCGAAATAATGACACACTTCAATCCTCTATGCTTATGATCATGAAGACCCTCGGTCAACTAGCATATAGTGCTGGTTGCTTAGATGATGCGGCTGAATTCTGTGAGACTACTTTTGCATATCTTGCTCCAGCGCAAACAGCTCAATTGGCCGTTTGCCAGTGCACAAAGGCTTTGCTCCAGGTTGAATCTCTGCGATCGTCAAAGTGCCCTCTGACAAAAGCCATAGCGAGTGTTTGCGAGGCGGGAGAGCGTTTGACGGCGCCCTTGAAAGGAAGTCAAAACGAATTGGATGAGCTGCTAATGGAAAGCGCAAAACTCAAGAAAACAATAATGAAATATATCTCAAGTGTGACTGAAGCACTAGATGAAACAATCTTTTCGAAGATCCGCCAAACAGCGTTGGTGTATCTAACCAACTTTGTTCGATTCCTTAATCGTTACCTATCTAGCTCCTCGCCATCTGGGACTGATACAGGCTCAAATTCTTCCTTGGATCAGCAATACCCTAACTGTAACAACATCGCACTCGCTGCAGTAGATTCTGCAACTGTTCTTTCAAAACTTCCTGCCACGGTAAAGACGACGCCATGGGAAGAATTCGATTCGCTCTTGTATGGATGTTTCAATCTTTGCAGAGCACTCGACAGCAACGGTAGCTCAGAGTCGAGCGGGAATTCGAGAACCGATATCGTCTCGCGGCTACTGCGGATATCCAATCTGTATTGGTCCTGTTACTTATCTCGAAAGGATCTGGGTCTGCAAGCCTGCGAACTACTGCCGTCTGTCGACCGTTCCATAAAGGTTCTGATAAACTGCTCTCCAACCGAGCGGCTTTCAGGCTTCATGGCTCTGAAATTAGAAAGGAAGGCTAGCCTGTATTCTGAAATGGGACATAGGATAAGAGCCGAGGGAGCCTATGCTTCAGCAATTCAGGAACACTTAAGTGCTGGAGTCCTCACGGCTGCCAGTCACAGTTCTGCCACTCAACACCCCCGTCATATCTGGAAAGACCCCCAGAGTCCCGCCTTCGCTCTAAATCGCGTCACTGGATATTATCTCAGGAGCCAATTAAAAAGAGAATATGAATCTACTTTATTCTTTGATGATGATGGCCTTGAAACCCAGGAACGAGCAACATTGCTCGAACACCAGATTTTTACGGTTTTCGATGTCCTTGCCTCGAATCCCTCCCAGCGTACAACAGAATCAATCAAGGTGACAGTTTCCACATTACTCCAGCTATACTCCGCCGACATATATCCCATACGACGGTCACGGGTCATTCTCCGCGTTCTCCAATTCCTGCTGGAAAGCAATGCTTATATGGGAGAAGAATTCCCCCAGTTTATTATCGACGAAGCGAGTAGCTGCCTCTCGAGTGAAATATTATCTGAAGATAAAGAGCTGCAGCCATTTCAGGATACCATTCTCGCATCACTACGCCTAAATATCGGGTTTTATTTGGGAGATACACCAAGCGCGGACCTGGAGTATGTCGTCCAATCTTGGGTGAAAACTATTCAACTTTGCCCAACATGGGCCTCTATTGAGGCTAGAGTTGGAGACCAGGAAGCTTGGATTGATCAGATACGCGGGCTTATTGACTATCTAGACGTCAAGGGGTTATGGAAGCTCAGGATATCTGCAATCGCAGTGCTCAATCAGATATATCGGAGGCAAGAAACAAGGGACTTTTCGATGATGGTAGAGTGTTCCTCTACGATGGCCGTTCAATACAATCGACTTGGATATACCGAAAAGGCGGGCTACTTACTCTCAAAATCAAAGGCTATTATTGAACAGCAGGACATCTCTCCTCCCACACGACTCGCCTGGTACCTTGCTTCGGCAGAATGGCGTTTGGAAGTTGGTGACTACATCAATAGGTGAGTTGACTAGTAAACCCACCCACTGTCCTACATGACTAACTATCAATTAGTGCGAAAATGTTGTCAGCTGCAAAGGCTATTTTTGAAACAACGTCCGCTGATTATGCCAAAGCACCTTTCCAGGCGCGGGTTGTCTTCGAGCGCTTTATAGTTGATGCTTGTTACATTCTTTCGCGGCTTGCATTTGCGCAAGGTCAAACTCATGACGCCATCTTTTATGCCAAACGTGCCGTGAAATCAAGTAGTCGCTTGTGGGCTCGGTTAGAGAAGTATTCTGGGAGTAAATCCGGGAAACCTATAGCTGCGAACGGCGAAGCTATACCCGATTCCCTAGCAGACGGAATTGCCAATTTATCACTATCGTCCGGAGAAAGCCTCGAACCTGAGACGTATGCGCAAGGCTCCATTTACTGGCCACATTTCGTCTCTCACTGCGCAGCCCTTCTCCAACTGTCTCGTGTTTCTAGACACAATGGCCTTTTCCAAGACGCGATCTATTATGGAGAGCAGGCTCTGGCAGTAAGTGAATCGGTATGCTCTGGCCCACTTAGCACCTTTGTCCGAGCGGAACTTGGCAGTTACTGGCTTGCTGGAGGCCAACTACAGAAAGGCAAAGACTTGCTTGAGGAAGCACAGAAGGGTTTGTTGACGACAGAAGACTCTATCCAAACCATTATACTGGCTACTCACCTTACAAGCTTATACACGATCGATGATGAGATTGAGGAGGCATATAACAGCCTAGGCAATTTGTGTCAAACACTGCTTGATCTCTCTAGTGGCGATTTTGTCGACTCTTTAGACCCATTTTGGACTTCTGATATTGAAAGCAGGATGAAGCAACTGAGTATCAAGCCGAATCCAACACCCGGACTCGATCGTCCGACCCGCTCCAGAAACATCCGTCCGACTCGCCAGACTCGTCAGGTAGCGAAGCCTAAATATCGACCTGAAAGTCCAGAACTCCCAAAGCAGGAAATTCAGACTGATATATCTCCTTTTTCACAACTTCGGGCAGAAATACTTCAGCGGCAAGCTACGTTATTGCTCTCTTCGCAGCATCTCACCACGGCTACTACGCTTTTAGACGAAGCTGAACGGCTCCCAAAGTCCAATGTTGATCAAGTTATCCACCGTGTTTGTAGGATGCAACAGCTCTTGGCGCAGTCGCTCCAGGAATTGGCCGCCCACTCGGCATATTGTGTTCTTTGGGAATCGACAATTTCACTTCCGTCAATCCATGCCGTTGAAAACCATCAGAAAGAAGCGCAGCAACTACCCAAGTCTTGCAGTGAGAGACCTTCCGCCAGGCGAGCCAAGGCAGAAGAGGGTTCTAAAGCCATTTCCTTGTGGAATAAACAGAGCTATTCCCATGCCCTTTCCGAAGCCATGCAATCTCTGAGAGATTTAACTCCTCTATCCCAATACAGCTCGAGTAAAGATTGTCACAATGCGTCCTATCTTTCAAGTCGCATGTCGATGTTGTCATTCACAACAGAGTCTACCCACAAGGGACCTGTAGGGCATAATTCCACAGCATTTACTCTAGGTAAGGATAACTTATCCCCTTTCCTTAAACGGCAGCTACTAACCTATGTCAACAGAATTGGCGAGGAACCATTCAATGACACGGGAATACTCGTCTATTGTTGCCGACAAGGAGCTCAGCGGGCATATTAGGCATCCCGAATGGCCCAGCTCTCCCAACCATACCACAGATGGTGCTTTGATAGAATCCTCACACTTCATCGAGAATTATGTGGACATCTTGCCGAGCACATGGGATATAGTGTCTATCACTCTTAGTCCGAACTGTGATGAGTTTATTATCTCGAAGCTGCGTAAGGGGCGCGAACCCTTCCTACTATGTCTACCACTCAAGAGAGGCGGTGATGATGACATGGATGATGAGAGCTTCGGGTTTAATGAGGGCAAAGAGGAGCTTTTGGAGATAATCCAACTGGCTAATAAGAGTGCTCATGATTCTCGGGCAAAAGTCGATAGAAAGGCGAAGAAACAGTGGTGGTCTACCAGAGAAGCCCTTGATGAGCGACTGAAGGAATTGCTTGACAATATTGAAACCGTCTGGCTTGGGGGCTTCAGGGGTGTATTTGCTCAGACGGTGAAGGACAGTGCATGCCTGGACAGCTTTGCAGACCAATTCCAGGTTATATTAGACAAGCATTTACCCTCGAGGCAGAGCCGACGCGGAAAATCACCGATCAGTAAGCCCACTTTTGATCAGTGGGTGATGGAGCTATTTTTCAATATCGGCAGCCTTGATGACGAAAGGAATCCGGAGGATTCCTTAATGGATCTATTGTATTTTGCGGTCGACATTCTTCAATTCCAAGGCGAACAAAATGCATATGACGAGATCGACTTTGACATGATGGCTGTGGAGACCCTTGATGCCCTCCGCGACCATGAGCAAAGGGCAAAAAGAGAACAGGGTGGTTTGGATACTCAGCGGCACACTATCCTTATTTTGGATAAGTCACTACATTCCTTCCCATGGGAATCCCTTGACTGCCTTAGCGGCTCATCTATATCACGCATGCCATCACTTCACTGTGTGCGCGAAAGGGTAATGCAGCTAAAAAAGGGCTGTGGCCGGGCGGAAATAAGTGCAGGATTTTCTATCGATAGAACCAATGGCTCATACATACTAAACCCCGGCGGAGACCTCAAGTCAACCCAAAAGACCCTCGAAGCACCGCTCTCAGCCTTTGATGGTTGGACTAACATTGTGCAGAGAGAGCCTTCCGAAGAGGAATTTGAGGAGGCGCTCGCGACAAAAGATCTGCTGTTATACTTTGGGCATGGAAGTGGAGCGCAGTATATTCGGGGAAGAACGATCAGAAGGCTTGATAAATGTGCTGTGACATTCCTGATGGGCTGTAGCAGCGGAGCCATGACCGAAGCTGGAGAATTTGAGCCATACGGTACCCCATGGAACTACATGCATGCGGGGTCACCGGCACTTGTCGCCACCCTATGGGATGTCACAGATAAAGACATAGATCGCTTTGCTAAGGCAGCATTTGAGGAATGGGGCCTGTTATCCAAGACAGTAGCCGAGGGAAGCACGAAGAAAAATTTGTTTGGTATAAAGAAGCTGGGAAGTTTGGAATCTCAAGCGCGAGTTGGGTTGGATACGGCGGTTTCCAAGTCCCGTGAAGTCTGCATATTGAAGTATTTAAACGGTGCAGCGCCGGTGGTGTATGGAGTTCCAGTGTTTTTGGATTAATTTTGTTGTTTGGCGAGATAGACATTTTGTCGTTTATTACTGCTGCTTTTTGATTATGTTTGTATACCCCGTTATGTTCTTCATTGGATAATTTTGATGCATATTTTTGTTCTATAGATATTTTGAAGCTACAACAACAAGCTATTGGTGTTTTGTTTATATACATCTGAACCTGCAGCCTCCTTTCGCGGAGAATACACCGAGTTGGAGTCAACCAAGAGACCCCTAAAACCCCACTGTATCAAAGCTGCCCCTCACCAAACTCAAAGCTTTGCGGTTGTTTTACGTCTTGCTCTTCATCCAACATCAAGTCTCATAAAGGAAGACGTTTGTGTTCTGCTCCGTTCCATCATCAACCAGTATTTCAACCATCGCAATCATGCCCGTCACAACTAAAGCAACGATTGCCTCGTTCGGAGGGAAGCTCCTCAAGCTCGCCCATGACGCAGCAACAACAAAATGCGAGATGAATTTCAATTTATACCTTCCTCCACAAGCCCTGAAAGATCCAAACTACAAGGTTCCTGTCTTATTCTATCTTTCAGGCCTGACCTGCACGGCAGACAACTGCTCCGAAAAGGGCTTCTTCCAGCACGGAGCTAGCAAGAAGGGAATCGCCATCGTATATCCTGATACCAGTCCTCGTATGTACTTCTCCGTAAAACCGTAGAAATCTGCTCTGGTTTGTCTCTCATTATAATTTTCCCATTGGCTAATAGCTCTTTAGGCGGAGTTGGTATCGCAGGCGAGGATGATGCCTACGACTTTGGATCTGGTGCCGGGTTCTACGTCGACGCCACCAAATCTCCCTATGATGCCAATTATAAAATGTACACCTACGTAACGGATGAGCTCCCCAAGACTGTATTCTCCGCTTTCCCTCAATTGGACCAAGACCGTGTCAGTATCACTGGCCATAGCATGGGTGGTCATGGAGCATTAACTCTGGTAAGTCCAAGCCGACCTCAAAATATAATTCCATCCCAGTCACTGCTGCTGGCTGGGTCAATCTAATATATTGTCCGATCCAGTTCCTCAAAAACCCTGGTAAATACAAGTCCGTCTCGGCCTTTGCACCAATTTCAAACCCAATCAACTGTGACTGGGGCAAGAAGGCTTTCAAGGGCTACTTTGGTGACGACAGAGCAAAATGGGCAGAGCATGACGCAACCGAGCTGGTAAAGAAATGGAAAGGAGACCTTGATATTTTAATCGATGTGGTAAGTAACTTGCCCAAAACACCCTAAGACTAAAACTAAATCAACGGCTAAAAACAATTCTAGGGAACTGCCGACAATTTCTATAAAGTAGGACAACTTCGGCCGGAAAGTTTCGTCGAAGCAGCCAAGGAGTCGGGCCTGGGAGGTGGTGTCAACGTTCGCTATCAACCTAACTATGACCATAGCTACTATACCATTGCCAGCTTCGCAGATGATCACATTGAGCATGCCGCCAAGTACCTTTTTGCGTAGACGGCGGGCGTGTACATGCAAGCAATGTCCACCGCCCTGCGACTAGGTTCAAGGCATGGCTATAGCCAACGAACGGCCCGCCGTTTTCCCAAGCACAACAGAGGAAATTTGAAGGTCAAATGGTCTACTGATTTCCCCGATAATAAACCATCGAACCCCTTTCTTTTCGGAGAGGAGGGGGGAATAATTACAATTTAGTATAATTAGTTTAGCATTTATTTAATGTCACAACACATGAACCAGACCACCCACCCGTCTCCAAGAACATATACAAATAGATTTCAGCATCGTTGTGGATTTCTAATATTCATACCTAAGTATTCTGGAAGCTGGGCTGTTGCGTGAGCCTAACTACTTCCTAACCAGTAACCCGATACACATGTTTTCTAGTCATCACCAGCTCTCTCCCTCCCCTTCCGCTTCATCCTCACCTAAAATCTCACAATCAACTCCTTTTCCCACGGCATTCTTCTTGTTTTTTAATTTTCTTTTTCGTCTGATTATGCAAATCTCAGCACCTTTCTCATGGCTAGTGAATAGGCAGAAAAGCCAAATAGATATATACGGACGGGTAAATATAAGCATCTCCTGAACGGGGAAATCAAGAGAAAGAAGGAGGGAGGAAGATAACGAAGATCAGAACAATGTGGCATACATATATCAAGAAATGGCCACCATGTGTAGAGGGTAGAAGGTGAAGTGGGAGGAGTAAATAGAGCGAGGGCTGGCTTTTGTCCGGATGTAGGGATAAAACGTCGTGCGCAGTAGCAAACAAGGGGACCAATGCATCGATGAAAACTTGAACGGGTGTATCGCGCTGTACAATGCTACGCAAAATAAGAGGGTATGAAATTTCTTATCTTCTTTTTGCTTTTCTTTTTTTTTTCTCTCTCTGTTCGAGGTTAGATATAGGGTAGGTGACAAGGGTGATCGTTAGGTTTATAGGATGAGATAGATGGTATTGAGAACGAAAGAATATAGTAAGACGGTTGTGATCATAAAAACGAAGACCTGGTATCACGCGCTTAACCGTTGTATAAACGACTGTACGGAGGAGAGAAGGGGGTTAGCTAACTCATATAAATGCCAAATTTAATAAACTCGGGGTAGGTTAGGTTGCTAGTGATTCGTACCTGGAAAAACTGCCGGAAACCCTTAACATCTAACTGCTCAAGAGAACCGACATATTCGTTGATAAGGTCGCCTCCCATGCCTAAACCGGGCAGCTCTCTATCTCTCAACCATTGAGTGTATTCGGATCCTGTTTTCGTGTAAATCGTCTTTTGCATGGCTGCCGCTTCACCAAGGACCTGTTTCGCCTGAGCATCCTTGGAATTGAATGAAGGCGTCATCAAGAGAGCCCAGCAGAGAGGTGAAAACCGCGTTATCATAAACTGAGCGAATCCGGGTACCGCCGCTTGTTGTGACGGGGCGGTGCCATTTGAAGAATTGATATCGGGGCCGCCCCAAACACTGGACATTCGGGATAGCACCAAAAAGGCCATCTTAGCCGTTGGGAAGTCGTCGGCGTCTTTTGCGAAATGCTCTACGGTGGTTATAACGGTTTCGAAAATTGCTTGGTTTGCTATACAGATATGAGCATAAGGAAAAACTTCCAAAAACGGGGGTATATTGGATAACTTACTGCTGCTGATGATGACGGATCCTAGGTCGTTGTTAAGTATCATAAGTAAAAAGTTGAGGTATTCGCGTTTCAACTCCGCCAGGTGTATTTGATCGTCTGTGCCGGAGATTGGTTCGGCAATTCCGGCAAAAACGCGTTGAAGGAAAGGAGTCCAGAGGGTGTCGAGAATGTTATATATTTCTGCCTTGAAGCCGAAGATAACTTGGTCCAAAAGCCGTAAAAATAGGGCCATCTCATCTTTCGATGACGTGGATGTCAACAATCCATCAATCCATCGAGGAAGCTGTGGTAGACTTCGCGATCCCCTTACACCGATCAGCCTAGAAAATGTAAATCTTGCAGCTGTTCTGATGGTGAAAGAAGGCTTCAGTGACTCTAGGGCTACTAGGGTTGCTTCTGAGATCTGTCCAAAGGCATCCGCGACTTCAGGAGGTGGAGGAGTGGTAGGAGCTGTAGACCCTGGCATCCAATCAGAATACCCTTTCGCAAGAGTTCCCAGAGCCATGATATCATGATGGATTTGTAAGACTGCCCGTTCATCGTTCATCTTGGCGGCTGGGAGATGCTTTTCCATATCGCCAAAGATAGGGTTCATGATCGATTGAGCATAAAAGATTTGCTTGTCGACTGGCACTGCTGTGGTAGAACAAATATTTCCGATAGCTTCAAACAGGAATAGCTGGCCGTTGAATACCGCATCTGGTGGCCCTCCAACCTCATCAGACGACATGTCTTCCCCGTCTGAATTATCTGCTGGCACTTCGGCCTGAATTCTGAGCAAATCACCCAGTGCCTCAATCACGGTCTCCGCTACGTTGCCGACATAGGTTCGAAGATGTTTCACTATGCGGTGGAATAGGTACCATGACCGAGTCCTGACTTTTAACATTTGATGATGGGCAAGCCGGAGGAAGGCCTCCATCACACCTGGGATAAAGTGTGTATGGTGTTCGAAAAAGGAGCTGTATCGCACGCAAATTTCCATGTATTGTAACTGTGTAGCTGGGTGAGAAAATGAAGCGATATCTAAAAAAATTAGAGGTTAGAATCGGGAGTATAAAATTGGGCTAGAGTGTGGTGTTACTCACCAGACTCAACCATCATCTTCATCATTTCGATCAGACGCTCGGCAGCGGGATTATTGGGACGGTTTTTATGGTATAAACCTCCGGCTTTTGCAGCAAGGTCCCCAAAGAGGAACATCTCATACAAAGCTAGGTCAAGATCACGCCAGTCTATCTGACCCTGGGATTGCCTCAGGGTTGTGAATGTAGTTTGAACAGCTTCGGTGATAACTTCCATATACAATTGCTCGTTTGTGGATGCTATTGTTTGTTGTAAAACGTTCAACCTCCTGCGCAATTCTTGAAATTCAGCTTCATCTTCTTGATCGTCTTCGTGTCCCCAATCGGAAGTTTCATCGTATCTCATCTTCTGGATGATAGCCTTTAAAATTGGCAGTAGCATGTGGCTTTGCTGATTGCCGATATCAGGATTCCTTTTTGCCATTTTACGGAAATATGACAGCAATTCGTTTATACAAGGAATAATTGTAGAGCAGATCTCATCATACTCGTCAGAGAAATACCGAAGAACATGTGGAAGAAAGGCCTGCAAGAGAGTCTCGGCTTTTTCCCTTGTTCCAGCGTCGAGAGCATCGTTATCCAATGCCTTGACGATATCGGCAGTTGTAATGTTCACTAACTTAGCAACAGTTTCGGCGAGGTCTGTATCATATTTGGAGGTAAACCGATATTCATGAAGCGGTGCGCTCGCAGTGAGTTGAGCAACGATACTCTCGAGATTTAAAAAGGCGATCATATCAACCTTATCCGATGGTTTCATTTTCTTCCCTACAATTTCGGTAAACACATCAATAGCAGCATCACGGACCCTTTCAGCCCCATTCGCAAGGTCTATACTATTGGCTTTGGAAAGCTGACGGAACAAGAGGTCAAGCATAGTCTGGTTGATGACGAGTGTGATGTTGATCCAGCTAACCCAGCTTCCTATCGCCTTGAGACACATCTCGGTGATAAGGTTGTGATTGTCCTGCCATTGCGCCAGAATCTCTTGCCATGATGAAACGAGATTCTGTACGTCCCTCTCACGGATAAGGTCCTTCAACGTATTTGCTCTATCCTGCTCTGCCCGTGAACGAGACACTAGGACATCTCCAATCTCATCATGAATAGAATTGACGACGCGAAGATAGAAAACGATACCGAGAATGTTATCTCGAGCGGGATTGTCAGGTGTTTGGGTGGTCAATCGGAGGATATCGTCGAAGAAGTTTTCCCAACCGTTCGCATATAGGGCTGAGAAAAGATATGTGATCGTCTGGGCAATCTTGTTTTGGATATTCGCTGGATCCGGTTGGTTTCCAGGGTCAGGGCCATACATCTGTTGTAGGTAGGTCATGAGGCTATTTTTGATATATCCGAGACCCTGCAAGTCCACCAAGCCGGACTGTGTGGCGGCATTGACAATTTCCAGAGCAACATGGCGCACTACATCAGAGTACCGGGGAGATTTTGTGAAGATAGAGAGACACGCTTGCCACCCCGAGGGGTCTGTTCGGAGTTGGTTAACGTAGTCGAAGGCCTGGGCCTTGAGCGCCTGGTCTGAAGCAGGATTCCCAGCGATTTCTATGGCATTTGCGACCTAAGTATACGAAGAGAGTCTATTAGCCTGTCTGAAATCCTTCTGAATCTAAGAGCTGCTAGCGTTGAGGGGGTGGTGAAAGGTGGGCTGTTCTTATCGGGCGGCGGGGAAGAATATTACCTGCTCCTCCATTGTCACCCAGGCTGACACGCAGCTCCAGGGATTCCTTCAGCACCACAGAGACAATAAACAGTGGTTTCCGATGAGAAGCAAACTGTTCACCCAGGAGAAAGACGTTGTGGTTGAGAGAAAAAGTTGTGGATCATAGCATCGATAAGTGTGTCTGTCTATAGCCTATATTCACCTAAGAATTTCACAAAAAGTTTAGTTGTGGCGGGACCAAATTTCAACAAAGACGAAAGATGACAACCAGAGAAGAAACCGACTCGAACAGTCACTCTCAACAAAAGAATAGAAGATGTTATCAGTAAAAGAGAAATTCTATCTACGGAATACTTGAGAAAAGAAATAAAAATGACGGAGGAGTCACGCTTTTTTGTAGGATTCTACCTATCACTGCCTAGATGATGACTAACTAGCGCAGGCGACACACGCGAGCGCCAGCCGATACGAAAGACGTCAAGATCTCTGCAGGTTGAAGGAAGAAGTGCGGTGTATGTTAGATGCTTGTCACTATCGTACAGCTATATGCAAGCTAGGAGTCTAGCGCTTATTGTTTTAACCGTTCTGCTTCCTGCTTCAAAATCCGCTTCTCCATCATCTCAAACCCACGAAGGGCGTCTCCGTACTTTTGAAAGGCCGCCGGTTGATACCCATCTGCAATCTTCTCGATGAAGTCTTCTTCCCTCCACCTCTTTCCAATCAGATCTTCAAAAGTCTGGCCCGGGGATCTCTCAATGGCCCATACTGCCTTGTATGCAGCCCCAAGGGCACATGCGTTCTCCCCCACGTCTAGTTTATAGACTCCCTCGATGCCTCCAAGTACTTCACCAGCCACTTTGGCTATAGCCGCATTGCGAGACCCGCCGCCCACAAGGTAAACTCTACGAGGCTGTGCTGGGATCCCATCAGACGGGCTATGGACCAAGTCCTTGGAACGAAGTCGAAGTGAAAGCATTTGACTTTCAACAATGGCTCGGGCGCCATCGAATGGGTTGTCCCAACCTTCGTCGGTTTCTTTAAGTGTATCTTCGCTATCATCACTGACAGCCTCTGGCTTGTAATTGAAATGCCACTCTCCACCACGGAGATTGGGGACTATCTCTGGTCTGGGGAAGAAGAGGCCCATTTTCATTGGGTCACCGTCGGCCTTTTGTCCGGTGGCTGGTGTTTCTAACGTGATTCTGTCGAAGTTGCTCCATGGATTCGTAGCGTCTTTTACTGGTATCTTTTCGTTAATGGCATCTCGTACTCGCTCACGTGCGAGACCTCCATTCTTATAGCAGAGCATAAACATATAGAGGCCTGGAGTCGTAGGGTGATTGAAGAAGTGTGTCGATGGGTCTGGTTTATATTCGGGGGTAGACATGAGGAATGTCGTGGATGTACCGAGGGATACCATTGCATCCAAGGGCCTCAGCGGGAGCGCAAGAATCGTGGCAGGGTTATCTCCTGTGGAGGGTGCAATAACACAGTCCGCATTGAATGAATAGCGTTCCACAAAGTAGCGGCTTATTTTGCCCAAGTGCTGCCCCCCGTCGTGCGGTACATCTCCCAACTTCTTCTTCAGCTCGTCGGCGCCAAACGTGCCCGCGCATAGATTTAGCAGCCTCTCATCATATGTATTTGTAGCAATATCCCATAAATTCATTCCGCATACGTCCGATATATCAAATGGCGCGATCCTTCCTAGGAATACCGAAGCTAAAAATGACGATACAAGCGATATTCTCGACGTATTTTTATATGCTTCAGGGTATTTTCTCTGGAACCTCAATATCTGCGAACCAGTGAATCTCTATATGACCCAAAACACAACCCAGTTAGCACTATGACTCTCCACATTCCAGCACCCATCATGAAACCTTCTTTAACACTTACATGATGCGCCTTGCTCCCCGTCACCTTCGCCAACCTCTCCGGACTCCCCAAATACGCATCAAACTCATCACATTCCTTTTGCGTACTGGCATCCTGCCAATTAGGGCTGTGCGGATGAGAAAGCGCAGCTTGCAATTGATCTTCCAGCGTCTTCTCCTTGTCCAAATTACTCAATATTTCTTCCGCTCCCCCATTCCAATACACGCTCCCATGCTGCTGTCCTGCCCCGCTAATACCTCTAATGCGACCAAAGTCCACACCCTGTTTTTTCAAATCACCCAACACCCCATCCAGCGCCTGGAGCCACATGGCTACGGGTGCAAAGACTTCATGTTCGGCCTCATTCGTCATGACACCCTTGGTGACCTTGAACCCGCGTGGGTCAACGTCGAAGTCGAATTTGGCAACATTGACGACTTTCAGCTCAGAGGTGACGACTAGGCCTTTTAGCTGTTGGGTTGAGAGGTCGAAGCCGATGTATAACGGCCCGGCGGAGGACATTGTGGTGGTAATGTGTATGTTGCGATTTATCAATTGAGGTCAAGTAGTGGGGAGCTTGCTCTATATTTGAATATTCCTCCTATTCACCAGCAGTAGGATAATCAATTGCCAGAGCCAACTAGGCCAAATTGAATCCAGGTATTGTAAATATATAACAGCAATCGCTCAGTCGTAATCCCGGGGTTGCCAACAATGATGAAATCAGGTCAAGTTTGTGCCGTAGAGAGTGGGGTAATGATATCAGTTGGAATTTTGATAGCAAAAGAAGAGAAGAAACAACCAGCTCTCCAGATAAACGAGATTCAAAGAAGTTAAATATATTGCTGTTATTATTATTACTATTGGTAGAATCGGCTTTTTCCCTCAGCTCTGAACAATTGACCTATCCAAACTATCGAACTCGGCATCCCGCCTTTCCACGCCGGAAACAGCCCCGACGAGGAAGGTTTTCCGAACCGGCCCCGCGGTCTAGCCGCATCACATGACTATCAGCTCTTGCTTTCCAAAAGGGGTGTATGAATTCAATTCTATATTTGAAGACTATTTAAACGGTTCAAATTTCTTTGCAGTAGATATAATGCAAGCACTAAGCATAGATAGGTCAAATAAGCACATATACAATCGCGATAGAGGGTAACTAGCTCGCCATGCTCTTCCCAAGATAATATCCATATATAACTCCGAAATCCCAAAATATGTATCGATGGCTTAAGCGATATCTGTCTAGCAAGAAGCTGTTTGAGATCTGCCATGTATAATTGATTCCGGCTGGAACATGCAAAGAATCTCAGTTCCTCCTTCGACCGCGATCCTGTTGGGGTTGTGAGCTGGATGTTGCAGCTTCATCCACTCCGTTGACTTCTGCCTCTGGTTCTGGGCTGCTTCGTGGGCTGATATCTGGGGCAATAAACTCCTCGACAAAGCCCATCTCTTTCGGTACGAATCGGAATTTCAGGCGTTTTACACCACGAACGCGCGATGCGACCCGATCTCGTATTATTTGTTCGATTTGGCAGGTTCGTTCGACCGACCACGACCCAGGAACGCCTAGCTCAACTTCTATCAAGTAATTGGGGCCTGACTTGACTCCCTGGATGGTTCTAACCTCCACATCGGCATTGGATGGTGTGGTTTTGATCGCTTTAACCGTGGACTTGTTGACCGATTCTATCATACTTTCGTCTATACCAACGTCGGCCAATTCTAGTAATGAAACCTTTGTATTTCCCCATCCTGCTTTGATGACCATCATGGAGATGATCAAACCGCCAACGGGGTCTAGCCATGTAGCATCTGTGAAAACATGGGCTCCGCCAATAGTTAGGAGCGCAACAATACTTGTAAGGGAATCGATTCGATGGTGAATAGCGTTTGAAGCGAGAACGGAAGATTTGCGCTCTTTCGCGATTTTCATAGCTGTTTGAAGATTTTATTAGCTCCAGTATTTATAAGGAATTCGAAGACCGCAAATTGCTTACTTGCACGGTAAAGCCATTCTTTTACCACAATGGACCCTAGAGCTAACCAAGCAGCGTTTATATTGGGCCCGATGGGTTCGTGGTCATGGCCGTGGCTATGTGAATGGCCGTGACCGAGTAGACCCATGTGCGACGCCATCTCCGCGATATCGGGAAAGAACTGTGTAAGTATAACCTCCATTGCGTTTAGGCCCATCAACACGCCTCCGCAGAGTAAAAGTCCGCTAACTCCCAACGCACCGAGCGTTTCTACTTTTCCATAACCAGTGGGAAACCGCGACGAGGGTGGCTTGAGCGATACCGAGACCGTTGCCAGGGTCATAAAGTCCGACACCAAATCTGTGAGAGCATGATATGCATCTGCTACTAATGCTTGTGAATGGAACATGTAGCCTCCGATTCCTTTCCCAACGGCCATACCCAGGTTAGACAGTAGTCCAATTCTCGTGATTCGAACGCCAGGGTCATTTTTGTTCTTGGAGGTCAAATAAGTCGTGTCATGGTGATGGTGATCATGCCCGTGGCCATGGCCATGGCCATGCGACCTCTTGGGTGAGCTGGTCATCGAAACAGACGTCGGTATGGCCGACTGTTGACGGGAAGCGAGGTGTGCGGTTCTCGGGTGGTGGTGGCTTGTGGCATACGTTGGAGGTTTGGGACACGATCTGGAAGAATGATAGGAGTAACGGCAAGATACTAGACGGTAGGATAGGATCGCCCTAAAGACACGTTGCTGTATTGAGTGACATTGTGCTCCTGTAACCTTGTTGTAAATAGGGTGCGCCTGCAAGGTGACCAAAGAGCGCGCTCTAATTTGCATTGGCGTCATGGCCCTGTAAGAAAGGCTGAGAGCTCGCTGAGATCCTCAGCACGACATGCGCTGGACCGAAGCCGCCGCTCTAAAAAAACAATCTTGTCGGCAGCTAGAGCTTGTCAACACCATTCTTGTGCAGCAGAAGAATATTTAATTGACGGCGACATACTCTTTTGCCGTACCATAGAAATGCCCAAAGTCTGGTTTGTCTCCCTCTGCCTTGTGCGTTCAGAATGATCTATCATAGAATATGTATGGAACAAGCTACCACCAGGCAAATTCTTCGTATTTTCGCATCTTCACATTACTCTATCTTCTTCTTCTCAGGTTCTTGTCCTGCTCCTTGATATAACTGCAAATAGGATAGTTCGGAGCAGAGATACAATCGTCATCCGAATCGCACCACAAGTCAAAATTGCCGACACGCTTTACTTATCCTCCATCTTGCCGGCTCAACATTATCATCGAGAGAAATCAAACTAAGCTATACATGGGAGGTGACAGTTATCGCGCATCTTCTAGCTTCATGTATATTTTCTCCTGGCATACCTGTTCATTTCTTTCAAACTAATTGAAGTTGATTGGTAGAAAATCTCCGGTCACTGTTAGGCTGATTTCAAGCTCGCGCTAGTTTGCTAGTTTATTAGCGGTACTTTCGGGCTAACCATCAAAACAAAGGAAGAAAGAAAAGCGAAAGGAGGATTGTTACTACTGACTCTACGATATCGGCCATGCGTTGCTCATGAACAGGCGACTCAGAATCCCCTTCATCTCACCCTTTGCTCCTCCAATCGTTGTCCCACCATCCGCGAATACCGTTCCCGGTGCGATTGATGCCCTGACCAATTTCCTATCCGCCCCGCAGCCTCCCCTCCTACGGGGAGTCGACCTTGGCCGGAACGAGCAGACCGTTCTCCTCACTGGCGCTGGGATCTCAGTACAATCTGGTCTAGCAGACTACCGCGGAGATAATGGTACCTACCGAAGAAATGTAGCCTACCGGCCCATCTTCTTCCACGAGTTTGTAAATAGCCATGAGGCAAGAAAGCGGTACTGGGCGCGAAGCTTTGTGGGCTGGCCTACAATGCAACAGTCTGAGCCGAACATCACCCATTATGCCATTGGGGACATTGCGAAGAAGGGATATCTAAGCGCCGTCATCACACAAAACGTGGACTCTTTCCACTCCAAGGCTCATCCCAATCTACCTGTTGTGGAGCTTCATGGATACCTCCGGTCGGTCGTGTGTGTCAATTGTCGTCAATCACTATGCCGTAATGAATATCAGGATACCCTTCGTTCACTTAATCCAGCCTGGGCAGAATTTTTAGAGCGAATACAGGAATCCGGAGCCTTAAACACTGACGATGCAGAACAACAGCTCAAGAGAGGATTGAGACTGAACCCCGATGGTGACGTCGATATTGACGGTGCGCATTATTCTACATTTCGTTACCCGGCTTGTCCCAAGTGTCTGGAAAACCCACCGCAATTACAAACCGACGCCGAAGCCATAGTGGAGGCCGACAGCTCCGGTGCTATAACTCCGCGTTCGAATGCTGGCATTCTCAAACCGGCGGTTGTTATGTTCGGAGAATCAGTTCGCCCGGAAACAAAGCTCGCCGCAGAAGAAGCTATAGATGAAGCAGGGAAACTCCTAGTCATGGGAAGCAGCCTGGCGACGTATTCTGCTTGGAGGTTGGTGGAACGTGCAAAGGCGCGAGGGATGTCCATCGGCGTCCTGAACGTAGGGGGTTTCAGGAACGAGAAACTACTATTCGGTGACTTGGATCATCACTCATTGGATACAATGCGATTGAGATGCAGTCAACCGGCCGAACTTGTGTTACCAGAGGTGGCGTCTCGACTACATAGACATGTATAATATGATGATCTCACTGGTAGTTTTTTGGTCATTTCTAGCCGCCGATCAGAAATTTCTGGATGGCCTATCTCCCGACCTATTCTTAGCATTCGTGCATGAAATTTATCTACAGGGATACATACTAGGATCTCATATCTAGCTGAAAAAAAATGAAATTCGAAACGTCGCTCGGCGGCAAGCTCTGGCTTGCTGCTATCGCTGTATCCTCCAACTCTAATCTCCATAGAACTAAAAATACATTCCATGGTAGCTAGCTGAGACTCAGAATCTGCATGAATGTCAAATAAAACCGAGAAAGAAATCATTCATGCTGACTTGCATGAAACGTCACCATAAATAGGTCGATTTTGCCTTTGCAAGGGACCCCCCTCAATTAGTTTGTGCTCCACCACCTCAGGAATGGACGATCAGAGGCCGAATCCACCGGCTGCCGACCCGTATATTAACCACGCCGCCGCCTGCCTCAAAGTCGCATCTTCCTTCGTCACTCCAACCACTTTTCTCGCCCAAGCCCAAGGTGGTAGCTATCATCCTCAGTCTGCATCGCAAAATTCGCAAGTGAACCCCTCGCCTCGCCCCGCCATGGATAGCAAACGACAGCCAAGCTCGTTCCAGCAACTGGAGAAGGTGAGAACACTTCCTCAAGCACTTCAGGCGCAATATGAAACTAACTCATCTCTTAGCTTGGAGAAGGAACCTATGCCACCGTATGTGAAACCCTCTAATTCGAATTCGACAAAAGCTGAGTATGCTCTTGCTGTAGGTTTTCAAAGGACGAAATCGCCAGACAGGCGAAATGGTCGCGCTGAAGGAAATACACCTTGACTCCGAGGAAGGTACACCATCGACGGCCATAAGAGAGATTTCTCTTATGAAGGAGCTGAAACACGAGAACATTGTCTCCCTCTACGATGTGATTCATACCGAAAACAAACTCATGCTGGTGTTCGAATATATGGACCGGGATTTGAAGAAATATATGGACCTACAAGGCGACCGAGGACAGCTAGGCCACGTTACGATAAAATCCTTTATGCAACAACTGCTGCGCGGTATCGCATTCTGCCACGACAACAGAGTCCTCCACCGTGATCTGAAGCCTCAAAACCTGCTCATCAACAACAAGGGCCAGCTGAAACTCGCTGACTTTGGATTGGCACGAGCGTTTGGTATTCCCGTTAATACATTCTCCAACGAAGTTGTGACCCTCTGGTACAGAGCTCCCGACGTGCTTCTGGGAAGCAGAACATATAACACAAGCATCGATATCTGGTCTGCGGGGTGTATCATGGCCGAGATGTACACCGGAAGGCCCCTATTCCCAGGAACTACCAACGAGGACCAGCTGCAGAAGATCTTCCGCCTAATGGGCACCCCATCCGAACGATCTTGGCCAGGAATCTCTCAGTTTCCAGAATATAAACCCAACTTCCACGTCTACGCCACTCAGGATCTCCGCTTGATCCTTTCCAATGTCGATGCGCTCGCCCTTGATTTGCTAAATCGCATGCTACAGCTCCGACCAGAGATGCGAATCAGCGCGACCGAAGCCTTGAGACACCCATGGTTCCAGGACCTGAACCAGCTCCAAGCCCAGCAACAACAACAGGCACAACAGCAAGCTCTTCACCACCAACAGCAGCAACAGCAACAGCAAATGCCTGCTGGATATGGCGCTCCTGGGATAGTCCAACCAAGTGGCTATTAAGTACGGATATTTATACGGATGAAAGTAATGAATGAGGGGTTAATCGCAGCGCTGGCGTTAATATCGGGTTTTCTATTTTAATTTTTGCATGTTTATTTTTTAACCGTTGCTTCTATGTGGTTTCGAATTCAGTTATCTGGATGTCGGTTCTAGTGTTTCTTATATTTCATATATTCCCGCTACCACAAAATAGACTGAGTCCCTTCAAGGCGCTTTATATCTCCTTCAAACAGTCATGAACAGCCCTTCAAAGGGCGGCAATAAATGTGGGGAGATATTCTGTCACGTGGTATCGCGTCTCCAAAGCCATCCATCGCGCATCAAAGTGCCAGACACAAGGCGAAATACGAAATAACCAAACCGGCATTCACCCGAACTTCTTGCGCGAACTTCCCGCCCGCGAATTAATTTACAATGTCGCCAACACCCGTACCGAACGGCGATAGCACGGCTCAACCGGACCAACACGAAACCGAAAACAGAAACCGAGACGCCTCTCCCTCCCCACCTCCACCCGCCCCAGTCGCACTGACACCCGGTCCACGCGCATCTCGTCTTCAAAAGGTCTTTTCAGAGGCGCTACTCCGTACCCTACGAGCTAACTCGTACTCGAACTTTTCCTCCTGTTTTCCGACCCCGGCAAAACATGTGCCGCATAGCCTGGAGTCTGTCTGGCGACAATTGAATGCGAAACTGGAAGAGTCAGCGAAGGCGGAGTTCGATGATATTCTTCATGAAAGAGGTGTAATCGGGGGATTGAATGAGTTTGATCGTTTGATTGGTGAAGCGAGACATAGACGAGGGAACGGGGAAGAGAACGGGAGTGCTCCGTAAGTGAATTACTGATCTGATGATATTTTAGACTGTCTAGTGATTATTATGGCTAACTTTTTTTTCTCATTGATATTTACATAGTCCCCACACGCTTGATGCAAACGAGTTGTATCAGGCGCATCTTACCCCTCTTCTCACGCAGACGCAGTCGTCGCTGGACGCGAAATTGGAGGATGTCGAAAAGGAGAATATCCAGCTCGCTGAGAAGATTGCGCGGCAACGGCAGGAAATTCAGCAGCTAATCTCTGGTATTGAAACAGTTGTCAAAGATGTTGAGAATGCCGCGTTGTCTATGCATCAGTTCGATCCCGATGGCAAGCTACGGGAAGCCGCCGAGCAGATGGATGAGGAAGTCAGGTCGACTCCAGCAGAGTGAACTGAATTTTCAAACTGCTACGCGCGATAGATACGCGGCAATATACCAGGATATAGGAGGATTCAGAAATTGCGGCCTTACTCCAGGAACGTTTCTTCCACCATTGTGGTTAAAACACGATCTCGTCCGGCTCAGCTTGCAGCATTAATCTGTGCATATCTTCGGCTGCTACCTGGCCATCCTCGGTCATCTCGTCGGCAACTCGGAGCAGATCTTGCTTGGATTCGATGGCGAATGATTCCATTTTGCTAAGATCGCCTGCGAGTCCCTTCGCAATGGCCTCTTTGGCCCCTCCCTCAAGCCTTTCGTCAGCCCATCCGTCCCGCTGAGCGATCGCTGCCGCGCCGCGGTAATAGGTCTCCGCGTTTTTTAATAACGTCGGGCTATTATTCTTAGCCACTATGTAAAGGAATGGAGATTGGCCTAGCCGCCAACGGTACATCTCTGCATCCCCCCTCGCGATGTGGATCTTCGGAAGATTGTCCGCATGAGGGAGTTTTGAAGCAGCGGTTAGACGATCCAGAGCCAACGTAAGCGCCTGCCATCTCATTTCCAACAATTTAGCCAAAACTTCTGCGTCAAAAGTTTGCTCATCGGCTACGGAATTGTTGAATGCCACAAGAGCTTCGGCATGACTGCAGAGACCACTTGGGTCTTGAGAGATATCAACACCTTCCCCAAACGCCGAGGTTATCTCGTTCCTATACGTTTCGAGATCTATCCGTCCGCTCCGATATGTGATTTCAGCCAGGGTGCAAATAAACTTAGCCCTGGCTATTGCCACTTCGTTTTTCCTATCGGTACCCTCCACATACCCAGCTATCTTTTCTCTTAGTAGATTCGAGGAACATTCTTCTATCCACGCCAGACTGCTTCCAGTATCGAACGTAAGCAAGCCACAGAGCGTTGCCAGGGTTTCCAATTGTGCAATGGCTGTATCGATCAAGGTATTTTTGGTGACAGGTTGGACGATGGCTGCCCATACTTCTGCCGGACCGGAAGAGGAGTTATTACTTTCATCGTTGTTCTGCTGTTGCTGTGGAAGGCCCTCCTCTTTTCCAGTTTCATCATGTTGTGACATTCCACTCTGTTGCTGAAACTCCGTGAACTGCAGCTCCTGCAAAACAAGGCATCGCTGGAATAGCTCCAGGGCTTCATGCAGGTATTTTAATGCTTCCTGGATATTCCTATCGTTTGGACGTTTGCCCTCAGTTTCAACTTCCGCCAAACTCGTCAAGACCTGAGCTGTGTTGAATAATATATCTGCATTGTCCTGTTGTATAGCCAGTGCATCTCTATGTGATGCTAGCGCGATGTGGAGAATTTCAGCTATGGGAGCAGGCAGCTGTGAAGCCAATTTCGGATGTTGTGTAATTTCATATTGTACTCGAGCCCTGTTAATAAAAAGAAAGAAAAGTCAGCGACCATGATTGTAGATCCTAAATCAATCCCCACCCCACCTGTACTCCGTAAATATAAATTGGTAAAGGAACACTTACTTGTTATAAGCCAAGTCGAACGAAGAAGGAAATCGACTCAATCCATTATCGTACATTTCAATCGCACGCATGAAGAATCGCATGGATTTGACGGAATCTCCACCCCGCCATTTTTCACCAGCTTCCTCGAGATCAACGCCCTCTAATCGGTTTGAAGATTAAAAGTTAATGGCCATTTAGCGAGCAGGCGGATAGATTGTCCTAGGGCGCAATTCCACATCTGAGCTTACCAGCTAGATATTCATCGGCTGTTTCTGGGACCTGCGCAAATACCGGCAGAAGATTAGTTTCAATTCACAGAACCCCGCATATGCAGAGGCAGCTCGATAACCCACCGATTGTTTCGCCTTCTTCTTCCCCTTGGCTTCTTTCAGAAGTGTCTTTGGTTTCGGCATGATTAACGCTGGCAGAGGAATGTTAAAAGAGGAAACTTTTCAATTATTTGTTTGATTGTCACTTTCCAAGCTCCACACCAACTCGACATGATTTACCGCCGCCGGGCCCGGATGAAGCTTTATCCCCGATTAACTTCCATGCAGACGCGCGCTTAGGATCCCCAGGCTCTTTGGCTGGACATGGAGAAGGCCCTGATGGCGCTTGGGATATTCTTGGTGAAGGTGGTATCAGCTTGGGAAAATCAAGTTCACCAGAAAAGGGTATTTCGGTTCTATAATCTGGAGCCCAACCCGATTGTTAATGGTGTAGCAACATTAGCATATACCTGGAGCGTTCTGCTCAATGATAATATTGATTTTTATGACAATATAGTGAAATCATACGCCGCTCTGAATGCTTCGATATCTTTTGATCTAAAGTATAGTGCTAGAACTCCTTGTCTACAATCCTTGAAGCCACCAAGCTGGGGTAAACTTATATTCTCTAGCCATTCAATTCATGCTAAATATCATGTTAACGCGAACAATTTCAATACGTGGGTGGCCCTGATGGGCCTGGTAGGGTGCTAAAAGACGAAATATAGCATGAAAGTTTCCGGTTCATAAAGCTTTCTTCGGCAATTTTCTTAGCAACCGTGATTGTTTTGTACACATTGAGTATACAATAATCCGACCTAGCAGTACTCCTGATATGATCGAAGAATCCCACAACTCATTTTCCGGCAGATACCATTTCACGCCCATCATGGAGGGCGAGCCCATTCCCAAGAATTTTGAGATGCCGGGGGTAGTAACCCAGCCCCTGGAAGATGTCTTGCCTCTTTTAGAAAACTATAGAAATGGCTAGAAAGAACCATTCTCTGTAGCTTGAAAGCAGAAAGGAGATATGTTCTCCGTACTCAAGGTGTCTGAGATCGACGTATGGATGGCGAGGCAAACAGCAAACGGACAACGCCCTGGCGCAATTGTGGCGGTTCGGCTCTATAAATCAAAAGTACTGGAAGCCCTACCAAGAGGCTGAGCGTTTATCGGGCGCCCTTTTGTTCTCTCCATCCATGGAAAGGTAGCGAATGATCTAGCAGTATTATGAAGGAGAGCGCCCTTATGTCAAAGAGTCAGCTCAACAGGTATGGGTATCAAGGCTATATCATATTTCTGAAGTGTTTTCTGGTGAAAGAAATTCATGCGAGAATCTTCTTTGCTCTGTTGAGGTGGCTGCGGTGCGTGGCTGTTGGCGTGGAAACAAGAAGCACTTCATGGAACTGTATGGAAGGTTCGCTTAGCCTCTATTTTTTCGATGGTTCTAGAGAAGAACGAAGCTTCCCCCCCCAAATAACCTTCACCGACACCCCCCTCGAGGTTTTTTTCTCATCTTCAACTTCTTCTCTTCTTCACTCTTCTCTCTCATACACCTCTCTATCCTTCTTCTGCTTCATCCTCCAGCTCTTCTACATCTTCCTCCCTTTGCTGCAGAGCATCTCTGTATCCCTGCCACTCCTCTTTTCTAGCTCCGCATTCCCAGATTTGTGAGTACTTTCAGAGTTTTCACCTGTGGCCTCGCTGTCTCTCTAGTCGGTTGGGCAGCCTTGCTCTCAGCTGGAGAGAGATATATAAGCTTGGATCTGTCCCGGTTTCTGGAGATCTGGCCTGTTTTCTTTGCTGCTAGCAAGTTCGTTGTCGCGCTAACATCTTGACCCCGCGGTTATAGACATAACACACCGCAATCATGTCCGCCGAAACCTTTGAATTCCAGGCTGAGATCTCTCAGCTCCTCTCCCTCATCATCAACACCGTCTACTCAAACAAGGAAATTTTCTTGCGAGAACTCATCTCCAATGCCTCTGATGCCCTTGACAAGATCCGTTATGAGTCCCTCTCCGACCCAACCAAGCTCGATGCCAACAAGGATCTCCGCATCGATATCATCCCAGACCCAGTTAACAAGACCTTGACCATCCGTGACACTGGTATCGGTTTCACCAAGGCCGTAAGTTCTACCACATTGCCCTCATTGTTCCCCTCATAGGTTTCTGAATACTAACAATGGCCAATACAGGACCTTGTCAACAATCTCGGAACCATTGCTCGCTCTGGTACCAAGCAATTTATGGAAGCTCTCACCGCTGGTGCTGATATTTCCATGATTGGTCAATTTGGTGTTGGTTTCTACTCTGCCTACCTTGTTGCCGATAAAGTCACTGTTATCTCCAAGCACAATGACGATGAGCAATACATCTGGGAGTCCAGCGCTGGTGGCACCTTCACCTTGACTCCTGATACCGAGGGTGAGCCCCTTGGTCGTGGATCTAAGATCATCCTCCACCTCAAGGAGGAGCAGACCGACTACCTCAATGAGGCTAAGATCAAGGAGGTTGTCAAGAAGCACTCCGAATTCATCTCTTATCCTATCTACCTCCATGTCCTAAAGGAGACCGAGACTGAGGTCCCTGATGAGGATGCTGAGGAGGAGAAGGAAGGTGATGACGAGGACAAGACCCCCAAGGTCGAGGAAGTCGATGATGAGGAGGAAGAGAAGAAGAAGAAGAAGACCAAGACCGTCAAGGAATCCAAGATTGAAGAAGAAGAGCTTAACAAGACCAAGCCAATCTGGACCCGCAACCCTGCTGATATTCCCCAGGAGGAATATGCTTCTTTCTACAAGACCTTGTCCAAGTAAGTTTTCGCCTATCTTGACCACCCATCAACGCTATCGTATTTGAGCTGTTGACTAACATTTTAATAGTGACTGGGAGGATCACTTGGCTGTCAAGCACTTCTCCGTCGAGGGTCAGCTCGAATTCCGTGCTATCCTTTTCGTTCCTAAGCGTGCTCCTTTCGATCTCTTCGAGACCAAGAAGACCAAGAACAACATCAAGCTTTATGTCCGCCGTGTCTTCATCACTGATGATGCCACCGACCTTATCCCAGAGTGGCTCAGCTTCATCAAGGGTGTTGTCGACTCTGAGGATCTCCCACTCAACCTTTCTCGTGAGACCCTTCAACAGAACAAGATCATGAAGGTCATCAAGAAGAACATCGTCAAGAAGACCCTCGAGCTCTTCAACGAGATTGCCGAAGACCGTGAGCAATTCGACAAGTTCTACAGTGCCTTCAGCAAGAACATCAAGCTCGGTATCCACGAGGACACCCAGAACCGCCAATCTCTTGCCAAGCTTCTCCGCTTCCAGTCCACCAAGTCTGGTGACGAGACCACTTCCCTCACTGACTACATCACCCGTATGCAAGAGCACCAGAAGCAGATGTACTACATCACTGGCGAGTCTCTCAAGGCTGTCCAGAAGTCTCCCTTCCTTGACTCCCTCAAGGAGAAGGACTTTGAGGTTCTCTACTTGGTTGACCCCATTGACGAGTATGCCATGACTCAGTTGAAGGAATTCGAGGGCAAGAAGCTTGTCGACATCACCAAGGACTTCGAGCTTGAGGAGACTGAGGAAGAGAAGGCCGCTCGTGAGGCCCAGGAGAAAGAATATGAGGGTCTTGCCAAGAGCCTCAAGAACGTCTTGGGTGACAAGGTTGAGAAGGTTGTTGTCTCTCACAAGTTGGTCGGCGCCCCATGTGCCATCCGTACCGGTCAATTTGGCTGGTCCGCCAACATGGAGCGTATCATGAAGGCCCAGGCCCTCCGTGACACCTCCATGAGCTCTTACATGGCTTCCAAGAAGACCTTCGAGATCTCCCCCAAGTCTCCAATCATCCAGGAGCTCAAGAAGAAGGTTGAGACTGATGGCGAGAATGACCGCACCGTCAAGTCCATTACCCAGCTTCTCTTCGAGACCTCTCTCCTCGTTTCCGGTTTCACCATTGAGGAGCCCGCCGGCTTCGCTGAACGTATCCACAAGCTCGTCTCTCTCGGCTTGAACGTCGACGAGGAGGCTGAGACCAGTGAAGAGAAGGCCTCCGAGGAAGCCGCCGCTGAACCCGCTGGTGAATCCGCCATGGAGGAAGTCGACTAAATGTTCTCTCTCCCCACGCAAATAAAAAAAATTACACAAATCCCAAAAAAAAGCCACGAAAAAAATTTCCTCAAAAGAATGAGAAATGTTGTAATGAATCTCCTTTGTTATTCTCATTTCTTTTTAAGTCGCTCATATTTCCATCCCTTTGTCCCCCAGTTGTTTACACCACAATCGAACCTAGTTATTAGTTATTTTACCTTAGGTGCAGTGAAGCAAAAGGCAAAAAGGCAAGGGTTAAATCTTTTTAAGAAACAGAATTAATTTCCAGTTAATACATCTCTATGTTTACAAAAGATCTTTATCTCATACTTTCTTTCTGGTGCGATGCGATATTGAACAGGGAGCTACTAAATAAATATAATGCACAGTTTCCTAGCTCAGCTGAAGAAAACGCACTACATGTTCATCGATGCTCCCGCGTCGTAGCGCCAGGAAAGCAAACACAAGCAAAGAACAAACATTGTAATTAGTAGCAGGACAGCCAACGCAATAATTGATATAAGCATGCAATCGATTTTCCCTTTCTCCCAGCTACCCTACCCTATCTAACTAATTCTCTTCTTCTATCAGGCACCGAATTTTGAAACTCCTTCGTCCAGGGTGGTAGGGTGGGAGGAAGGAGCTTAGAGCAAGAAACAAAAAAAAGCAAGCGCGCCAACGTGCAATGTAATAATATGAATGCTGGATAGGTCCGAAGACTCAATTGGACATAAGGAAAATAGGGAAAATCAAGGAGTAGCAGGTAGGAATAATTGTAGGGGTTATAGTGGTTATGGTTATAGTGGTGGTGGGGAGGAAGGTAGGTAAGGATAACTCTTGTGTAAATCATGCAAGATGGGATGAAAGACGTCATGGCCTGCTATGCCACAAAAAAAAAACAGATACGGAACCAAATAGGGACTCAAAAGGAAACAAAGATTCAGGAAAGCGTGCATATGAATGAATAACCGGCTGATAAAACAGGAGACATAAGGAATAAATAGATGATACAAACAGGTATACATGAAGTATCAGAAGGATTAAAGCAAGGCTAGGCTTTTCCAAGCAAAAAGGAGACGGGGGGGGAGGAGAATCACTTCGAAAATCAGGTCCAGTAAAAGCACCATCTTTTTGAAAAAATAAAGACAGGCCAAAAACTCGGAAAATAATACAAGCACATTTATCTCATGCAGCGTTTCTGACGGATCGTAGAAGACATTCCGCATTCAAGTCGTTTTCTTTTCAAAGAGAACTAATAAGCGTAAGTAGTTTGGTGTTTTATGTTTAGGCTGCTTGAGGCTGTCCACGGCCCTTGGGGGTGACAGTTCCACCACGGCCTCCGCGAGGGGTGTAGCGGCCGGAGTCCTTTTGGAATCCACCCCTACCTTGGCTTCCGGTGCGGTCACCACGGCCACGGCCGGAGCCTCCCCTTCCAGAGGAGTAGCTTGCGTTGCTACTGTAGGCGGCGGGGCGAGCACGTCTCTCTTCAACAGTTACTTGCTCGGTTCCGATTTGGTGAGGGTTAGCAGCGGCAGCAGCTTTATAGGCAGCAGCACTCTCGAATTCAACAAAGGCACAGCTCTATAGGAGACAAGTCAAAATATTAGCATTGATCCAGAATAGGAGTGGTAGGATTCGATCAACAAAAGAAAAAGTAAACTTACGCGTTGGCGGTTGACATCGAAATACTTTAGTTTGCCGAATTGGCCCAAAGTCTGCCGGAGGAGGCTGGCGTCGACCTTCTCATTCACATTCTTGATGTAAGCAAGAGCCTTCTCATCACCCTGACCGGAGGGTTGAGGACGAGCTTGTCTTCTGCTATGTTCTGCTCCGGCAGTTTGCCACTCAGAGCCGGGAGAAGTCTGAGTGGGAACATTTTCGGATTCGGCGGCAGCAGGAGCAGCTGGCTGAGAGGGGGGGGTAGCCACAGCAGCGGCGGGTTGGCTGGCTGGTGCGCTAGGCGCAGCAGCAACAGGAGTAGCAGCGGGAGCGGGTTGGGCAGCAGCGGCATCGCCGGAAGCAGCAGCAGCCCGTTTGGCCCAGGTCATTGGTGCTTTGGGAGCAGCAACCTTTGGCTTTTCAGGAACTGGGGTTGGAGCCACAGCAGGGGTAACGGCAGCGGGCGTTGGCTCTGGCTCCTTGGGCTTCTCGGCTTGAACGGCCTCAGCAGTAGCAGGGATGACTGGAACTGGTGCGGCAGCAGCAACAGATTGCCGAGATGGAGCCTGTGATTGTTCAACAGAAGCCTTCTCTTCCGCCTGAGCGGGAGCAGCTTCTTCCTTCTCGACCTCACCATTGACGGCTACTTCATTCTCCAACTTCTCGTCGACTTCCTTAGCGGCAGCTTCCGTATCGGCCTGTCGTTCATCGGCTGGTTCCTGGGCGGCTTGAGGCTCTTCGGCGGCTTCTTTCTCAACAGGCTTCTCAACGGGAGCTTCGTCTGCAACTACCTCTTCGTCATCCTCGTTCAGGTATCTGATTATATCATTCAAGACATAGTAGCCATTCTGCTGTTCAGCGAGGACGAAAGTCTGAACGAATTTTCGGGGAGGTTCTGATCGATTGGATATTTCACCAATGACGACGACCAGGATGTTATCGAAGGAAGCTTGAGAATCGACGTTGAGGACACGGACTTTGCAGTCATAGAAATCCAATTCCTTGATGCGCTCGTTGATAGCCTATCTAATGTTAGTCTCCAATAGAGATGAGAATAGAGAAGAGGAGTGCGCACCTTTTGGCCCACGGCAACATTGACCTTCTCAGCCTCAACCCCAGAGACATACTGGGACTTTCGGGAGTAGAAGAGATGAAGCTTCTCCGGGCTACGGCTCAGAGTAGTGTAGTATTGCTCCACAAAAAACCAACCAACCTCATCCTTGGGGATATCGTTCTTGGAGTCGCTGGCGGAGGGGGCAGCGGCGGGGGTGCTAGCTTGCTGAGCAGCATAGTGAGCAGCCGGGACATTGGCGGCAGCGTGAGGAGCATTGTAAGGGTCGGCAGGGTAGGGGTTTGGTTGGTGGCCGTGATAGGTGCCATTGATGGTAGAAGGAACAGCTTCGGTAGCCATAGTGATGGATGAAGTTATAAATTTAAAATAAAATTGAATAAAAAGCGAAAGGTCGCGAGTATAAAGAGCGGAGGTTGATTAAGGTAAAGGAAGTTTCTAAGTGTGTGTGAGAAGGTGGGAGAAAGTCCTGCGAGGATATGTTAGGTCTCCAAAAGCAGGTAAGATTATAGCTTTCGCGAAGAGCAGCCACAGAACACCACCCGCAGCCACATCAACACAACATCAACGCCAACACTACAGGGTACGAACTTACCTGCTGATTGAAGAAGGATAGTCGACAGACAGGAAGAAAAGGCGTCTGCAGCTAAGCAAGGGAGTAGAAAAGGACGAGAATTCGATTAAGGCAGCACTTTTCGGGAGGAAGTAAAGAAGCAGCCCAGGACAAGGTATAAAGCTCCGGGAACAGGGGAAAAAGAGGTGAAGAAAGAGAACTTTTTAATATAGAATAGAACGAGGTTGAGGGCGACGAGAATCAAGAAGAAAGATATAAAAAGGAGCCGGTGGTGAAGAAGAAGATTCGAGTTTGGTTGACGTTGAAGAGAAAAAAGAAGAGAGAAAGACGTTCGATGTTTTTTTTTTTTCTTTTTTGCCGCGAGAGAGAAAAAGGTGTTTTTTTTACCGCCCAAAAAGCTGTGTGCTGACTAATACGCTCGAAAGACCATGGGACGCTTACCCAGAGTAAGACTCCGCCTCTATGATGTTGGATATAATATGATAGATATATGGAAAGATGAATATATGGAGAAGCATCTACAGACAGATGGATATAAGTACGGCAGAAGAGGAAGAAGAAGAAGAAGCAAAGAGAAGACAGAAAGAAAAAAGACAGAAGAAATCAGATACATATCGCCTCGTAGAATATAAAACAACTCCTCTTCCAAAGGATTTCATAGCAGTAAGTATCCAGCCAGTTTCGGTCGAGTAAACAAGTGACATATACCAACATAACGAATAACGAGGGGGGAATATAGTAATAAGAAAGAGAAAAAGCGAAAGAGAAAAAAAGAGGAAAAGGAAGAAGCAGCGACAGCATCGTCAAAGACAGTCCACACACGGTCGTAAAACGATAAGATCATGCCTTGATTATCCTCTTCTCGTTCAGCTCTCCCTTTCGCATCTCGGCGTCCTGGCCTGACATCCTCCTCCCCAGCGCCCTCTCGACTTTTGCACCAAGCGCCAGTTTGCTCAGGTTGTCTGTCTTTTCGGAGGAGGGTACGAAGCGTTGTTGGCTTAGGCGTTTGTTCTCAAGGCGCTCGAGGCCGTCTCCGAGTTCTTTGATTTCGGCAAGGCGGCCGTTGGTCATTGTGCTGGAGATGGTGTGGTCGCTTATGGTGGAGAAGCGTTGGGAATTGCGTTGAGAGGCTGTCTGCTATGCTGTGTAAGTAGACTCCAAATAGAAGACAAACCAAGAAGAAGAGAGAGTAAAACATACAGATGGAGCCATTATTGGTCGTTGCGATTCAAGAGACTGTCCCGCCATTGAAGAAAGGTGATGGAGAGGGTGACTGTGGGTGGTGGCGGTGGTTGAGTAAGCGCGAGGATGAGTCGTGTCGGCCGGTGTTCTGCAGTATTTGTGCCTTTAGAAGACCAGTCGCAAGACGAAGAAGTTTAGGTAGAAGCGAAGATTTTGAAGAAAGACAAGACAAAAGAGATGCAGGGTAAAAAGTCGAGGCGGCAGGGGCAAGTGTATATATATGGGAATACGGCCTTGGTTTCAGCTGCAGTTGCGGATGTGTCAGGTTTAGTGCTGCACGACAGAATAATGGAGATGGCGAGAAGAAGAAAAACAGACAAGACAGAATGAAGTGGGTTTTTATGATATGACAGGCTCCAGTTTTTATCTTACTTCAGGGGGAATAGCCTTTTAAACAACAGACCGAATATCACGGGCAAGAAGAGGAGAAGAAACAGAGAGAGAGAAAAAGGAGTCAAAGAAGACCATGCAAAAGACCTACAGAATACGAGATATAAAACCACCGTCTTTCCTCATCCTCCAGCCGCAGTCTTTCGCTTCGATGTGGCGACTTTTGAGCCTTGCAGATATCAGATACATTTCAATATCTATCTACAACATATATGTGAACATCTATATGCACTTGCTTCTCTGTCCAACATATTCTCTTCTCTCCATCTTCTTCAATCGCCTTATTCATTCCCTTTGTTCACTCTTTGTCACCCTGGGCCGAAACGTGGGGCAGCCACGTGCAGTGGAGCAAGGCTGCCGACATGAAAAACTTCTTCACAAACATTCACCATCATCACCATCATCACCATATAAAACTTCATACATCTAACGCTTCCATGCATATCTAACAGCACGTCTGCTCAAACTCATCCTAGCCAGAGACAGAGGCTATGCTTTCGCACGTACTAGCCGGGCATTGTCAACCACGCGGCAAGCGAGGTTAGGAAATCACTGGCGAGCACATCATGGACCCGATTGGCAAGACACTTTGAACGGATCAGAGGAGCAAAAGCTTAGCTGGTCATATTGCTTATTCGTGTTTCGTATCTTTCCACGCGATGAGGGCAGACACGTTACCTGCATACATCTGTGTTTTGGTGTGTTAGCTCCAGTTTGAACACCTAGCTGCATACCACCTACGTCTCAACCAGACGCGGAGAGCAGATGAAACAAATGCCTGCTCAAGATAAGATACCCAGCCTACTCTTCTTTTTCCGCTTTACGTACATATGGAAATACAAGCCGGTCCAAATGTCTGGATCTGATCTATATACGCTTTTCAACGTATATATGTCTACCTTTGTTACCATCAGTACTTATCTCTACCTACTACCCTATATATGCTCGGCCTACTTCGGTCCCAAACATGAAACAAATGCACGCTCCTTTTCAAAAACTCAGTCCCATCTATCGTCATACCCCCCCCTCTCTCCTTCTCCCCCTCCCTGACGCCAGCCGCCAGCAATCAATTGGTCTATGACCCTCATAGCCGCACATCAGGTTCTGCCGCATATCCCACCGTGACACAACCCAAGACCCTGGCCTGTTCCGCATCACAACTGCTGTCCACGTCGAGCCCTGTCGTGCCACATCAGCTCATCCTCACCGCCAACCTCCAGATCAAGATATAGAAATAATGGATAAAAAATAGATCAGCCCCTCATTCGAACTAGGTCCAGCTCTCGATCAGTACGAGCCGTAGATATACCGTGCCTTCTCAATGGTTGATGGAGAGGAGGCCATAGCTTTAATCTCAGCTGCGTTGCCGCTCTCGCTCCAGCTCCAGCTCCAGCCTTGTGTCATGTCATACGGGGATATCAAAACCAACACTAACAAAGTACAACCCCGCTCTAGTATGAAGCTTACGTCGTACTATTTCGGGGTTTGACACCTCATTTTTTCCCGGGCCTGACGTGCATTTACAAGGAACTGAATGTCTAGAGAACAGGTTTGAGAAAATATCAATCCCGACGGAAACCGACGCCGACATCTTGCATTGTTTTGTAAGTATATAGAGAAAGGACTATGCATTATGAGATGGAGGAAATACATGATTCGTAAATATATCGTTGTCACATATCATGTAGATCCAGGAATCGTCGTATGAGGGATGGAGGGGTGTTGTTTATATTCGTAGAATACCGATGAGAAGACAAGGAGAGGAGGGGAGGGGACCAGACCAACCTTCCATTGTTACGGGAGATGGAGAGTGAGAGGGCGGAGTAGAGATGCTTTGTTTCGGGAAGAAAAGGAGTGAGGGTGGCGGGGGGAATACGGGTGCATGCACGCAGGAAGTCGGCATTTTCAAACCCACAGCACCCTGATAAACGAATAATTGTAGTTTTGGGTTGTTGCCGACCAAACCATCTCACTCACTCCCACCCAGCCAGCCGATGGTATAACTTGAAAGCCCATGAGATGTAAGCCCCCACGCCTTCGCCGTCCACAGCGCAAGCCCTCCGACAATACCAACACTCCCAATGATTTGGATAGCCACCCATCCCCGCCTCTTCAGCTCTTCATTCCACCGAATCACCCCCAGCGGATCCCCTGAGCCGATTGCACCCATGCCACTCATGATCCGATACTTGAGTCGTCGTCCATTCTGCGTCTGCACAGTCAGATTTCGTCCTTCTTTATCCTTCTCTACCGTTCCATCGAATCCGGGAAACCCAGGCATTTGGGGAACTGGAACTAGTGTGCCGTCAGCTACACACTCGCCCAGCTTCTCCGTCAGCCAAACCGCCCTTTCACCTCGAGCTAGTCGTTCATATCGCTCGCGCTCATTTTGGAGGCTGCGTTGCAAATCAGACGCCCATTTTGCAAGTTGGACTTGAGCTCGCTGTTCCTCACGGCGGGTGTGGTCGGCCACTCGAGCTAGCGTGAAATCGGATGACCCCAGATCCCCGGGCCGTGGGACGACGACATGGGAGGAGGATGCTGAAGAAAAAGAAGCTCTTGGTGCAAAGTGGGAGGTTGGGGTAGATGTGGTTACCCCGTGAGTTGATAGTGAGGCTTTGCGGTTGCTATTACTCGAAAACCTTTGAGAGATCACTAGCTTTTTAGCAGCGGACTGACGGAGCCAAGCAATACTGTCGCGTTCGAAGAGCTTTTCCAAGAAGAAGCCTAGTTCTGAAGCAACCAGTGGCTGTACATAATCTGGGTGCATTAAGATACTAGCTTCCATCGTTTCGTCATCGGTAGCATTGGCGGATGAAACAGTAAACGGTGCTTGTGGGATTGATGATCCTTCTTCCGCTGAAAGGGAGTCGCCAAATGGGCCGAGGGAGAAAGACTGCACTTTCAGGTTTCTTATCTTCTCAGTAAACGTCTGCTTGAGTTCATCTATTTGGGATGGAGATAGCGTATCGGCTTTGGATATCAATGGGACGACTGTCGTATATTCCGACAGTTTTAAAATATTCATGATATCATCGACCAAAGTGCCTGAAGTTCGTTAGTGTTGATCCGATATGCGAGAAAAAGAAGCAAGTATCTGCTTACCTTCTGATATGAGGTGTAAAATGACATCAACTTGAGAGCCTCCGTTACCACAAAGAAGCCCCTGTAGATCTGTATTCACCGACTGTATAGCAGAAACAGTTCTTTGAAACTGAGTGTCGATATATTGTATAATGTGCTCTGATTTGTTTCTCCCGCCCGTGGTATCAACAAAGCATAGATTTCTCTCTAGAATAACGTCATCTGAGCTTTTCCTTCGCCGAAGGACCCTTGAATCCTCAAGATCAGACCACCAGGACGGGTACGGCTTTGTGCTTGCAAATATTTCAGATACTGTTCCTTGTGACTTCGAACGTTGCGATCTGGTTGTAGATTTTCGACTGGTTTTCTTAGGCCGCGGCTGGGGAGCGACGGAAGTAGGAAGAGGGTCAATATGCACGATATCATCCGACGTATGAACGATAGACTTGATCAAGGAAGTTTTTCCAGAACCTATATTGAACGGAAGGTCGACAAGGTTAGCCAAGTCAGACTTATGATGGACAGTTACTTCTATGCAACTTACCAGGCGCGCCTGCCACCAGAAGTTTTAGTCTTCCCGTGGATTTACCTCGCTCTGTAAAAGGCCTTCGACTCGGCATTCTGATACTTGGCATCACAAGCTGAGGTGCAAATGCTTGCGGCTCGAGGGACTCGGTCAGACCGTCTTCATCGCCTGAGTCCATGGCCTGGCTGCTAACCCCGTCGGGGAGGGATATTTCGTCCACTGGTCTGAAGGAGTGTACTGAGATGGACTTGGGACTACTGGGAGCTGAAGCTGGCTCAGCAGGAGAACCGAGTATTGACGGAGTCATGGGGAGTGACGATGGCGCAGGAGAGGCCTGGTTCTTTTGATGCCCCCAGAGGGCTGCCTTCGTTCGGTCATCAAAGATAACCCTGGGTACCACACGGTCCGAAGCTTCCGTATCCTTCAAGGAACCGAGTCCTAGCTTAGTAGATATCTGTTCCACATCGTCTTCTGTTATGTTCACCTCTTGGATAGATTCGTCGATGCCTTCATTGATTGTATCTTCCAAGCTTCGAACACCGTAGGTGCTATCCTGAGACGGGCCAGGGACATATTGCGATTCCTCCATTTCATCACTCCTCGAAAGGAAAAATGAAGTAGGAGGTTCATTAGAGAGCTCCGTCAGCTGTGGGGTTGTTCCATGTTCTGAGAGTGACGGCTTGCGGGGGTGGTTGGGGAAGGTGTCGGGCACACTTGGACGCATGGCGATAGCAGTCCAGCTGCAGAATCTAGAGACCTGCAACTGTGTAAATAGGAACAATAAAACTTCACGTCGTCTATAGCGTTATCGAAGCGTGTGTTGCTGTGTGTATCTTGTGGCAGCTGTTCATCGTTGGAATGCTGGTGACGATGGTCATTGGCGCCCCTCCGTCATCCCGGGCGATGACATAATAGCCTCCCAAAAATAGGGAACATTGAGTCGCCGGCCGACCAGGCAACATCAAAACTGTGCAACGCGAACATGTTTTTGCAAGAACTTTTAGCCAAACCACTTTCTTTGAGTTACTGCTGATGCCTGCATCTTTGACAGCTCCTTATAAACGCCTTGCGGTTGCACGGCGTCCGTGCATCCCGCGTGTTTTGCTTGTCCCGTCAAAGGATAATATTAACCCAAACAAATTATTCAAGGTTTGATCAAGACGCCTTATTTTATACGGTTTCAGTCCAGGGGGAGATTGCTTGACGATCGGCTTCCCGCAATGAATCAGCCGTTCTTAAAGGGATGTTTTACGATCGCATATTCAAGGCTCTTCAATAAATGGACTACGAAGCAACAGGCGGATACAGAACCCGCCTTCGGAATATGTCTTGTCGATCGGCCCTGGTCGTAATATTAATTGATGCCGAAAAAAATGCAAGCGAGTTTTGGGTTATTCGGCAGCAAGGGTCCTTGTGGAGATGATCCCTTGTTCAAAGACGCAGTTATTATAGGCTCCCTGCTCTCCGATTCGGCTAGATTTTCAAATTGGCTTGGAACAGAAGGAGATAATCTCCGGGACATGGTGAAAAAGATCTGAGTTTTTCGCATTGCGTGCTCTACCGTCGAATTCACTGGTTGGACATCAACAAAAGGTCGCATGCTCAAGGGACTCGACGCCTTCTGAGTGGGAAACGGAGCACACTAGCAAGTGATAAATTTAGCCAATAAATGCCATTGTCCATTATTCGAACTTCAGGTGTATGACGAGCGGCTTTCTGATCTCCCACTTCGTTTCTGTATTGGGAGTAGATTCTGTCTGATGCGATCTCATGACGAACTTCCCGCCACGCCAAGTCCGAGTTACGCGCCAAAAAGTCGCCTGGCGACTGTAAAGAAAGCCTTGCCAGTCGTGTACTTCGTAAAGGAATCCAGGTAAGCGAGCAATCGTCACTCGTCAATCGTTCGAGTGAGCCCTAAGGGGTTTTCCTATTATAGCCTGCTGCAAATCAGGGTGGAACAGGAGCAGATTGTGGGGAGTTCTCGACCCAAAGAACCCTCCCGGGGAGAGCGGCAAGGCAGACTGCATCGTATCGTTGCACAAACCACAGACAAGAAGACGGGAAAAAGCAATATCTTTGCATGCAAAGAAGGTCGAAAGATGCAACCTTCCCTTGGCCCGTTTGGTGTGTCGCCATGTGACTGACTCGGCGCTAGGCCTGTCTGGGCTAGACCCATCAGCTCCTCTCCCACTTCATCGTCGCTTCTGGGTTTTTTTTGCATCATCTTCATCTTCACTGTCTTTGTTTCGTCTTTGCGCGCCGTTTCAATCCCTTTTGTTGCTTGCTTTACTCAATTTGCGAAGAACGCTGGATATATACCTATGAAAGCTCATCGGAATCGACTTTGGTCGCTCGTTTTGCCTCGGAACTCCCCGCCCCCCAGCTTGCAGAAGCCCCACACCACCGATTTCCTCCGATACCTACCGCTTCAGCCAGCGACTTCTTCTTTCTTAGACTGCTGCTCGTCATACGCAAAGTAGGCATCGAGAGACACAGTTAAGATGGACCAGGAGCCACCCCAACTGTCGTCATGGGCAGAGGACTCCCTCATCCCAACAACTGCAGACGACTTCTCGAGTCTTTTGGAATTCAATTTCGACATGACCGAGCTTGATAGTGGTGCCGCCCGCCATGATCAAGATATCTCATCTTCTACTTCCCATGTTCCAACGACCGCCATGCAGGATGTGCAGTTGACGACAATGGGGCAATTGCAGACCACCCAACCTTTGCAGCTTGATGTCTCGGGTTTGGGCCAGATGGGTTCAATGGATATGCAGGGCAGCAATAATAGCATGCAAACGCAATTCAATTCGCAATTTTATATGCAAAAACATACACAGCAGCAGAATGCCTATTCTCAAAACTATGGTCATGGGAATTCTTTCATCCCACCAACACCGGAAAGCCTTGAACTGCGTGGTGCAACTCAAAATTTTCCTCCGCAGTTTGAAACGGGGCATCAAAGAGGGTATGAACCATATACACGAGGGATAGATGACCAGGTAAATGAAAGAAAAAATAAGCTATGGCTATTGTACAATTAAATCTGAACAAAGCTAACCCGAGAGTTAGGGCGCATATACACCTCTAATATCTCCAGCTATGACACCGCTGGAGCATCAACTAAGGAATCCGGAATACGCTACCCCTGGGGAATATCTAACACCCCTTACATCCCCGGCACTTGAAGCTCAACCTTCAAATAACGGGAGCTTCTTCAACAGTTCTCAATTCGATATGGGCTTCGTGCCGTCTCCAGTTGATGTAACCCATCATCTCCCCCACTCTGCTGCCCCTGCACCATCGTCTCCTACTGTTGTTCAGAAACAGCGACGGAGATCCTTGGCTTCCAGGCCGACTACTCGCTTGACGCGTCAATCCCCCTCAGTTCGTCCAATTGGCAGCCGTCAACGGACACAGAGCAGAAATCAACTTTCAAGCCATGCAGCAGCGAACAGAGCATCTAACTCCCAACAGGGCAGTAGTACCGAAGGCTCAGGCCAGGATTCGGTTTCTCCAGAACCGCTAACAGAACCTTTGATGCCGCCTCCAGCGCTACCACGCTCACTTAGGTCCCCTCACATGGGTGCCCAAGAATCAAACTCGGAACAACGGGCAAGGGAAGCTGCAACACCAGCAACACTGATGAAATTATCGAATCAGCAACCCCCAGCCAGCCCAAGCGGTCAATTTTCGCGTAGTGGATCTGTCATTGTTTCAAATGCCCCGGACGACGCAATGGAGGATATATGTCTTCCAGAGCCAGTGGAGAACCCAGAAAAAGCAACTTCCATCAGCACCATAACTAACGACCAAACTCCAACCTTGCGGGCGAAACCATCACATTCAGATATTCCAGACAGGTCAGGGAGTAACTCCGTCACTCCTAGTCCCAACATACGCGCGATGGCTTCTCCTAGTGGGCCTATTGCCCTTAAACGCGCTGAACCGAAACCTAATAGTAGAGTTTCCAAGAAACGCCAAAGTGTTAGTTCCGCTCATGCAAGTCCAGCGTTAAGACCTAAAATCAGCCCAAGTATACAGCCCTTAATTCGTGGTGACGGTATGTTCCTCCCCCCGTTATCCACTTGTCAAATGTACATGACCATCTAACGTTTTATAGGTAAAACAAACATTGCATCTGAAGCCTCTGCTCTATATCTTGCCTCCAAGTCGAACTATCAACACATTCTTGAAGGGACGGTTTTACCTGGAGTTAACTATCCTGAAGCACTTGCCGAAAACTTGAGCTCCAAGCGCACCAATCATAAGCTTGCAGAGCAGGGACGGCGGAACCGCATCAACTTGGCTCTCAAGGAGATCGAGGGTCTCCTGCCCACGTCATTGACTCAGAAGGGCAAAGACAAGGATCGAGGTGACTCGATCGCCGAATCAAAACCCAACGGCGCATCCAAACTTTCAGAGAAGCCCGCCGCCAATCAACCCATCAGCAAGGCTAGTACTGTGGAAATGGCCATTGTTTATATCAAGGCCCTACAACAAGAGCTTGCTGAGACGAAAGAGAAGCTCCAAATTGCCGAGGCGAAAGTCGCTAGAAATGCCCCGGAGCCAGTTGCTGAACCCAATCCTTTGAATAATGGAGCTTCAGAGACCAACAAAGCGACCCCTACCGGCGAAACTTCCGGTTAAATTCATGCCTTTCTCAATATTTTGTCTCGTCATTCTGCTTGGATCTGCGATCTAGAATCCTTGGAGCACCAATCTTTTTTTTTCTAATCTTTAATTCATTGTTATACCAATTATATATATCCCCTTTTCTTGACATGTATATAATGATTTGTTTATTGAGCATATACCAACGCTCCCAGGCAGCGAAGGGAGGATGGGAATGGGAGGCCACCGTCATTCAACGATTTTCTTTTAAGGTGCGAACGGGGTTTGGCACGGTGCATTGAGAGCTTGAATCAGGGCGGAGGAAAACAAAAATTCTTACTGACAAACCACAGTTTGATTCAAGGGTAGGGGTTCTCTTTCTGCCGTTTTTTTTTATATCTGGGCGGGAGGCTTTTTGATATCTTGTTTCCCTTCACGTACGTGGTTTATGTTTATGTTTATATGGCGAATTTTGTTTTTTTTATACAACGTGTGTTTGTACATGTTAGAAATAGTGTTTGATATTTCAACATATATAGGTAGATATAAACCAGTACATTATATCTTTATAGCGCGGTCGACCTCCTGAACGAACACGAGCAACACAACCGCAACAAGAAGAAGGATTCCAGCCTCGACACTATCGCCCTTACTCGCAGCTATAGCTTGTTGGAACATAGCTCTCGGTCCCATTGCTCAATAGGAGGCAGGTCGGTAACTGGCCCGTTGAGCCTTCTGGCTTTTTGGGTTGTCACTTCCACCTAAGACGACGCAAGGCGAGGAGGAGCCGGCCCAGGTTCTGATATCGCTCTCCTTCCACCTCTCACTTCCTCCACAACAACAACAACAACAACAACACATTTAACAAACTCATCAGCGACCCAACTAATCGTTGATCATTGATCATTTGATTTTTGAATACATTTTCCGCTACCTTATCGAAAATATCAGTACTGTCGAAGACCTCATCTGTCCCCGCCAGTGTGAAACACCCGAGTCCAGTGTGATTCAATCCGTCATCGACGGCTTCCAAAGACTCTGCTCCCGGTTTTCTTAACACGATGGCAAGGTAAGTGAACCGAGTACTGTCCTCCTATCCTATATTCAGACGGTGTTGTGAATCTGCAAACTGATACATATAGCTAGTCTACCTTTCTCTTCACTCTCACATTCTCCGTGAGAGCTAGTGGTACTAGCTACCATGGCTATCCTCGTTGAGGTATTTTAGTACCTCTAATGGAGGACGGAAAAAGAGAAGGGAGGAGAGGGGGGGAGGGGGGGATTGAGCACAACAAGAACAGCACGTCGAGCACATCCGCGTGTCCCTCCCTCCCCTACCACGTTGGAGGCTTTGACCTTCTCGTCTGTGGCCGCTGAAAAAAGCGGCTGGTCGCTGCCCTCCTTCTGGGAGTTATTTGCTGTGGTTGTTGTGACCGGGATTTTCTGGGCACCCCCCGGAGGGGGGGGTGTATAATTTGAGGTAAGACGAATCTATCGAGGAAGACATATAATAAGATACTAATTATTAAATATAGATACCTTCGCGATGCTCCCATCCCTCTCCCCCCTCTGGACTCTCTGATGCCGTCTGATGTTGAGATGTAAGTTAGATTGAATGATCCTATTTTTGTAATTTTACACGGCTCAAAGTGTGCGGAGTGATTGCTAAGGGATACATTTAGATTGTTATTTAGTTCGTTTTGTTTAATATTAACTCTTCCCCGTTAAAGATGGTGAGAATATTCAACGACTTCGAATCGGTTCCACCGCAGCTCGACTACTAGGAACGAAACCGGGGCAAGCCACATAGGGTAGGTGAAAACCCTTCTTGGGGTGTAGCTCGAATTTGTGTGAAGCAGCTGCTAATGATTAATTGTAGTTATGTCTTGATACCTCTCTCTCCCGTTAAAATTTAAATGTTTCCTTCACAATGGCTTGGTGCTTTTGCAGACCTTCCCTAGCCTAGGATCATTCATCAATGGCGCTTCACTATCATACTATATCCATCCGGGCTTCAATGCTTCATGAATATAGACTTTCTGGTAGTGACAACTATCCCCAGCAATTCATCCAGGGGGTCACGTATATATTCCCTGACGAGGCTAGGAGGTTACTATGCCAGACCGTTCACCAGCAGACAAATTTAACGCAGATACTCGAGTTATTAAAGGCGGAAACGACCACATCACCCGGCTGCTCGCTCAAATACGCGAAGTAGTTTGGGTGGATAATATGTGAACAACCGGCAGACAGAGTGGTGACGGTATTCTTTTCAATAACCAATGGGCTTGATTTTAGGTTCACCTGAGACTTTCACCAGCCAAATACAACAGATATAAGGCCGCTTCTTGACAGAGACTCCAACTACCAAACCTGCCATCAACAACTACTTACTTCCTCGCAAGTAAGAATCTATACCCTCAAGCAGCCGTCTTCTTATATACCCATCAGGTATTCCATCTCCGTGGGACTCCATTGTCGGGGAAAGCTGCCCTTGTGCTATAGCTTTGCGGCTACTATGCGGCTACTATGCGGAGCGGCAGGCTGACTAGTATCGACCGTATACCCTATCTTGTCATATGTCCGCGGGAGCGAGAAATATACACCCCCATCATCCATCAGTAAGTATATTCAGCGCCGCATACTACCCTGGCTATCTTCACCGGTCTGTGGTTGGAATTGACTGGCTTTATGACCTATAGATGGCCGAACAGCTTGAATATCGATCCAGTGGCGAAGAAATGGAAGAAATACCAGACATCATTATAATACAGAGTTCGAAAGGAGCAGGCCGAGCCCTCAGATGTGGCCCCCCGCGCGGGGGCAGACGTACTCACCCGTGTCGACCAGAAAGTTAATGACCCAAGCGACTTTGTGACTGTCTATACTGACATCAATGGAAGAATGATGTCAAATCCTATGAGGATCATGACCCTAAAAACCGGGGTTACCAAAGAGAATTTGAGATTCCTGCTTCTAAAGCAGTTTGATGACTCAAAAGTTTCCCACTTCCATCACTTTAATATTGAAACTGCGCTGTATGCAGCGCGGTCCAGGCCAATTCACTGGGCCAGAACTAAAAATGTTGATACCCACAACAGACTGGAAGCCCTGTTCTTCACTTCCTATGGTCGTATGTACTGGAAGAGCCTAACCATTCCGTACACCCACTTGACATTGAGAGTGACGAAAATGCAGATTCGAACACCATAGGCGATGACGAGAATATCAGCCAAGAGACTGAGAGCAATGATAGCCAAGAAGACGGAGACTGTCTTTGTGTTACCAACGAATATATTACCCGGTACACCATGAACTAGATCGACATGTATCCAGATACCTACCCGCGCAGCAAGGAAACTGGACAGCACGTTCGCTTTCACGTTGATCCTCGAGATGGCAATGGTGGTTCCTTACCACGGGCACAAGTCGCTTTGGGTGCAGCGAAACCCGAGGTTTCCGACTGCATTCTCAATGCAACATCGGGAGATGCCAGGGTCAAATTTTTGGTCATGTATGAGCGGATCGCCGCGGAAATTTTTAAAGAGACCGAAGAATCTAGAACTGAATACTACCTTCAGCAACTGTTGGCCAAAAAGGTCACTGAGGCTAGTTCTGGGGAATTCGCTTGTGAAGATATCCCTATTCGGTTTGGCTCTGTCCGGCTCATACGAAGCTCGCTCGCAACAGGGTATTTGGGTTCAGGGAGAGTACTGGCTCTGCAACCCCAGCTCATCCCTCTTCCTAATAGAATGACCTCGGCCAACCTCACAGGTCTGTGATTGGAGATGACTTCTGAAACTATAGATTTGCCTATTGCTTGAGGTTTCGACCGCTGGCAGCTCTAGTTAAAACGTTGCTGTAGCCCTTACCTTTGCTGAAATTCTTCTATTATTGGCAGGCCGTACATCTCCTTATATCCCCTCTTGATCCCCGACATTCCTCATCCCCGCATTTCCGAACCATTACACCTGAATGGGATTCTCCGGAATAAAGAACGGACCAGCCATAAGGCAATGACCGAACGGGCTTCTAAGATATACTATCAAGGACGAGGACCACGAACTACCGCTAATCTTTGAGAAGCATGGTTAGAGTGAGCCCTGAGTCGTACGTCTGTCAGAAGGAGAAAGTCGCAGATTTTATCGGACGCTCGTCAGAAGAGCGAACCCCAGCGGCTTTGAGGGTGATCTTTTTTGGTTGTCTCTTGTTCCTGAGGGCCGACAAAACGACAGTTGGGTACAGTGTCAACTCACGGGAACCGCAACCGAGTGGCACGCGGGAATCGTTATTGGCTTCTGGAGCGGCTAATCACCGGCCCTTCTAAGTGATGATTTTAACGCGAGCGAAGAAGCTCTGGCTTCCTTATAGCCAATCGAAACGGTACGTTACTCCGACTATCTTCACGGGTCTTTGATTGGAGCTGACTCTTGATTTATAGATGCCAGAACCATTCGAATACCGATCCGACGAGGAGGCCGAAATGGAGCCGATACCGGACACCATCACAATCGACGACGCTACGGCGGAGACGAGAACAAACCTAAGAGATATTGTACAGGCCCTCAAAACAAATATTGACCCCAATAATGGGGTAAATCATGGAAACATGATTGATTTTGTCGCCGAGGTATTTACTCGGTGGAACTTGTCATATCCGACAAATCTTCCAGCCAAGAGTAGAGCGCAGCTGGGGCTGAATGCCGCCAGAATTGAAGTTGGGACATTAACCCAACATTTGCCCCTATCGAGGGCGAAACAAAGCTCAAAAAGAAAGGCGGACCAGTACAGGGTGCGAAAAGAGCAAGCCGAGCCATCGGAACACCCTCCGTGGGTCACCTCATATGCGGGCAATGCTCCTAATTCTCGCTAAACATTTCTGGAATCCATCAGCAACAGATTGAGCAAAACCGCACTGGCAGGCACAAACTGTGCTGTTGTCAGCTTCTGCAGGAGGGGTAACGGTTGCCATGCTGAAGTAGGGTCTGGTGGTGATCGTGATGGTGGAATATTTTCTTTGGGCGTAGACGGAGGTGCTGGTACTTGCGATCTCGACTGTTATTTCGATGGTGGAGGGGGCTTATGAAGAAGAATATCTTGGTTGTGTTGTTGTGAAGGGAGGGGAAAGAAGAGGAAGAGGAGGAGAAAAATTGTATTATTATGAACGCGTCTCGCGAAGTTTACCCGTTTAGGAACTGGCGCTTCTCACCTGATTCTCTTCTCCTTACTCCTCTCCTTCTTCTTTAAGCTTAAATATCCTTAGGCTATGTGCCTATTTGATAGGGTATTGTTCTCCCTTATCTTCTCCCGCTTGTCTTCCTTTCTTCTGGACTTGGGTATCCTTAGAATAACTGTCTATTTGACACAATACTTCCCACTCGCATTCTCAATAGACGCAGGCTCCTTTGCATGGTCAACAAATCCTGGGGTTGCAGCACCATATTCTGAATCCCGGTAAATGAAACCTCGGTAACGAATACAACACCCACAAAAAATTGTACAGTGGGTGTGAATCAATCTATTCTCCCTGCTAAGACCCCTCGGCTTCAGACAACACTGACATTTCCTCGCGCAACAGCCACCTCTTGATTTGCATGCATCTACCAGGAATGGCCTCGAAAGCCACCCCACCTGATCTTTCGCGACTTTTTTGTTTAGTCGGCGAAGTCCCTCCATGGAGCCTCGTACCACGCATCCATTGGGTTTGCGGGTAAAATGATCATATATCCGATTTTGATGAATCCACATCCTCATCTCTTGATCCTGGAGTTTCTTCTGCCAGTCATCCGGTCCATCGTTGGCCAATTTCGAAATCTCGTTCAGCTTGTCTTTTGCAGCGTATTCTATAACCAGCTCCTTCAAGAAAATATCTCGTTGCTGAAGCATAAAGTTTTGGGCCGTAAGTTGATTCATTTCTTGAATCCAATTTACCTGCCGCATATATTCGTCGTTTGATAGAAACCATGACTCTATATATCGAATCGTACTCGATATCCAGTATAGGTGCAGATCATCAGACAGCCGTTCATAATTTGGTATACCGAAAATCACCTTCATTAACAGGATGGAGATGAGAACGAGTAAAACGATATCTTCCTTCATGGTGTTGGGGAGGTGGGACTGGAAAATCATGTAAGTTAGAAATAGTAGGTACTATTTCTCCTTATAGATAACGAAGCAAGAGAGCTCTGGAAAATGGAGAGAAAGAGGACTCCTTCGCCTTCTTTAAGTATCATAATTCAGTAATTACGTCAATGATTTCTGCCTTGGCACGGAAGGTTTACTGGGAAAGCCATACCGGTTTTCTCGCCTCTATATGGCATAAACTTATCCTCATAAGAGTCGAGAAACGTACATACAAATATCAAACAGTGTTGAAGAACGATGATGAGGTGAGGTTAAGCGTTTGATATCCCCACTTGGACCCGTATGTTTGCTTTTTTTGAATGAAATCGCCAATGCTTAATAAGCCATCCTATTCCACCATTGAGGGTTTCTACTACATAACACATTTGAAAGATACTAACCACCATATAAATCCTAAATATGGTGAAGCCATAAGCACCAGCTAGTTCCTAAAACTGATTTTATTGTCACAGCTTAGGTCTATAGAAATAAACAAACCCGAGAAGATATCATCCAATCTTTTACATAACCCGGTCTGAGATGGATATGCTGAGTATGCTAGGTATAAGCCTTAATGCTCGTTCCGTTCATCTCAGCTCTCAAGTATAGCTTAGTCTTCTCGAATTCCACAACCCATGCCTTCCATTAGCTCTGCACAACGGTTGGAAATGCGCCCAATAGTATAAGGAAAATCACAATCAGGAATAGGATTCGCATATCCGCTAATATATGATATAAGTTAGCCAAAACGAAACTGATATTAGTCCTTTGGAAAGTCCTTTGGAAATTATACTGACTCAACAAATGTACAAGATATACCGTAGGCCTTGATACTGATAGAGCGGACATGATGATACCTGTTTTTTTTTTTTTTTGAACCATCAGCATCGGTCACCACTCTATTACACCACAGATGACCTTACAATGGTGACTCTGGGACGAAGAAAAGAATTGAGCCCGCTGGAAAGTCCACCGATGCGCCTTTCCCGCTAGGCTCGGAATAAGCAGTTGCCTGGAGACTGTATTAGCAGAAAACCTCTTGAAAGCATGCCTGGAGTACTATACCACTATGTCACCTTGCTGCTGCGACGCCAACGCCAGCGGAAGGACAGAGAGAAGCAGATATCTAAGCTGCATTTTGAGAAAATAGTTAGAAGCAAATAAGATGATACTTTCGTCCTTTCGTTTCCCTTTGGTTCATGGATACTTATTCTCCAGCTTCTGTCTGCGTTAAGGGGAGGATTGGTGGCTATTTATGTGTATTGAATGGTGAGTACGACGGAATTCTTCCAAAGCTGTTCACTGACCCAGTTGCTATGCTATACCAGCGTTTACCAACTTCAGCTGTTAGGCGATACCACCCAGGGTGTATAGCTTGACTCAATTTTGAGATTCTATACATGGCTGAGTTGTGTAACTGCAAGTAACCAGCATCAGTTTCATTCGAGTATGAAGATTGGCCAGTGGAAACTAGTATGCTGCGGCAGGTTTGTGATTCTGACTACTTCCCCAGTTCTTGAGTTAATTAATATGCATGGCCCAAGTTAGGCTGAACCATACTATTGCTCCTGGCTGTACTGCCTCTATAGTTATAGATTATACCGGTATCCCCAGCTTTCAGCCAGCCACTTCTTTCTCGACCGGTTTCTCCCCAATCGCTTGAAGAATACCAAATTGTCGTACATAGCAACAATGGAAAGTACTAGTGTCGCGCTCAGCCAGCCATTTCTCTCCATGTTGGTTTGATTGCATATCATACTTCCTCCCCCCAGTAATTACAGGCCGATTCAAAAGATATCAAGCGTCATACACTGCCGTGTCACACACAGTGGGGACTTTGGGTTTGAATGCATGTTTGAACGCATGTTTACTGCAGGAGATCCTTCGAAATTGTACCACGACAAGCATTGCTTGGAATATCAACTACCTCTTTCATGGTCCGAGTTCTTGAAAACATGGATTGACGTCGCCGGGTCGTCAGGCTGGTAAAGATAATGTGAGTTCAGAATTGCAGCGTCACAGACACTGGTATCGATTCGGTCCCGCGCTTTAGCCACTTGATAGTAGGCATGTCATGGTAGGTGCGAGAGTACATGTCATGAGTCCAGCATACACAAGGGTTCGATTTGAGCCCTTCAAAAGCGCTTTTTGGCTGTAAAGGAAGCATTAAAAGTATTAAGTAGAATATCGTTGAAGAGAGGGCTTCATATTAGCTATTTATCTGACGAATTAATTGCAGGGGACGAATTTAACCCCCTGGGAAGTGCATATAGAGAAAAAGGATATCGTATCACATAGCATTAAAATAGTGTATCTTTCAAAAACATTACAAGAAGGAAAAGCGGGAAATTTTTCTATATGCGCAACGCATATGACTCTAAATGCGGTCCAACGAGGGGTCTCGAATCATCTTTATATAGATCATCAACGGCGTAGAGTTTAATCCTCGAAGAAATTAAGCACCGCTTTGATTCCCTTGGTTCCTAGCCCGTGTCGGGGATACGCGATGTAGACAGGCTGTTCATGAGCACCCATCTTGGCTCGGAACTCGGACTTTCGCGCCAGTCCAAACTGTTTCGCAAGAGTGTCGTATGTGCGTTGTAGCACCTTGACCTTGACACCGCTCATGTTATGACCAGGTGTCAAAGTTGCAGTAGCTCCACCGCCAAATGTAAGTGATTTGACACCTGTCCTGGCTGCACTCTGGATGGCGTGGGTGATGATATATTCGATCGAGCCGGACGGAGAACCGGGGAAATCCAAGCTGTATTTAACCTGCATTCCGTACCGGGGGGCGATCTGAGCGAGCGCAACAAAGGAGCAAATCTGCCCTTCTTTATCGGTAGCGTAGAAGTAACGACGATGCTTCTGATCGCGCCAAGGGTGGATTTCAGAAAGATGGATCTGGGTTCCCTTGCGGTTTGCTTGCCAGTCTTTGATGCGTTCGTCGATCTTGGTTCGAAGCTCTTCTGGGACCGGCTGATCGGTAGGTAAGGCAGTGATTTTGATGCCTTCATTTTCGGCGCGTCTGATCTTGCGGGCGATTTCACCGTCGGAAACTTCTTGGTTCTTTTGTGGGTCGACTAGTTCTTCAGCAACGCAGGAAAGAGTGCGCCAGCCGAGTTTCTCGCCTAGGATTTCTTCAACGTCCAAGGAACAGAGGAGCCAGATGGGCTTGAGTTTAGTTTCTTTCTTGAGCCAGCGGAGGAATTGGCAGACGATTTTGCTGTATTGGCTAACATCACACAGAGGGTCGCCGGCGATGATGGCATAGCCATGGATGGGGACATACGATACAGCTGCGCCTGTGCGGTAGTCACGCCAGATCTTGAAGCGATCGTCAAGCCACGAAGTGGACGTGGAGTCGCCGTAGTTCGCGATAAGGTCTTCAATCTGCTGCAGCTTGCGCTGTGGATCAATATTTCCGCCCTGTAGTTTGGCCTCAGTTTCCCAAGGAGGGTTGAGGGTGGAAGCGTCTGGGTGGCGAAGGGCAATTGGTTGTTCGTGCTGAGGGAAGCTCTTGGGGTCTCTATGGAACAACGACCCGAGTCGAATATTACCCAGTTTAAGGACGAGCATCAGTAGTCTTTCCAAACCGATTCCGGCACCAGCGTGAGGAGGGGCACCCCATCTAAACCCTTCCAAATATTCCTCCATGGTTGCGGGGTCAATGCCAACTTCCCTCATCCTACTTTCCAAAAGTGCGGATTCGTGAATTCGTTGCCCGCCAGAAACTATTTCTTGCCCTCTCACAAATATATCGTAGGAATTGGTGAATTTGGGGTCGTTGGGGTTTGGCATTGCATAGAACGGACGTGCAGTCGCCGGGAACCGGTCAAGAATATAATAATCGGTGTGGTACTTCTCCTTAACCAATTCTCCTAACCTAATTTCGTCTCTGGTTCCCAAGTCTTCGTATTCAGAGAGTTCATTGCCTGTATCATCTCTCCAGCCGGACTCGTTCAGCATCTTTATGCCATCTGTAAACTGGATTATAGGAGTCTCATCGAGCCATACGAGGTCCTCGTGTGGGAAGTGGTGCTTGATAATGTCGATTTCCCTTCTATATCTTGCGTATAGCCCTTTAAACATATCCTTTATCACCTTATCAAGAACTTCCAGTGATTCGTGGTAATGTTCTTCAATAGCCATTTCGATATCCAAGCCGGTATATTCGGTCAAATGACGGTGGGTGTTTGAGTTTTCTGCCCTGAATACAGCGCCTATTTCGTAGACGCGCTCAAAATCAGCGGCGATAGCCATCTGCTTGGCTAATTGGGGACTCTGGGCCAAAAAAGCCGGACGGCTAAAGTAGTTTACTCCAAATACACTGGCACCAGACTCGGTTGCCGCGCCTTGCAGTTTTGGGGTGTGTATTTCGATAAAGCCTTGAGCATCCAAAGACGCACGAAATATATTGCCGATCGCGGACTGTATTCGAAAGATAGATTGGGATGTATCGGTGCGCAGGTCGAGGATCCGGTTTGTGAGTCTTGTCCGGTCGGGAACAATGTTCCGAATGCCCTTGAGCCGCTCTTCCTGTGCACCTGAAATCTCGGCCTCGTAAACACTAAACGGGACGGGTTCCTCTCTCCGCACAATAACGTGAAGCTCTTCGATAGCCAGTTCAACCTCGCGAATGGTCGTGCCGATGATAGGGACTGCTGGTTCTTTAAGTTGGCCTGTTACTTTGACAATAGAGCCTGGGCGTATCTTGTCCGCCCATTGGATCATATGGGTGGACCTCTTTCCAGATTCAGCCTGTAGTACTCCTTGTAAGGTGTGTATTTGCTGACGAAAGACTAGGAACGCCAACCTAGCTCCCATCTGACGGCTAACGTGAAGACGGGCGCGAAATGTAACCGTTTGCCCCACCGATTCTGGGGATATATCGTTAAAGTCTAATAGTTTTTGTCTAGGGCGTTCACTGGACTGCACCATCGGCAAATCTCCGTAGCGAGCGGTCATGTCTTCGGTGTCCGATCCATCTGCAGACCATTCAGTACTAGCTCTCGGGGAAGTCTCAGAGCTAGGTGTCGCAGATGTTCCTTTGCTAAGCCCGGATCTTCTAAGCTCTTCGCGATGTCGCCCCCGCACGGAGCGCCTCTTTTGAGCCTTAGTAGATCCTTCATCCTCGTCGCTTAGGTCTTCACTGGAGTAAATGTATTCTTTTGCGTCCGTAAAACTGGCAAGACTGGTGCGATGACTAAATAGATCCGAGTCTGAGAGACTGTGATGTTTAAATCGATTAATGGCTTCCTTAAACACCATCTTGGCTGCCAGACGAGGGGTACGTGTGGCGCCTTAAAAGCCTTGTATATGGAATTTTCTTGGGAGTGCAGGAACGAGTGATAAGCTATTATCAATATTCTTGTCTAAACAGTCAGATGGTTAGCATATGCGACTCTTGCATGATACAGGACGATTCCTTACCAAGGAATGCCGAGGTGGCGGACTCACAAGTGGACTTGATACTTCACACTAGACTGATTAGGGTATATGAACAATGGGGTATCTTTTGCGACGAACAGCACCAACAACAGCATGAAGTTGTAGAAGAACAAGAACGGTTGAGCCAAGATGAGAGAGAATGAAGATGTTAAGATATTGGCGACAAGCTAAATTATAACTCACGAACCGAACTTGATCGGCTAGAACAAAGTTTGGCTCAACGACGTCATAGGCGGGATCTCAACATTTCGGGCTCCAAAAACACCGCGATGCGCTCTCCCTCGGACATGGAGTGCCATGAACGTCTTTTATTCGATACAAGCGTATTTCCCGTGGGACAAAGTAGCAGTTCTCGGTCCGGTCCCTTCCCACCAGGAGTAGGAGAACAAAGCATGACAGGTGGTTTAAAGAGCCCAACAAAGTAGAGCTGGCATGTGTTGCCTTGCATCTGGCCGGGGAAAGGACCTGGCCTGGCCATATTCATGCATCTTCCCAGTTCGTATCAACATGTAGCAAAAGGTTGTCACATCTCATTTCTTTGTCTCGATCTTTTTCTTTGTTCTTCTCGTTATCCATCTAGTTAGTCTTTTCTTCGTTTTCTGTCTCGACCGTCAAAAATTGCGTCACATGAAGGGGAAAAAACTTAAATCCGGTAACCTCCGGTATTATTACTAAAAAAAAAAGCTGAAAAATCAAATCTTGGATTAATCAGCAGCACGTTTTTGCGGTCTTTTTTTAGACGCGGATAAAGTTAAGCGCCGGTGCCGACGATGACGACGGAGGCTCAAACAGCCGACGGCAACGACGACAATCTAGCCGACGATCGGCTTCAGGAGACATCGCGAGAGAAGAAACAGTGTTGAATGGTCTGGCAAAGAAGCTTGTGAGAGTGCAAATCGTGAAATGCGGATAGTGCTGCCTTAAAAAGTTTCCACCACAGTAACATCTTACCCGCAGCGTGCCAGCCTTGGGTCAGGTCCACGCTTTGATAGCCTTCTTTGCCACCAACTTGGAACAGAAATAATATCTATCCTAAACATCAAGCCTTGCACCGCCACACGTTACGACAGGATGGGTGATGTGACATTTTAACTCAGCGGGCCTCCCGTCTTCCGACAAACGTCAATGGCTTTCCGCCGGTCACTTACCACACGCTCTGAGATCGCAGAGCTGGAACAAAAATGAACTCCAGCTGAATACGCTCAGATCGACTTCTCCCACTCTTACCACACCTTCGCTCTCCAATGGCGCCCAGTCGACGATGCCTGCGTACAAAGGCCTGTATCCTCAGGGCCCTTATGCGGATTGGCATGGCGCTTCACTGCTATCCATTTCCATTACCTCCAAGGCCCAACTTCATCAAAGTCCTACCTTCCCTCGAACGGTGTTCGCCTCCTCTATTGCTATATTTCTACACGCCGGATAACTACGACGCAACAAGCAAACTCGGCGAGCGGTTTCCTGTAGTGGTAAACTTCCACGGTGGTGGATTTTCGATTGGTAAGGCGACCGACGACGCGCGATGGGCTCGCATAGTGGTGAAAAGAACAAATGCTGTCGTTGTCAGTGTTGGATATCGCCTAGCCCCTGAGAATCCATTTCCTGCTGCCGTCGAAGATGGAGTCAGGTCCCTTTTCTACCTCGAAGATTGCGCCGAAGAATTACACCTAGATATATCACGAGTCTGCGTCTCAGGATTTTCAGCAGGAGGAAACCTCGCTTTCACCGTCCCGTTACTCTTGCGCGCCTTACTATCCCTACCTCCACCGCAGCCACCACCACCATCCACCACCCTAGGCGCATATAACTCGTCCTCTCCATCCGTAATAACGCAGTTAACACAGACCAATTCCTACGACTTCTCGACATCTGTCCCTCTTCTATCACAGGAAAGTCATCGAGAGCCTCCTCTAACTATAAGCGACCACCTCCGCGACCGCTGCCTCCAGCACCTCCTTCACCACCATCCCGAAAACCCATCCAGGCCCAGCTACTTACGAATCCCTGAATCCTCCAAGCTTCGAGTCATCTCCATAACATCCTGGTATCCTATCCTCGATTTCGTTCTCCCCCGCCATATTCGTCGAGGACGAAGTATATTCCCCTCCAAAACCCTCCCGCCATGTCTCACCACCCTGTTCGATAACAGCTACATACCTAATAAATGCGATCGTTCCTCTCCCTTTGCATCCCCCCTGCACGCCACACACGCCATGCTCGCCGAGTCTCTTCCGACAGATATATCCATCTTCATGTGCGAATGGGATATGCTCCTGCACGAAGGCCAGGAGTTCGTCGGCAAGTTAGAAGAGAGCGGCAAAACGGTGCGGTCGATGATGATCGACGAGTCGCCGCACGCGTGGGATAAATCTGCTAATCCCTTCAGAGACCAGGAGGGTATAGATACCCATTATCAAATGGCGGCGGAACAAATTAGGGCCGTGATCGAACATACTGGTGAGGGAAATGGTCTTTTGGATACTTGATCTTTCCTTTTTATATTTGTTTTTTTTTTCCCGTTTTTGAGAGCCGATTTATATACCCCTCTGGCTCAGAGCTGTGTTTCATGGTTATGGTTATGGTTAAGCGTATTTTAATATATTATATTACCCGGCGTGTTATTTTAGAGAACAAGACAAGGATTTTATATTTTCTTTTTTAATGGAGAGAAAAAGAAAAGAACGTGAAAAATCAAGCAATGTGTCAAGCTTATTTAGAATTAAATTAACATTTTTGCATTTTTTTCCTATGTCGATCGTATCGCTTGTTTTTGAATCCTAGTCAAATACATACACACCACCAGTCAGTCCATTTTGATATTCCCCCTTCCCGCCCCCAACTGTCAAGTCACTTCATCCGTATTTCTCTCCAACAAGCTCAACGGTTTGAAATTCATCCAGTCTCGCTTGTCTTCTTCCTCCAGGATGTTCTGCTCCTCCCGCATATTGATCGTTGATCGTCCCCGTGCCCAAACCACGTCCATGTCATCTTAACCCATCCCAGACTGGACCGGACTCTCGATCGAACAGAAAAGACAAAGGAATCGTGTAAAAAGTGCCGTTGGTATCCATCCATTTGGCTCCGCCCAACCCATTTTTGTACGCCAAACGCAGATAAAAAGAAAAGAAATCCAAAGACCATAAAACGAGAAAAGGGGGCCAAAAGGCAGTTGAAAACCCAGTAAAGAACCAACTCAAGCAGTGGGAATAAGATGAAAGAAAGAGAGAAAAATAGCGGAACAAAAAGAAAATCGTAAATGGTCACGAGATAGATGCAGTATTCTTTTTGCCCGTAAACACTCATGTAGGTAAAACTGGTAAATGAGAAGGCAAGGAAGATATTGACAAGTCTGCCAACGCCGTACTTTTTTCGTCTGAATAAAAGAAGAGGATATAGCAAAGAACATGTCGAGTCGTAAATTCGAGAAGCAGACTGCATCGCAAAGAATAAAGAAGAATGTTTTTAGTTTTAAATGTCTGAGATCAGAGAAAGTGGTTTGCACAATCTAATACTCATCACCGGTATCAGTCTCGGTCTCAGTCTCAGTGACGTCGTCAAAATCACGATCATCCTGACTAGCCGTATCATCGTCGTCTTCTCTCTCGCCCAATCCAGGGATTGGAATCCATGGCAAACAATCACGCTCGACCCAATGGCCGCTCTGCTTCAGCTTGTACGGATCAAAGGGGAAGTATGGATCCAGATAGGGACCACGATCGTCACCTGCGCGAGTCTCACGCTCAATATTCCCAAATACAGGATCCATGACGATCGAATTCAGGCCTCGGAAGGTATGTAGTCGGAGACGGTTATTTTGCTCGATTATAGTATGGAGGTAGATTAGACCTAGATGGTTCGAGATGCGCGAGAACTCCCTGACGATAAGTGGTACGCAGATTTTAAGCGGGTTGAGCTTAGAATGCACGAGGCGGTGAAATATATCTATAGTTTCGGGCGGGAAACGGACTTCATCGAGCTCGATGTAGCCGAGGGTTTTGTTCTCTGCTTCAGCGTCGAGGGCAGCGGTCGTAAGGTCGCGCCAGCGGAAACAGAACATGTATAGAAGGGCTTGGGCGGTGGAGTAGAAGTTGCCGTAGCGACGGACGTCAGGCCCGCGGCAGGACCTCTCGTATCCGGGGAGGAGCTCCATTAGCTGTTGGCCTAGGACGCTGAAGATATCGCGGACAGTTTCGCTGGGGACGTTGGCACCTCTGGAGATGAAGCCGGCAAGATAGGCTGCGGCACATTGGCGGACGACCATGGGGTGTGAGTTGCTAAAGATGATCTTGACGCAGAGGGTGGAGAAGTCGTCGATGAATCTCTGAGATTTTTGCGCAAAGTGGAAGATGAGGAATTGAGGATGACGGGAGCGATAGGTTGGGAGGATGATGGTTTGGAAATGGGCGAGAAGGAGGCGAATAATTTCTTCCTGGTCATCTTGGGAGCCAGCGTTGAATTGCTTGGAATAGTAACTGAACAGGAGGTCCATTGTATAATCGACTTTTTGGAACTTGTTTCGTAACTCTTTAAGTCGTTGCAATTCCATGTCACCATCAACGGACTCATCGTCGGAATCTTCCTCGTCCTCTGCTTCATCGTCGAGGCCGAGTGCATCCTCTGTGGGCTCGAATGATAGAAGATCCTCCAACGTTTCCTCTTCCTCCTCATCAATACCTACTTGAATCTGCACGTCGATTTTCACGAGCTTTTCAGTGATAAGAGCAAGGATATCCGATCTAAGCTCGGGCACGTAATCGCTAATGGTGAACAAATTGTTTGTATAAGTGATATGGTTCTTGACCGTATCGGTGTCATGTGGAAATGACGACGCCAGGACAGGAGATAGCGTAACACTGCCAGCTGGGACAAGCGAAGTGATACGGCGAATGGCAGTATGAATTCTATTGTAGATCTCGGAATTCCGAACTGTATCATAGCCAGGAAGCTTGCCAGTACGAGCAGGAACTATTCAAATAAATTCCGTCAGTATTGATTGACACTAGACAGGAAACGAACGAGGGAGAGTCTTAACTAACCTTGACGAAGCCCAGAAACCAACATCTTCAAAACCGAATTGAGATATCCCGCCTTCGCAACCGCCAGAGTCCCCAAAAACCTGATAAACAGATCCACGTACGACCTATCTCTTCCAAGCCACTCACTCCCAATCACACCATGAACCAACCCACTACACCGTCCATCAAGTGCAGACACATTCGCCAATATGGCAGCCAGATGAGTCCGCAGAGCAGTTGGGGTAGGTAAATCATAAACAGGCGTGCCATCATCCTCCAACGCTTTCGGATCGGCTGTAAATATCTGCTTGAGCGAATCATACGCTTGGCTATCACCCATCAAATGCTGCTGAATAGCACGACGAACTTCCTCCCGCACTAGACTCGGACTCTTCTCACGGGGTGTTATCGCACTAGCGATGGAAGCACCACCTCCCTTCCCAAGCCGAAGGGGCGACGACAGCGAGGATGACACTGATAATAGATTCCGTCCACGGCCCGGTGGCGAGGCAGCATCGAACTTGACTCTAGCACGCTTCTTGACGGGGCTGGATGGTAATCCGTCCTCGTCTGCATCTGCATTGCGTCCAGCGTTCGAGCCTAGAGCCGTTTCGCTTGAGTTATCGGATGAAAAGTCCATGTCGACTCTCTTGCGCTTGCGATTAGCGGTAGATGGGGTCTTGAGGATAGATTTTGAAGGCCTCGATAGCGATGAGGGGGTAGGTAGGTTGGCTTTTCGGTTCGACATTGCTGGAGTCGAGGGGAGGTGGGTGATGGAACCCATCTTTCAGCTTGAGTTAGAGAGAATGAGATACCAATCTGATACTTGATAAGTATTCTTGCTATGACAGCGTCTAACGATTCAATTCAACTAGTTAAAAAGAAGACAAGCAGCACGATAGTACGAGGTGTAATCAGCTAGCAGCAGTAGTTAAAAACCCGTTGAATGTTAGGCAGAAAGCAGAACAGACAAACGTTCTTCATGTCGAGCTAAGCGATTTAAAAGACAGAAGAGCAGAGAACAGAGGAAAAGAAAGAGAGCAACACCCTTCCAGCAAGTAAAGCAGTCTCTTTTTCACCGGTGAAGATGGCTATCTCAAGTGAAGCCGAATGTCGAAGTCACGAGAGTTTTGCCTGTTGTGTTGGTTGAAAATCCGCAAGGCGGTGAAAGCGGGCAGTAAATTTTTCTTTTAGCCGCTTTTTTTTTTCGGCTGCCCCCGCAGGCTGTGGGGGTGCAGGTGGCCAATGGGAGGGTCGGTTTCTTACTTTTACCGTTTCGTCACTCGATGAGACGCCGGATGCGGACTAGCTTGGTATCAGGATATTCTTCACGACGACATGCAGTCCATCAGCGAGGCGGTGGCTGGGAGAATATGCAGGTGTGACTCTATGGCTGCAGAGCGGGGTAGGCTGCATTCGGCTGCCTTGTCTAGATCATCAGAGAAGTAGCTCACACGGTGAAGGAAGAAGCCGTTGATTGAATATCTTGAAACAATGCCATTGTAGTAACCAACAATATACGCCCACACACCGAGAGTCACTAGATAAGTTATTTACAATTGAAAAAAACCTCGCCTATCCCTGAATGAATGGAATCGTAGCCGGTCAAAGCCGGGCACTCGTAACACGTGAAAGAAGAAAAAGGGAGGGAGGAGGAAATAGATACAGAGAATAAAAACATAAAGTGGTAGTTGGGCCGCATCGTAGATGATGGATAAATGAGCGTAAGATGGGTTAAATAATAATAAAAGGGTAAATAGTGGTATATCAGTCCATAAAAAGGAAAAGGGGAAAAAAAGAAAAATTCAAAAGGTATGCATCCAATAAAAGACACTGGGGAATCGGGTCGAACATGAACAGAAACGGAAATAGGACAGTAGAGTATTCTGGGTATTCTTAACAGTTGTTGGTCTTTCTTTTTAGATCCAAGCTTCCTTCATCAGAGGCTTCTGGAATTCTTCCGGGAATATATGTTGGTAAATCTTTTCCACTTCGAGTATGTAGGATTCGACGGAAAACCTCAACAGACCCTTCTCCTTGAAGATCCTCTCTTCCTCGTCTGCAACCATCTGCCCAGCGCCAAACTCCTCTGCAACCTCATTGACTTGTTCAAGTTCTTTGCCAAAAGGATGAGGTGTGGGTTCATTGCTGTAGTGATCTTGGTTTATGCGGGCGGAGTGCGTGTGGCTGAGAGAAGTGGAAGGTGGAGCCATCTTCGGCTTGGAGCGTTGCCGTACCAGCTCCGGATGAGACTTGTTGGAACGTGAAAGTGATCGCTGGGGTACGGCGGGGGCATCTTTGGATGCAGACGATGCAGACGACTGTGAGCGGTGAGAAGAGGCAACGGTATTCGAGTGTTTGATCGATCCGTTTCCAAATAGACTGCTGGTTTCAGATGCCACAGGAGAGACGTCAGTTGAAGAGAGATCGGGAGAGGTCACGGAGGTAGAAGGTGCACGGGTCGAGTTGGTTGCATCTGACTCGTCTGCAGACCGGAAAGAAGAAGACGAAGATGTAGATTTCTTGGGTGAAGATCGGGGGGCGCCTTTCTGGCCTGGGAGGTCTGGAGCAGTATATGCGAGCAAGTTGGTGGTCGATATCAGTTCGACTGGTGCTGAAATCTTCGATCTATGTATCGTCCCTGAAGCAAACTTGGGCTGACCTTCTCGAAATGGCATAGGTTGAGAGACCTCCGGGCGCTTCTGGCGCTTGGTGAAAGCCCTTGCGAGGGATGACGAGGCCGACATTGTAAGAGGTCTTGCGCAACCACGACCGGCAACAGGTAGTATTTGCGTAACAGAACAAAGAAACGAAAGAAAGAGAGAAAACTCGAGAAAACGCAATAAAATCCGAAGAGAGATATTCAGCTTTTTAATGAAAAAAGATAAAAACAAAAAGCAATGATACGTAAGTGTTTCAAAGAAGCAAGGACACGACCAAGAACCTTGGGAGATTCTGGTATAGGAAATCGACGGCGAGAGTCCTTCGTACGTCGGGGAATTTGTTTCGAGAAGCTAAGGCCAGGGTATGACGAAGACGAGAGAGATCTCGGCTTTTAAGGTAGAGTCCAGCTGTTTACAATGAGATAGAGAGAGAGAGACAGGCTGCGCAGCAACTTCTAGCGATCCGGGGATCTGGGGGTGGATTAATATCCGTTTGTGTGAATTTTTTTTTCTCGTACACGCTCAGCGAGTGGGCGGCTAATAGTGAAAGAAGTATCAAAAGGCGCGACTACCAGGACGCAGTTTAAAGAGAAATAAGAAGAAGAGAAAGAAGAGAGAGAGAGAGAGTAGAAGAAGAAGAAAAGAAAGCGATTCACACGACACGCATAAAGAGGGAATGACACCACAGCAAAAGCCGGAGAGAAGGAGGTGAGAACGAGAGACAGAGAGAGAGCGAGAAGTCGGTGTCAGGCAGAAAAATGAACACGGGAAGGGGATAAAAAACGGGGGTGACCGTCACGAAACGCACGAAACAAACCCGATACTCAGGACCCACTTTCTTGGCAGGTCCGCAGCCAATAACGCCACAGAGTGTCGGTTACATTGCTCCACTTTATGATGAGTCAAGCCAATAATAAGTTGTTGAGCACATGCGGTGCTAGCCAAAGATGGTCAAGTACAGATTAGCGTGTTTCTAATTGGCCGATCCGGTGTCTTCACGTGAGCGGGCTAAACCCAAAGCAGATCTCATGCAGTCTTCTGCCTTCCCCGGAATGGGCCATCTTACAATACGTTACAGCGCCCATCTGAGCACCAACAAGTCATCTGCCAGCAATGTACAAAAAACACTCTACGGAGACATGCTAGATACAGACAATTCAAGGCGCAATATATTGCAAATGCACCAACAGAACAGGCATTCCTGGTTGGTTAATCCCAACATCCAACAAATGGTTGACGTACCAAGGAGAACCATGGCTTCCGAATCCACGGGAAACCAAGGCGGGATCCCGGAGCTACATACGATGGGTGCATCTTGCTAACTCTCCCTTTTGCCCGCCAGCATCTGTTGTAACATGCACCAAAGCAACATCTATTTTTAAAACCCGACGGACCATCGATACTTTGGCATCGTTGTATAGATGATGTCCACAAGTCGAGCTTAGTTCACCGTTTGAGGGTCCTGTCGCTCCACAGCCTTATTCTTGGTCTTCTTTGTCGATCCAACCAAGTCGATAATGGTGAGAAAAAAAAAAAGGCTGGCAAACACTCATGAAACACCAACATCCTCAGACCCTGTCGCATGTGCGGCGACGATCAAACAGATAACCGTGAACCAACAAGCAAGGGGTTCTTCGCCGTCCTGGTATCAAGATGATTAAATGTCTCTTTACACCTTTCTTGGGCCACGGACATCGTCGATCTGGCATTTATTCACGGCACGGCGCATGAGGCATGAGGCGTCAGGCGTGAGGCATGCGGCTTTCGGCATGTGGCGTCCTACCGCATTCTAGATGGAAATCGAAGGCTAGAAAAGGTCTTCAGGGGGAAAAGAAAAGAAAAGAAAAGCAAAAAAATGTAACAAGGGATCCTCGGTTGCACGAGGCGAATGTTGGCCACATTCTGACCGAAGGACAAAGAGAAGATTTGGTAAAGCTCCTTAACTCTAGGGAGATCTAACTTTTTAACAATCCTTCTAGAATTTTTAGATCTGATGCGAGATCCTCATCGCTATATTCCCATATCTAACTATTGCCTCATCTGTTGGACCAGTCAACCAACGGGTTAAACCCAAGCGGGCACGGTGATGCGCAATTAACCTGGTCACTACAAGTCCAAGAGAAATACCTGCTCAATTCTTTTTAATCAAGGATATCATTATATCCCTACAAATGATCAACAAACTATTGTATTTTACTCATACGATCATTAAAACCCTGACAGGCATCAACTGTCGTGCTATCCCCATGCCAGGAATTACAACAGGCTGGAGCCCGATCCGCGACTAAAACATGCTCTGGACCATCCTCGGCTTAAATATGTAAATCTCCAATTTTATGCACGAGATTTACACACGTACGAGGCATTACTCCTCGCTTTTACTCGAGCAAGTCATTGCAAGAACGAGGCGAAATGAGAGGTCGGCGCTATGGACTACTGTATGCGTATCTACACGCAACACCCGCGGCAATCTAGCTACCATCTCAGCTGGGAGATTAAACATCACCTATGGCTCGCATGGGTTGCTCAATGCAATGACCTTGATGAAAACCTCATAGCCAAGTCAACATTTGCCTGTTTGCGGCTGTCGGACCCAACCCGACTGAGAATTCCCAGCGTAATAGAGCTCAATGCGTATACCCAATCTCCAGCGTATCAGTCTAGAGAAAAATATCTGCACTTTCAGTTATTCTATGTCTAGTTCTGCTCAAGGACATGCTTGATAGCTGCTACGGTGCGCGTAATATCCTCTTCATCCGTTTGCCAGTTCATCACCGACACACGCATATAGCGCTTTCCTCTCCAAGTAGTCCCACTGAAGAATGCCTCGCCAGTCTCTGCAATAGCCGTGACAGTAGCGTCGGTCTTTCCATCATCGTCCCAAAAACGTACAAGTCCCTGATTAATCTGGGACTTCCATACTAGCTCGGCTCCTGGTAGTTCTCCGACGCGGGTAAGCAGTGACTGGGCATGGCTACAGCACCGCTCCACCATATCAGATACACCTTTTCTCCCGAGGTGTCGCAGGGCAGCATACGTAGCCACTCCGCGCCCTCGTCGAGACCATTCTGGATTCCAATTGAGCTGATCACGCACGCCATCATCATCCGCATATGTAAGGTATGTTGCACGATGTGACATGGAGGCCTGATGAGGCTGTGGGTGGGCAATAAATGCATATCCGCAGTCAAATGGTACATTCAGCCACTTATGCCCATCCGTAGCCCACGAGTCCGCTTGTTCTGCGCCAGCCATCAGGTGTTCATGCTTGGGGCTCGCGGCTGCCCATAATCCAAAGGCACCGTCGATGTGGACCCAAGCGTTGTAGCGTCTCGCTATTGGAATAAGGTCGGCAAAGGGGTCATAAGCCCCGATATTAAGATCGCCAGCCTGCAGCACGACAATCGTGGGGGAATCCGGTTGCTTGTCCAACTCATCTTCAAGGGCTGCCGGTTCAAGACGACCATATTCATCAACAGGTAAATTTACTATACAGCTTTTACCCAGCCCTAGTAGATTTACCGCCCGCTCAATAGAACCGTGCTTCTCACTACTAGTCAAGAGGCGAATGCGCGGGGCACCACACAACCCGTCGGCAGCAACATCCCAACCTCTTTTTTCAAGGAGGAATTGTCGTGCAGCCGCAAGGCAAGTAAAATGAGCCATCGAACAGCCCGTGAGCAGGGCAAAGCTGGCAGTCAGCGGTAGCTTGAGAAGCTCCTTAAGCCAATTACCGCACGCCTCTTCAAGTACCGACGACGCAGGGGAGCATGCAGCCATAGCAGCATTTTGATTCCAGGTACTCGTCAGCCAGTCTGCAGCAAGTGAGACGGGTAATGCTCCGCCTATTGCCCAGGCAAAGAACCTCCCGCTTGCGCTTCCAAGAATACCGCCATTGGTATTCGCCACTAGTTCGTCCAGAACCTGTTTCGCATCGATCTCTGACTCGGGGAGAGGCTGAATTAATCGCCGTTGAAGCTCTGAGTGCGGCACTGTTGTCCCGACAGAAGTACTCTTCAACCCTTCAAGGTATAAAAGCGCATGATCCAAAGTTGGTTGTAAGATATCACGAAAGTCGGAGTCTTGAGCCATGATTGTCTGTCACTACGGCGGGATATTGGACTGCTTTTGTTATCAAAGTGGTAAAAGACGCACTATAACTTGATAATGGGAGCAACCACTAGTTTTTATACAGCCTCAGTATCGTTATGCCCTCCTGATACAGTTGGATAGCTCCAATCCCACGCCCTTCAAACGCCCTTCTGCTGCCGATACAACCAATGAGAGAAGCCCCCGCACGCCTCGGCGGAGATTCGGACTCTCCTGACCCTTCGTGAAAAGGTATTCGTATAATCAGGTATGTACCAACAAGGCCAAAGCGATGGTAGCCGCCATTCTATCGGCCCGCAGAAGGGCGTAGGGCCGGACTCCAGCAAGTGCCGAACCTGTCTCGGACTTAAGGGGGCCCAGCAGTCCATCCTGTCGGGGATATCTCGACATGAAGTTAAGACAGATTCCGATGATAACCTGGATGAAATATGAAATTTGAGGATATTTATTTAGTAACGTATGTACTTGACAAACGTTTATAGTTTGCGCTTCCTAACTGCTGTAACTATCATGCAAGCCTGGCATGGGTATCTTGAGAATGGGCTCAGCTCAGAATGTTTCAAACCGCCAGAACATTTGTAACTATCCCTGTCTTCCCGGTTGATATGACAAGATTGCCAATTCCGTTCTGTGCTGTGCCACTCCTACCGGAGGGACGGCTATGGTTTTCCATATGTTAGCCACACCCTCCAACGGGGGGCCGATTGTGGAAAGTAGTTGCACCCAAACTTTTAGCCTTCCGTATCCTCTCCGATGCCAGTCGCAGTTGTCCCAATTGTGGCAGGTAAGTAATGTTCATAGAGAGCATTACGGTCGAGGCTATGGCAGTCTGTGGTGTAGGCTAAAGTAAGCTGCAACTCTGCCATCTCAAATGGGAGTAGCCCCATTGACAAGAGGAATGTTCACACTACCCTATTTTATTCTCAAAGTTTAGTTAAATCACCACAGGGCTAGTAGTAGATTAAGGATGACCAACCCTATGTTGACCATGGTAGTTATATGGACCACAAGTTGCCGTATTAGCCAACCCTCTGATTCAACAACACGGGTGACAGCTTTGCAGAGTGCATCATAGTCAAGAACGGTTTCGTCAAGGAGATCACTCGTATTCAACAACATTTCCCTATACGTTATACAATCATTAATATCACGCATTACGCAGGAACACAGCGGTCAAGCTTACCATCTCTTCAAAGATTCTTCCCTGCTCTTCCTCCCTATTCCATTCCGTATGACAATTGAGGAACTCCTTTTGAGACAATTCAGGCCCAAAAGGACGTTTAATACGACCGTTTTTCCAATATGAGGCCTTTCCAGGCTCGATTTGGAGCCTCCCTGATCGGTACTCCTGGAGGATGGCCTTGACATTAAGCTCTTGGTATGGATCAGAGTGACTAGACAGCAGGTCCTTTAAGACTTCAATTCTCCGGTACACATCAAGAGTTAAGCCGCGGGGCTCAGCCGGATCAAGTCTTTGTTTAATAGTGTTAGTGGATACTTTATATCAGGGTGAGGTGGACTTACTTACATTGGACCTGGTGGCGAAGCCTTTATCTCGTCAAGATATTGTCGACAGCGTTCAATGTCGCCGGTCCCGTTTGCGATATGGCCTTCCATTTTCTTAATGAGCGATTCTCGCGTCCTATTTTTGCCAGTTAAAATCCACCATGTAACGCGTGTGAGAGACTGAAAGCAACTTACTCTGTTAGTCTGGGCAAAGCCAAGTATTCAGTATTGATTGCCGGTCATATTCGCGGAGCTGTCGCTCATATTCCTGTTTAGCGGCTAAGTAGTCAGAACTATTTTCCGTACTAGTGGGCGAGGCCATGTTGAAAGCAGTGAATCCTCGATATTCTTGACTTGCGAATAGATTTGTTGAATAGTTTACTTTTATGTAGATACGTGATAGGAGGCTCAACTGTGAAGGCGAAGCTTTGTGACGTCATGCCGGGGTGAAGTGGGTCCCGTAGATCTAGTTCTGATGAAATTTACATATTTCACTATTGATTGCTAAACCCATTGAATTACGCAAGGAACGATCCTAAAGCAAAGGTGACTTGTATAATGCGGGGGCGGTGCCTGCATCTAATGAAGATGGCTTTCAAGCAGATGAATACGCTTGCTCTGGATATTCTGACATTCCGAATTTTGTCACATTTTCCGTAGTTAAAATTAGCTATTAAAAAGCAGTGAACCAAGCTAGCCCTTATTAGCAGTCCACCCGCTCCTAATGAAAACTGTTCCCTATCATCCCTTCACATCGGCGGGCGTGCTTGTAGGTTTTTTTACCCCCTCCACGTATTTTTGTGCCTCCATCTTATTTTTGGCCGGTTATCAATCAAAGCCAGTCGTTAAAGGCCGCACTGCTCTCACTCCAGTCTTGAACGGCGAGCAACCCGTCAGACATTCAAGACAAAACACGCTTATAAACTCTGCCAGCCCTAGTCGTCGATTACCTTAATCACTGCCTTGCCAAGGCCGCCTTTGCCGCTGTATGTGACATTGCACAAATCCTGGACAGCCTTGAGGTCGCTCAGGCTGGCTGTTGCTCCCACAACTGTCTTCAACTTGCCTGACTCAACAAGATCTCTCAGCTGATCCAGATCTTCTTCATTCGATTCAAGGAACATGTACGAATAGGTAACACCGTAGCGCCATGCGCGAAGCTTGCGGACCCTGTCCATAAGATTTAATCCCAGCTTTATCGGCAGAGGGAGAACTGGTTTGCTGGGCAATTGCATGAATGAAGAGGCCTGGAGTTGATCGCCCGACGGCGCGGTTGAAACTGAAATTATGCAGCCTGTATTAGGCTGCATCAAGCTTAGGTATTCCATGGCGGTTCCAACTGTGTCAAATAGGAAGTCAACCGTTCCAGGTTTGATAACATCTTTAGGATCAGCCTTGGTGTAGTCGATAACTAGGGCATGTGAGCTATATAGATTCTTAAAAATCTTTCCCCGGGTGGATGGAGGCAGACTTACTCTCATCGACAGTGTCTTCTCCCAAGAGTTCTTTCACCATTGGGACCTTTGCAGTCGAGACTGTTGTAATCACTTTACCGGCTTTAAATAAGTGTTTGGCTAATTGACATGCAAACAAACCCGTTCCACCCACTACCATAAAATTAGTAAAGCGGAAAGCTGTTGGGAATTGGGATTACATACAGCCAGCAGGGACGAGTACGGTTTTCCCAGTGAGGTCACCTTCATATAGTCTTAGAGCCTGGAGAGCCGTCACCGCCGCTAGAGGAATCGAGGCCGCTTCCACAAATGACATGGAGGGCGGCTTTAGAGCGACGTACTTCCCTGGGCATTTCGCAAACTCACTGCATGAGCCTAATTATCACGCGTTAGATGAACATTGTAGACTCTCGAGAACCTTAATATGCAGCTAGGTACCTCGACAGGCTTCTGGGAGCCTAGTGTAGACATTGTCGCCGACTTTAAGATGGCTTACACTAGAGCCAACCTCCGCCACAGTGCCAGCGCAATCATAGCCAATCTTGGAGGGAAATCTAAGGACCTGTGGTTAGAGTTGCTGGCTGCTATTTCGCGTTTCCCAAGGGTACAATCTCACTCGTCCTTGATAGCCATTTTGAAGATACCGTTCGCCTTTTTGACATCAACGGGGTTGATGCTGGCGGCATGGACCTCGATGATGACATCGTTAGGATCATCCAGCATCGGTTTTGGTAACTCTGATATTTGGTATCCCGAGGGAGGGGAGTACGCTGGGGTATTGAGAGATAACATTCTGATTGTGAAGACTAGTTTAGCAGTAACATTAATGAGGTAGTCGCTAGGTGCTGGAGCTTGACGTATATAAGTTATCTTCTTAAAGTCGGTCCAGCAAGTGGCAAACCCCCGATCGGAGCAACAAACTGTCCGGCAGCTTCAAAACTCAATCCCAGATTGGGGAGAAGCAGACCAGATTGTAGCCCTTTGGCGCAGTTTCTGTCACATTCATCTCGCATGAGTTACGGTGCAACAATTGAGCCATATGGGACTGAAAGGCGGCTTTTCATAGCTCACACGACACCAATAGGCGCCCATGAACCTCGGTCTAATCCGTTGCCTGTGGCGCCAATCGGCGATAATGCTCTGGGTGATCTGCGAGATTGGCGCAGAAGCTTAAAGTTATTTCTGAACTCTATTTCATCTTGTTCAGCTGGGCTAAGTAGAAGCAGAAATGGGGATATGAGTCCTTCTTCCCACTTGATGAAGGCATGGAGACTACAAAAAGAGCGGGTAGAAATGCAGAGCTCAAGATCAGGATGAATCGCCTGCGAAAAAAACAGTGAGATGATGAGATAGAAATTAGATATCTAGTTATATGCTGCAGTAAATTATATATATATATATAT
>JAPERC010000105.1:0-58413 GCA_030411455.1 Arthroderma sp. MBC 290 | reverse complement strand
CTCCAGAACGAGCCTTGTACAGCGAACCAGTCCTAGCTGGGTTGGGTTTCGTCCCTCACTCGTAATTAGATAGGCGTTCTAGATGAAAAGTTCGGAGACCATTGTCCATCTTGCTTCTCTCCAATAAACTCAAGTAACTCGGAAAACTCAAAGTTGAGCGGATCAGCAAGCCCACCAATATCAACGCTTCCATGCCACTCGCTTGAGCTGGCCAACCCGGTAGATGGCAGCCCTGCATGATGTGTTTCTGTGGCCATCCTTCAATACTAGGATGTTCCTGTTTTAGACACTAGATGGCCAATTTCTAAGCAGAATTGCCTGTCAGTCGCCCATGCCAGACGCTTCAGCTCTGATGGCGTATGCGGGGAGCCATGGAAGGAAGTCAATAATTGCTCGCAAAACCATAGGCTCCTCTGCCCCTAGCATGTCAGGCAGCACTGGGCGACTCATTGTTGAGGCCTAGCCCTCTATCAAGTGAAGGCATCACAGCCCAACCATCTATCGATCACGCACTAGCAATGCAAGGACATGTCATGAGAATAATAGCAAGGCAGCATCCTTCAGAAGACGGGATGCGCAGTGAATGTTCACCATCAACCTCGACCGCATAATTCTACAAAACAATTTGCAAGTATGCCGGCGTGGACAGTATTTGGGATCACAGCAATCAATGGCTACGATGTAGTCAACTCAAATGACGTCCTCATACCAACTGGACCTCAGCAGATATGGAACTCTGGAGTTCCGTCTGTCGATGGGCCAACTGGGTCATTCCGGCCGATTATATTCCGCAACAACATGGATTCGGGCACTTGGACACCGATTAGCATTGCCGGAACGGCTCCTTTCCCTGCGTCTTGGAGAGACAGAAAATCTTACGTCGTTGTAGGATACCTTAACCGCCGAGAGGTCTTCAAGAGTGCATTTCAGCCAGTGCCTCGGGAAGGCGACTCTGTGGAGGTGGATGGCATGTTCCTGAGTGAGCCGGACTTCTCGTCCAGACTTGTCTCAATCCCTTTCCGATATGGAGGAGATTTTACTTGGATCATTTATCTTTACAAGGATGACGTGTACCGTATGTCCTTGACACCAATCAGTGATGCATCGAATGCTGACTCGCCTCCTTAGTAAATGAATATATGATATCGAAACACTCAACGCGCCTAGAGCTATGTTGGGCGCGGGCAGATTCCCCGAAAGGACCGCTGACGTCAACTTCGGCAACGGAGAGAACACGGGTCGACATGTCTCCGGGGTATCCCATTCATTTGTGGCGTCTGTTCGCACCCTCTCCGTCTGAGCTTCCTGATGACCCAGAGTTAGATATCGTTACCTATATCCAGAGGGCCATAATAAGTGTAATATGGAACCCGTGCTCGACGAAATCGAGATACGATACGAACAGTGGCAGCCCATACTATGGAGTCTCGAGATACGGCGGTGGCTTCAGACTGAAAGACTGGGTCAATGCAACATATGAGCGATGCAACTGCTATGATGTAGCTGGCATCTCGCAGCTAGCTTGCGCTCTATTAATGGATAACGATGGGAATGAGCTAGCTAACTCCAACTGGGTATTTCAGAGTCCCAACGGGTATATTAATCCTGGCCCGTTGATTGGGTGGGTTAAATATGGCGCAGACCATCTGCGTTGCAATTCTCCCTTCTGGGAAAGTTGGGGTCCGTGTTTACTCATTTATTTGCCCACTCATTTTGGATTAAATACAGTGTGGCTGACTGTTCTTCTTAGAGACTAACCCGTATGTTAACCCTGATGATCCCAATCGGAACATGTTTTCGAACCATGCGTGGGTAGAGGTCGCGTGGGGTGGTCATGCGGATAGAGTCCTGGACGCTTGTCATGCGTTCCGTGGTATCCCACCACGCCCGCACGCAGGTGAGCTGACTCGACAGGAATATCTCGATCAAGCCTTGGATCAGAGCTTAGAACACGGAAATGCACAAGCGAAGACAAGCGAAAGTAGCTCCGGGGATTGTTGTGCGTATTTCCAAGTCTTGCAAGCTGGAGGGTAGCTAACATTAGTCTAGACATAAGTCCAGATTCATCCTTGAATCGTATCGGCGTTTATAACCCTTGGGGTCAACACGTGGACGTTGCACCCACGATGAGTCCTGAATTAGAGGCCGAAATTGCCGCGCTGGTTGAAAGAGGCAGAAATCCACAAATGGTCGAACCAGTGTACAACGCAAAGAGCCTGAGAGCATCCGAACTCAGTCGGGTTCTAGGTCATCCTGTCGCCTCAGAATCTTCAGTAACCACGTTTCCCGGCGTAGTGAGGGCAACGTCGTCATTTCGGCGTGACCCGGCCACTACCATTGTTCTGACAATAACTGCATCCAGCGATTTTAGCCACCCCATGAATGAGCTTATCACATACCTGGCTGGCTTCCAAGTGCAGCCCTTGAGCTCGGTGATACGTACCGATCATCGCCATTTGGGTGCATACAGCTTCCGTAAAGGAAACGGGATGTTCTGGATACGCGGCAATTTGTTTATTCGCCTCGAACAGTTTTCAGATCATGACACGGAGGCCGCATTCGACATGGAACTCGCAAATTCACTTGACTCTTATCTCACCGAACAGCCGGTTTCGTCACTCCCTCCACGCTTTGATCTGATCCGAAGGCCGCTCCCGGACACTGTGATGAGCGGTAAAACCATCCGAGTTGGCTTACATGCTCATTTGGATGACTTTATTACTGTAAATTCATCGAGTGACGATGCCAGTATCCTTGTTCCCGGAGGGCCGCCGGATGAGAATGGGATGTTTAGCTTCCATACTCGAAGACCAGGTACCACGCGCGGTCATATCATCGCCGCAGCGCGAGATACACTTCTCCCAGAAAGCACTTCCTTTGAGATCACGGTTATTCCTGATCCTGAGCTTCGTCACCCAGGTCCGATTAAGGCCCCAGCAGGTAAAATCCCAATCACTCCGCCGTGGCCGAAACGAAGGATTATATAGGTTTACGTAGCTTTGATCTTCAATATTTTATCAATGAGGGATTATCAAGTTCGAGAGATAGTAGTCTCATAGAGAATTTAACAATGTCAGCCAGTTGTCTTCTCAGGCTGGCAACCACATTGTATGTCCCGACCCTCTCTGCTGGGTATCTCAGCTGTGCAAGTATTGCTTTCTGCTTACGCCTGAAGAACAAGCCTACTTCCTAGGCCAACATGGAGTAGCATAGCCATTGATCGCAATCTCTCGCGGTTGAAAAATCAGCGAGGTTCTCGGCAGGATTTTTGTGTGGTTCTTGCCCATCTTGGCGTTAGGATAAGCTACGGCACGCGTCGTGGGCGCGTTCTCAAAGAAGACCGAGTTGACGTCATCGACGGTTGATCTCAGTTGCACGCAGTAACCATCGATCTAGGACCTTCACGAGAGCATTTTCGAGTTTGGGATCCCTTTCTCTCCGAATTCAAAGTTATGGAAATCCTTTAGGACTCCAAAATTCAGAGATCACGTCATTGATTTCGCCATCTAAGAACAAGTCTTCAACGCCATGCGGCGCAGCAACAAATTCCCTGGTGCGACAGCTCTCTGAGCTACTTCTCTCTTCTGAAGCTGTCTCTCGTAGTTTTTGTACGAATTTCTCGGACATCTTCGGTAGCCGGCAAACAAAAGGGGATGTGCCTCCCACCCGATTGCTGGAAATACCATCTAGTCTGTCGGCTAGTTTTTCGAGCAGCTCGCTGTAATTTGGCAGGTTAGACGGATAGGCAAATTCCGAAAAGTGATTTACAGCGGCCACAAGACGCCAGAGAATGAAGATCGAGTGCCGCAATTGCATCCACATAGGATATGGCAGTGCTATGATTAAAGTATCGCTCATGCCGAGGAAGTTTTCAATTACGGAACTGATCCCAGATGAACAGCGAAGCAGAAGGTCGGCGCGGCGGAGATGATTCATTGCAGGTGGGAAGAGACCAGTTGTAATGGAAGATGTCCCCGGGTCAACTCGGTCGTCAAGGGCAATTTTGTAAAGATACACCTGTATGGTGTGGTAAGACATCATCAAAGTTGCTGTCGCTCGTTGATTAGTATCGGTTATACTGGAAACGTAATCATTCTCTTATTCCAACTGAGAATAAAGTAGACACAGGTCAACTTACATGCTTGGGGTATATCCAATAGCAACGCATTGCTCAGTTTATGAACATCTCTCTCCAAGGATGAGATACCCAAAGAGAAGGCTGCCGATATTCCCGACGTTGCTTCGTGAGTATCATGATATAATGCGGCCCTAATCGCCTCCGCTGCTTCCTGTATGTGAATTAGCTGGGTGAGATATAAGTCCGTCGGATACTGCATCTGTTCCTGTAAAATATTGCAGCATTGACTGATATAGCTATCAGTTTTTATTCCATTCACTTGCTTTAAGCATGTGGAGGTGCTTAGAAATCAACGATATTAGTGTTTTATGTTTTGAATGCGGAAAAAAGGGGGTGCAACGAACACTGAGCCCAGCCAAAATACGCCTAGGTATGCTCTCCGTTCCTCTAATGTCCTTGGGGCATTATCAATCCGATTACCAGGGGCTTCTTTAATGGCCACCAGTGGCGTGCTTAATGATAGGGAGGACTCAGAACCCAAGCCGAGGTCCACCACCATAGCGAATGTGAGATGAAGAAGATTGCAGAACTGAATGTCGGGGCGTGCATCTGTCTGGTTCCTATATTGGCCCAAAGTTCTAGTTAGAGATTGCAGGTGGTCGCCTTGTTGCACTACTAACCATGCCAAAAACACCAATATTGCCTGCAACATATCCATACTCTTTTCCCCTGAGACAAATATGGCTTGAGTAATCTCTTCACGGAAGCCCCTTGCAAGGGCCACTTGAAGCTCTAGATTGCTCTGGCAAGCCACAGCCATCATGGCCATGTGAAGTCTAGGCCTCTCTTCAAGAAGCTGTCTCTCCGTCATGCTGGGTGGGAGCGTAACGAACGGAAAGAGCGGCAACATATCGTGCCGAAATAATTGAAATAATGCATCAGCTTCTTGTCGGCCCACTAAAGGAGCTTGTTCACATTCTGAGGGTGCAGGCCATCTGCGGATAAAGGTATTTGGGTTATCAGCCTGGAGAGCCCCAGATGACATTGTTGTAGTAGTGGTCGTTGGAATTGAAGATAAAAGACATGACATAGAGTCCACCTTCGATTGTAGACGAATGATATCGCTGGTGTTTCGTCAATGTAAGTCATCGAGGTGGTATAGTAGCTGGACGTACAGTTCACTATATTGGTCGCCCTTGGTCGCCCGGCGATTGACACGACCATGACTTTGAGCAATACATTCCTTGTCGAGTCGTTGACATCTTTGATGATAATATAAATTAGCTATATCTGTGCTCGCATATGCAGCATGGGCACAGGCATCATCACAAGGAAGGGCTAGGGTATAAAAGTACCGCTTGCATTTTCGGTCACCATTTTTTACCTCACACCTCACTTTCGCATCAGCGCATATCTTGCAAGCTTTGAGCTCTCGCTTCCTAGGCCTATAATCGCCAGCCTTGCTACTGTTTTCGTGCATTCTTTACTCTCCCTGGTTGCTCTCTCTCCACTCCTAGTGGGCGGACAGTATTCGATACAACAGCTCAAGGCCTCCGACGATGCTAGGTGTGTCATAAAATAATAATTTTAGCGGACTGCATCGTTATGCCAAGTTGCATCCACGAGCCAAAATCGATCTTCCTTGGTGTGACTCGATCATTGGCAGACTGTCGTCTGTTCTGTGCTTGATTCTGGTGGTTGCATTGCTGCCTAGCTGTGGTTTATATACCAGCGTCCGGTTGACTCTCTCGCCAAGAGTAACTCTGGAAGCCTCAGTGGCTCAATGGTAGAGCGTTAGACTTCTAATCTGAACGTTGCGGGTTCGAGCCCCGTCTGAGGTATCAAAGTTCCTTGCTTTTTTTGCTTTTCTTTTTTTTTTGCCTCTACGTTTGAATTATTTTTGTTTTATTCTATTTTTCTTTCACTGTTCGACAACCACATTCTCCAAGCTCGCCATTGGTACGGAATACTCGGTAGTACAACTTGTGGTGCCACAGTGAATCTGGTACCATCGCTTGCCACCCGTTACAGCTGAACCATGGATGATGCTCCGCCTTCGATGGCAAGATTGCTTCCCCAGAGCTTTTTAGATTCCCTCTGAGCACGATCAATCATGCAAGCTACCATGGACTTACCGATGGTGATTCAAAATCAACATCGTCAGTATGCCGCAAGCATCGGGTCCTAAAGAATTCGTCATGTGCTTTGACGGCACAGGATATAAATTTCGCGGGGATGATACAGATAGCAATGTCCTCAAAATCTACAGAGTACGTGCCAATTGGCCCTTGCTGGTATGACGCCCACCTATGGGTAGGTGCTTACGCCTATAAAAAGATGCTTGATCGCAGCGACCCGAGTCAATTTCATTATTATCAAGCTGGCTTCGGCACATATGTCAGCGCAACGTGGTCAGCCGGCGGCACTCACGTCAGTCCACTTAAGAAATGGTATTCTGGTCTAAAAGATGCTGCATTCGGTTCAACTTTCGACCAGCATGTCATGATGGCGTACAAGTTCCTAATGCGCTTTTATGCCCCCGGCGATCGGATCTATATGTTCGGATTTAGCCGCGGAGCCTATATCGCACGCGTACTCGCCGAGATGTTGGATCATATTGGGCTGTTGGAAGAAGGAGATGAAGAGAAGGTCGCCTATTTCTGGTATATCTTCACCAAGTGGAGCCAGCACGCACATAGCGTAGACACACCTCCAGAGAAACAGGAAAAAACGTTTCGGTTCATGAAGGCGTTACGGGAGACATTTTGTCGTCCTGTCTCACGGATCTCGTTTCTAGGTTTATTTGACTCAGTCAACAGCGTACCGTCGCTAGAGATGCGTCGCGATAAATTCACGTTTCCGTTCAAGGTCAGGACCTCGGCACGAGTCATTCGGCATGCGGTCAGCATTGACGAGCGTCGGGCGAAATTTCGAGAGGATTTGATGACAGACGTAAATCCTCTCACTCGGGTGGCTCGGGCGGGGTTAAAAATTCACCGTCATCTGCATCGTAAATACCAGACTGAATTCGAGCCAGAGCATAGTCATAGTTCAGAGGACAACAGCCTGTCGGAGAAAGAACCTTCTATGGAAGAGGATGAGTTCTATCGAGTGACACCTCTTTGTCTTCGGCAAGCTGTCGACATTCATCCCCGGCAAGGACGGCATGCAGATATGGGGCGTCAAAATGGGATCCCTTCGCTTCAACCGACGACGGCGACGGCGACAGACTCAAGCGTTGCAGGTTCTACGTCTGCGCAGCTGTCTTCCGATACTCCAGAAACAGCCGGAGTATGCGATAATGTCCCCCAAGATATCCAAGAGATTTGGTTCCCTGGTTGCCACGCAGATATCGGCGGCGGCTTGGTACTGCGTGAACAGGATGACTGGCCACTGGCCCATGTGGCATTGGTATGGATGGTGCATGAAGCACATCGCGCAGGGCTTAAGTTTGACCGACAGAAATTGAAACTGTTCCACTGCTTTGACGATTCACCAACTAATGCTAATAGTAATGTCAACGCTCAAACAAATCCCGGCAATCCAGATAATGATCTAAACCATCAGGAAGCCGCTGCTGCAGGGCCCCAAACAGAGGCTCCTACAAAATCCGAATTTGAAGATAGGCTTTGGAGATCAAGTACTCAAGGGCGCTTGCATGATTTCCTACGATTTGGTCACGGTGAAACCTGGACAACTGTCCTCTCATGGAAAGTTGTGGAATACCTCCCCTTTCGGAGGTTGGCTTTGCAAAAGGATGGGTCTTGGAAAGCCGTTCGATTCCCTCTTCCTCTGGGGGGAAACCGTGATATTCCCAAAGATGCAATTATTCACGCATCAGCTATTCGCCGTATGGAGGCTGATCCAAAATATCGACCGAAGAATCTGGTCCGAGGCGGGAAAGGGGGAAGGAAGAAGTTGCCCAAAGGTTGCCTATATGGGGATTGGGAGGTGTACACTTACCACGGCTGTCCAGTGAGAGAAACATACCACCGGAAGCAGGTAAACGGAACTACTAATAGCCACCCATCGAGAGGGAGCTAGCCAAAGAGGGAGGTTGGTTTAAAATATCTCCCTTGGTCTTAATTTATTCTGTCTAAGGCCGCCTAATTGTTAGGAGAATTGAGGGGATATATAACCCTTTGTAAGTCGTGTTTAACTTTTAAATGAATGCCTTGACCCAGGTTTATGTAACGCAAGAAAAAGGAAGCTGAATGGGTTGGATTGTTTTGTACGAGCTGATCAGGGGCGTTTGAGAGATCGTGGCTAGGGTCTGACTTTCCCAAAAATTGCTGCACATAATTTAGTGTTTCTGAAACCAACGGCTAATATCTAATCGAACTCTATGATTGCTTTACTGCATTTTTACCCAATAAAATGCTGTCAATATGTGTGTGTATCTGTGACATTTATATCTAACCACCACTTTGACAATATCCCGGTCTAACCGAGATCTGATGAAGTTCCGAGATCAGATAAGATAAACCGGGCCGTGGTTCGGTATCGGCTTCGCGACATAAACACTTGCCATATCAGGCCTAGCGCATAAACCCCGGCGCACGGGGTAAACCCTTGTAGGAAACTGCTTATGTCAGCCGATATGCGCGATGGAACTTCTTCACGTCTTCTGAATGCCAAGTTGGCCACGGCGACAGCAAGCGGCGGTCATTTTTACCGTCTGTCTCTGTTTCAATTCGTTTGCAGTTGCTGTGGTGAACGTGGCGAGTGACTCTTTACGAATTTTAGTCTCTGTCCAGCCTGTATCACAAGCTGCCACATCCACAAAACGCGATCAGCATCTTTCCCGCGGAATGGAACACAAGCCTCTCTCCTCAAATACGCCCTGATGTGATGGATAATGTCGGCTTCCCCTATCCCACCGGTCGCCAATGGTGTCCGCGGTGGACAGCCTCCCCGCGGACGGAGCCATAGACGTAACACTGGCCTTTCAATTCCAACCGCTCACCAGAAATCTTCCTCCTACTCAGGCTCTTTGGCCTCTACACCTCCCACTCCTCGATCTCCCTATATCCCATCCCACTATACCGCCGAAAATAAAATTCCTTCTGTGTCGCATACACGACACTATTCCGAACTCCCTTCCTTATCGTCCAATCTCTCGACTGCCCCGTTGGGTAGCGACTCTCCTCAAAGCGGCCTGAGTACACATCTACCCATCCAGGATATACCAGCCAGTGCGCCAGGACGTCCAGTGAATGGATTACACTTTGCTAAAAATGATATTTCAGAACCTTCAGTCCCACGGTGAGTGGCTCTCCAAAGCTTGTGTGAGTTGCAGGCTTGTTTGAAACTAATATTCTGTCACAAGCCCGAATTCCATCATTCAGGGGCTAGTTGCGGGCATAATTCTGCCTCTTCCATATGTGGCCTTATCTTTGTTGAAAGCAACGGGTTCTTCGAGCGAAGCACATGCGGAAAACGACGCAAACATTCCCCAAGTTCTACCCGTTGGGCTATCTGAAAGACCCCTCCTTTGCTCCCTGATATGTGCCGCTATATCTCTCTTATTCCTTGGAGTATACGGCAAAGTTGGCAATTTTAAAAGCACCACAGATAACTACACAGACAGCGGGCCGAAAACATCTCGCATTGGTGGGGGTGCCCCTCTCCAGGCATTGAAAAGAGTTCTCTCAATATGGCTACCTTTTTATGCCTGTTTCATGCTAGACTCTGATATCGTAACGGTTGTCATGTTCCTTGGCCTATCAGTGGGATGTGCTCCGGCTTTTCGAGAGCGGACAATGCCGAATCTAAAAGTCGCTGCGATCTCAATCATAAAATTGAGAAAGATAACAGTGTCATTTTTAGCTGTAATGATACTGTTTGATACCTTGGGATTCTTCGCTTCGCACGGAATATTTCACTCTATGAAAGGGTTTATGTGCCTTGGACTGGCATTATTTGGCATCCCCGACACCTATCCCTCCCCTTGGGGTACAATGCCGCTTGTGCGCACCAAATCGGGGTCTGAAGAAAAGCCCCATATCAGAAATATGGATATGGGCATTGCTTTTCAGGAAGATTCGCTAATAAACATACTCACTGGGTCTGTGTTGGCGGCTTGCATTTTATTCGTCCATACACTTATGTCTGGGACCCTACCTTCACTGCCTGGAATGTCTCTTCTATTTCTAGCAAGCTTTTGCGCAGCGGCCTTGCATTTGCATTCTATTATCTCTAACAATTATGACTTCCGAGAATTGGGATTTATCACCGGTGCGGCCATCACAGTCGTCATCATTCCGGCATCAGCATCCACTCCGCAATCTAGTTTTGATGGCTGGTCCCTACTTAGTCGACTCTCTCGCTTTCTTTTTGCTTATTTGTCGACTGTGGTAGACGCTAAGCTTTCTCCCTCGCATTCCCACGCTCATTCGCACGACAAGCCTGTCAAGCCTCCTTCCAAGGCAACATTATGGCTTTTAGGTGTATGCGAAAAGTGGCCTTTTATCCACGCCATTCTGAAAGAGCGAGACTCTCGCCGTATTTTCTACTTCATGTGGTGCGTTTTACTCACCCCTACTGGTTTCTCAGACTGGATGCCGGATTTACTAACTTGTTCCTTAGCCTGAACTTCGCTTTCATGCTGGTGCAACTAACGTACGGAATTGCCACCGGGTCGTTGGGTTTATTAAGTGACAGTATTCATATGTTATTTGACTGCCTTGCGTTAGCCGTTGGGCTTGCCGCCGCTGTAATGAGCAAGTGGCCTCCCAGTGCGCGCTTCCCCTACGGCTATGGAAAGGTGGATACTCTTGCTGGGTTCGCCAACGGGGTGTTCTTAATGTAAGTACTCCACAAACCTACACCACATTCTCCATACTAATACTCTTTACAGGGTTATAAGCATTGAGATTATGTATGAAGCTGCGGAGAGATTAGCGTCCGGAAGCGAACTGAAAATGATTGGAGAACTTTTCATTGTCAGCAGTGTCGGTTTAGCCGTCAACATGGTTGGAATCTTCGCTTTTGATCACGCCCACCATGGACACTCACACGGAGGCCATGATCACGGACATGACCATGGCAACGAAAATATGCATGGTATCTTCCTCCATATTCTTGCTGATGCCCTTGGTTCCGTGGCTGTTGTTTCTTCCACGGTGCTTGTTCACTTCTTTGGATGGGCTGGCTGGGATCCTATAGCATCATGTTTGATTGCCATCCTGATCTTCGTATCCGCCGTTCCCCTTGTTATCAGCACATCCAAGTCTCTTCTTCTCTCACTACCTGCAGATACGGAGTATGGTCTCCGCGATACCCTCGCTGGTGTGAGCACGTTACGTGGTGTAGTCGGATATACGGTGCCAAAGTTCTGGCTTGATGATACTGTACATGAACACGACCACCACCACCACCATGAACACGACCATGACCACAATCATGACCATGGCCATGATCACCAACACCACAACCACCAACATCAACATGGGCATCACGATCACCATCATCACCATAATGAATCACACTCTCACAGTCATGGTGATTCTTGTAGCAGTCACACGGCGCACAACCACTCTCACTCTCGCTCTGAGGAGAAGAAAGGGGGCGGGCCCCGGCTCCTCGGTGTCATCCACATCATCGCCTCCCGTAATTCAGATATGTCAGATGTACAACAGCGTACAACAAATTACTTCCAAAGCAAAAACATGGACGTGCTGGTCCAGGTTGAAAGGGAGGGCGACGGAAGATGTTGGTGCGGGGGAGGAAACAAAGCTATCTCCTAATGAATTATAGAGCATTTATTACAGTTGCTACTTTTGTTACTTTAGCAAGGCTTCATCTCATGAGAATATCCGATATGATAACTGGTTCTGTGCGTTTCGTCAATTAATCTGTGCCATTTTTGGGCGGAAATCATAATATACTCCCAATATCATGCCCGACTGTTCAACTCTGGCTGCACCATCTTATTTTCGCCTACATAATTCCATCAGCATCAAACCCTGAAAAACTATCATATTTACGAAAATGAGCAACCTCATTAATCAAAAAAAAAGGACCATCACAATCGAGAACCCGAAATATGCACACCCTGCATCTCCCCGAAGTAAATATCCGTAAACCACAGTAGACATAACAACTCACAATTTCCCCCATACCAAGCCCGAAGTCTGCATGCAAAACTCAGATCGTGCAGCAAGCAGGAAACATCGCACCTGTACCTTACCTCACGTCATCCAAAATAACCAGGAACAAATGATTGTATGTACCTTGTTTAAACGAACATAACTCGTGTAGCATGCGGAATGACGGTCTGGCTTTCTTTCCTCGTTTACTTGTGTCCCCGTATGCTAACGCCTTATGATCCATCGGATGCGACGTTACTCGTTTCGTCTGGGAGCGGGATATTCAGTCCTTCCTTCGTAACCGAAGGGTTTTTATTCTTTCTTCGATGACGATGATTCGATTCATAGTTGTGAGCCGGCTAACTTGGCATGTTCTAGAGTCCGGTATCTCCATCACCAGAGCTACAAAAATTTACTGCTGAGCACCAGATGCATGTCGGATTCCTAGATGTAAAAATTTCCCATTTAGTGCTCGGCTTTGTTTTAGCCTTGACGATCGGCCCGAATCTATATTTGGGGGTTGATGTGCAGCTCGGAACAGCCCGGATAAGAAAGGAAAGATGAAGAAAGGGGGTTTCCGAAGATGATGATTCTTTCTGGTAGAATAAGACGATCAATCTATATACAACAGCCTTAATATCATAACGCTCATAAAACAATGCAAAACTCATGAGAATACGCAACATGGGTGTGTATCCTCTCTCTTTTTTTTTACACAAAAATGTAACCTCTGCATAAAAGGTTCATCAATTCACGGGGATTTTGACTTGGTAACTACCCAATTCAAATCTTTTTAGTCGACCTTCTCGATTCTCTGGACAACGATGGCGGTTGCGGCACCTCCTCCGTTGCAGATGGCGGCAAGACCGTATTCGTTGGGCTTAAGTTGATGGAGGAGGGTTGTGAGGATGCGGGAGCCGGAACTTCCAAGAGCGTGGCCGAGGGAGATGGCGCCTCCAAGAGGGTTGACATTTGCGTTTTCGAGACCGAGGATCTATAGTTTTCGTTAGTAAGAAAAAAAGGGAATGTGTATAGAGATGAGAAAATTCACGTACCTTCTCATTGGCCTTGATGACGGCAGCAAATGCTTCATTGAATTCCCAGATGGAGATTTGATCCTTGGTGAGACCGGCTCTCTCAAGGGCAATTGGGACAGCCTTGGCTGGAGCGACGGGGAAGTCGACGGGGTCGATGGCAGCATCAGCAGAGGAAACAATGCGGGCCAACACTCTGCTCTTGGAACCGTATTGGCGTGCAAGTTCGGCGTTGGTGATGACAAGGGCGGAAGCTCCATCGTTGAAGGTGGAGGCATTACCGGCAGTGATGGTTCCGGTACCATCGCGGACAAAGGCAGGCTTAAGGGAGGCGATCTTATCGGCGCGCAAATCCTCGAACCCTTCATCCTTGGAAATGACTACTTCTCCCTTCCTGTTCTTGACCGTTACGGGGACGATCTCCTCGTCGAACTTATTTTCCTTCCATGCGGCTTGGGCACGTTGGTAAGATTGGATAGCGTAGGCATCTTGCTCCTCCCTGGTAAGTTTATACTTCTTGGCGGTGTTTTCAGCACAGACTCCCATATGGAATTGGTTGTAGACATCCCATAGACCGTCCTTGATCAGACCATCTTCTAGCTTGGTATCGCCGAATGGAGCCTGCTGGCTGGCACGAGGCATATAGTAGGGGACACGGGACATATTCTCCATACCACCAGCGATCTGAGCCTCGGCGAGACCAAGCTGGATGTTTTGTGCAGCAAGAACGACAGCCTTCATGCCTGAAGCACAGACCTTGTTCACAGTCAAGGCTTCAACTGTGGAAGGCAGACCGGCGAACATGGAAGCCTGTCGAGCAGGCGATTGACCCACAGAGCCCTGCAGGACGTTGCCCATGTACACATCAGTAATCTTTTCGACAGGAACATTCGACTTCTTGACCGCAGACTTGATGGCTTCGGCTCCTAGCTTGGGAGCAGGGACGGTGACAAAAGATCCATTGAACTAAGGTTATTGAATTATGTCAGTATGTTCTATCGCCGTTAAAAAGGAGAGTATACGGACCTTGGCGGTTGGTGTTCGGGCTGCACTCAGAATGTAAGCCTCTTGGATCTCCTTTGTTCGGGGAGACGAAGTAGCGAATTGTCTCCGGACTTGACCAAGTCTCTGGGCTGGAGATGATGCCATAGAGCCTGCTCGCGGAGCCAACCTAGTGGCGATCTTGATGGAGCTTTGCATTGTGTAAGGGGGAAAATGTGGTGTAAAAGAAAGTTGTGCGCAAGTAGTCCCCGTATCCGCGGGAAGTCGGTGATTTTGTAAGGAGAGAAGAGACGATCAGCGGTACGAGGAGAGGGAGGAAAGTTTCAGTTTGGCGTCGCCACACGAGAGATGTAGGTATGCTGTAGATATGCTGCTAGTTATATATTTATATATCCCCATGGATTTCATCAGAAGAAGCTCTTCTCTCCTTCTTAAACGCTTCTTCGCCTGTTCGGTCTTGCCCCCCGCCGAAACTACCCGCCATCACGTGCAAATAGCCGGTCGGTTCCTCGGCCCCGAAGCGCCAATCGTCTGGAATAATACTTTCTCCTTCTCCGAGTCGGACCAACTTCGGCACAAAGTTGTGCTTAGTCACCCCGTTCCTCGCAGCGCCAAGACTCGTCCCAGAAAGGAAACGAGCAAAGCGACAAGAAAGAAAAGCGCAGAAAGAAGAAGCAAAGCGAAACAGAAAAACGCCATCTTTTACATCTTCTCTCCATCGCTCTGCTGCCAGCTGTCTTTTTTTCCTTTTCATCATCACCAGCTTTTATCAACTCGCCATCTTCATCTGCTTGATCCTCTGTTCAAATTCACTTTTGGAGCTTGGATCTACTGGTCATTTTTCCCGCCGTCGCCTTCCACCCACCGCTTGTTTCTTACTTTTGCCGCCAGACTTATCACCACCTCACCATGTCTACTTCTGCTCGTCGTCGGTTGATGCGGGATTTCAAGGTATCTATTCCTTAATCCGGGTCTTCTTTTCCCTCTTTTTTCTTCTCTCTTTGGCCGCCCACTAACCTCTGCGAACAGCGCATGCAGACAGACCCTCCCGCCGGTGTTTCCGCCTCTCCCATCGCAGATAATGTCATGACTTGGTAGGTTCTAGCAAACGGCACCCAAGATACCCTTCCGGACAACTGCTAATTGATGTGTTTCGCTTTTCTAGGAATGCCGTGATTATCGGACCCGCTGATACACCCTTCGAAGATGGAACGTTTCGTTTGGTCATGCACTTCGAAGAACAATACCCAAATAAACCTCCTGGCGTTAAATTCGTCAGCCAAATGTTCCACCCAAACGTATACGGCACTGGAGAGCTGTGCTTGGATATTCTACAAAACCGCTGGAGTCCCACATATGACGTAGCGGCTATCCTAACCAGTATCCAGAGGTATGTTATCACGCTACCTCGATTTTCTCCTTCCACCCACTAATTATCTTTGTCTTCCAGTCTTCTAAACGATCCGAATACCTCCTCACCGGCCAATGTTGAAGCTTCAAACCTATACAAAGACAATCGTCGCGAGTACACCAAGAAAGTTCGAGAGACCGTCGAAAAGAGCTGGGAAGACTAATCCCGATCATTAACCATTGATCATTGATCATTGATTTATGCCTTACGTCTTTCCCGTTTCAATATACGGTCGGCTTTCAAAATTATCATTCACGAATTTGCCTTTTTAATACCATTTCTTTCGGTACAAGGAGGGGCGCACCGGTGCTTCTATTGTCTTCTCCATATTGCCTTTGCTTCTCTGACTGTCCTTTCGCGATATATGCTACTAAGCTTTTGCTTCCTCTTTTTACGACAACACACGATCCAGTTGAATATCTTCCTTTCTGTTTCTTGATCAGCTTCCTGCTATGTTATTTTTTTTTGCACAGCGTGGGGTTACGGTGCTCTGATTTCTGTCGCTTCTCATCAGCCAACCACCTTTCTGGAAGTTTTTTGGCTCATAAACAAAGATATATAGTATTTAATGAAGAAATGCAGACAATTCTATTAAACGTCGTCCACATTCTTAAGAAACCAGACAAACATCGCACAGCGTGAACGCTGCCAAGGCGACAAAAACATGGGCGGCGTTGCACGAATTTCCCGTGGGCAACCAAAAAAAGCTGTTATTAATCTAGTAAACAAACATCGCGACGTGTAGATGTGATGAAACTGTCCAGTTGTCGAATCAAAACAGTCTGACACTTCATCGCTCTCCAGACCACGTCGAAGATTCAAGTCTCTTTTCTTTTGGGCGGGTGTTTTTCTTCCTCTTGGAACTCGAAACTCGAACATATATTTACTAGCGTCCCTCACGTGGGTCCCCGTCTCCCTGCCATTTCGATCATCACCCTGTCGTAAAGGATAATCATATTTGCGATTCATCTTCACCGTCTACCTCCATTTGCTTCCTCTTCAAGAGCAATCACAAGCTAGCGCTTGAATTCACTGCTGCGGTCAGCCCTCTATCTATCTCCCCGGTAGCCAGAGACGTTTCTCGGGGAGACACCATGGCGTAAGTTTTCTATCTTTCCCCCCCATATTCTATGCACTTATTCTGGAGTGAACGTTGGACTAACATTTGCTTGTCTTGCTTACGATTTGCAGGTCAGGGGGTGCGGGTAGGGACAACACGATCAAGGGTAACTCCCTCCCGCAATCTGCTCTACCATAGATTGATGGCCCGTTTGTAATGATATATAGTCGCTGACTGAGGGATCGTCTGGACAGTCGTGGCCAGATTTCGGCCGCAGAATAAAATCGAGATTGGATGCGGGGCCGAGCCGATCGTGGACTTTGAGTCGGAGGAATCATGCAGAATCAACGTACGTTTGGGAGAATCCTGGCCCATGGGCATGGCACACCTATGGCTGTTTTGTATTTGGTGCTGATGAGATACCATACTGATATCACTGCTGCATTATTTAGTCCAGAGAGGCCTCTGGCGCCTTCACCTTCGACCGGATATTTGACATGAACTCACGCCAATCGGACGTATTCGACTTCTCAATCAGATCCACTGTCGACGATATTATGAACGGTTACAATGGAACGGTATTTGCATATGGTCAAACCGGTGCTGGAAAGTCGTACACCATGATGGGTTCAGACATCGATGATGAGGAGGGCAAAGGAATTATCCCACGAATAGTCGAACAGATATTCTCCAGCATTCTGACAAGCCCGGGTAATATCGAATACACCGTTCGAGTCAGCTATATGGAAATCTACATGGAGCGCATCAGGGATTTGCTGGTTCCGCAAAACGATAACCTGCCCATACACGAGGAGAAATCCAGAGGTGTGTATGTTAAAGGCTTGCTCGAGATTTACGTTTCAAGCATTCAGGAAGTATACGAGGTCATGCGGCGGGGTGGTGCTTCAAGAGCTGTTGCTGCGACCAACATGAACCAGGAATCTTCTCGATCCCATTCCATCTTCGTGATCACGATCACCCAGAAAAATGTGGAAACGGGCTCTGCGAAGAGCGGCCAGCTTTTCCTCGTTGATCTGGCTGGAAGTGAAAAGGTCGGCAAGACGGGAGCGAGTGGACAGACGCTTGAAGAAGCGAAAAAGATCAACAAGAGTTTAAGTGCTCTTGGAATGGTTATCAACGCTCTTACCGACGGGAAATCGACGCATATACCTTATCGAGACTCGAAGCTTACAAGAATATTACAGGAGAGTTTAGGTGGAAATTCGAGAACAACTTTGATCATCAACTGTTCGCCAAGTAGTTATAACGATGCGGAAACCATTAGTACACTTCGGTTTGGTTCACGAGCAAAGGCTATTAAGAACAAGGCCAAGATCAATGCAGAACTGAGCCCGACAGAACTAAAGCAGTTGCTCAGGAAGGCTCAAACCCAGGTCACAACATTTGAGTCCTACATCTCAGCGCTAGAGACCGAAGTCCAGGCATGGCGAACGGGCGATGCAGTTGCTAAGGAGAAGTGGACTTCTCTACGAACTGGAGATGGAATCAGCGGCATAAAAACGGAGGCTCGAACACCTCGACCGGGAACACCATCCAGGTTGCAGGCTGATTTATCACGATCGGAAACTCCTAGCAGACCAGATTCAAGAGTCGGTGATCGTGCCGGCACACCCAGCATTGTTCTCGAAAAGGATGAGCGTGAAGAGTTTCTTAAACGGGAGAACGAGCTTCAAGACCAGCTTGCCGAGAAGGAGTCCCAGATTGCAAACATCGAAAGGGAGCTAATAGAGAAAAAAGAGGAGCTCAAACTTCTGAAGGAAAATTCCATCCGCACCGGGAAAGATAACGATAAGCTCAACACAGAGGTGAACGAACTTCGCATGCAACTAGAGAAGGTTGCGTATGAAGGCAAAGAGCAAACAATTACCATGGATACCCTGAAGGAGGCCAATGCAGAACTCACCGCCGAGCTGGACGACTTGAAACAGCAACTTCTCGATGTCAGGATGCGTGCTAAGGAAACCACTGCTGCTCTCGATGAGAAGGACAAGAAGAAGGCAGAGCGGATGGCTAAGATGATGGCCGGGTTCGATTTGAAAATGGAAGTCTTCTCCGAAAACGAACGTAAGATCCAGCAGCTGATTGAGCGAGTGGATGCATTACACGCTACCAGCGCTTCTGGAGAGGCAGTTGCACCAGATGATTTCCTCGACATCAGATCAAGCCTCATTGAGGCACAAGGTGTGGTAAGGCAAGCTGAGCTGGCCGTTAATGACCAAATGGGTACCTCGCCAGACAACGCAAAACTCCGAGAGAGAATATCTCAACTGCAAAGAGAGATGGAGTCTCTATTGGAGCAAAATCTCAGCGAGGTCGATGTTGCCGAAATCAAAGAACGCCTGGAGAAGGCCTATACAGATCGCATGGATTCTGAACACCTGTCTATTCAAAAGCTCCAAGCCGATCTTTCACGGAAGGAAGAGGAGTTGACACAGTTGAGACAGGCGGCATCCAAATCTCAAACTAACGGTGCCAACGGAACACCCTCGATTAACAGCCAGACTCTACAGCAGCAGATAGCAGATTTCGACATCATGAAGAAATCTCTGATGAGAGACCTGCAGAACCGCTGTGAGAGAGTCGTGGAACTTGAGATCTCGCTGGACGAGACACGTGAGCAATACAAGCAGGTCCTGCAATCGTCTAATAACCGCGCTCAGCAAAAGAAGATGGCATTTTTGGAGCGTAACCTAGAGCAACTCACGCATGTCCAGCGACAGCTGGTTGAGCAGAATGGTGGCTTGAAACGAGAAGTTGCCATTGCTGAGCGTAAATTGATTGCCAGAAATGAGCGGATTGAGAGCTTAGAGTCACTTCTTCAGGAAAGCCAGGAAAAGCTAACGGCAGCGAATCATCGGTACGTTTCACCCACGGTTCATATCCGTAACCATCCAACTCTTATGGATCATATAACTAACCTTGTTACCCTTCCATAGATTCGAAGCACAACTCACAGCAGTCAAGGAGCGTTTAGAAGCCGCCAAAGCCGGTTCAACACGGGGTCTCGCAGCGTCGGATTCCGGTGGGTTCAGTTTTGGCGGATCACGGATAGCAAAGCCGCTACGAGGTGGAGGAAGTGGTGGCGAGTCCAACGGCGACGGCCCATCCATCCCAGCGCTCTCAAGCGTTCAGTCGCAAGAGACAGCCTCATCGGGTGGAACTGGAAAGCGAAGCAGCTGGTTCTTCGACCGCCGATGAAATATCTCCTTCACCTCTTTCTCCACCACTACTTACGTCTAAACACGATATATTCCCTTTACGCAACTTCTCTTTTCGGCAGAGGATATCAGCATGGTCATCATCATCATCTTTCACATCGTTACGAGTTTCTTTTTAAGACGGTAGTTAGGGAAGTCAGCAGAACCGCTTTCACGACTACACGCCGATATCCGTATGTGCTTCGAAGACATTTATATTTCATTATCTTTCTTTTGCTCCATTCTTTCTTGCGCGGATTGATGCTGCTTTGTAAATCGACTTGTTTTACCAAATGTGCATAACTAGGTAGACAAGACCAAGGCAAAGTTGGATTGGATGTCTGAATTTCACTCTGGTAGATAGATACGTACAGGCTATGACTTCTCTATTTGTATTCCCAGTAGACAAATGAAATGCAGGTTACAGTAACTCATATACGAGACGGCTGGTGTCCGATCTTCAAAGAGCAGCGGCTAGTGTCACCCCAAAAATTGGTCTTATGATCTATCCAAGATTCCACCCCTCACAAAATCACGATCTCCAACTATTAATAGGTTGCACAGCTGAAACGTTCAGCCAGCCATCATCATCGCCGTCGCCCCTTTTTTAACACATTCAGATAAATTATCTACAGGTCTGACAGACGAAAACAACTAGTGCAAAGCAAAAGACACCTCACAGGGCAGCCAACATAAGCTGGAGAAGCGAGGCGAGATGGGCGCAAATCAGTCAACATGCCATGAGAAACATAATCTCACAACCCGGATATCCTGCGACGATGACTATGTTGAGATAAACGAGCATCGTAGGTGTTTTTTCTCTTCTTCCTGTGCATTCGGTGCATCTTGTGTGCTTTGCCCCGGTTTCTGACTGTGTATGATGCGATCTAGCGCCGGCATATTCGGAGAGGGAGAAGTCGACCAGCCTGTCCGTCCAGCAAGCGAAGCTATGGGAGAAGGAGTTACTAGCTGATCCAAAGGTATTTTACTATCCAAGTCTTAACCGACGGTATTATTACTGCAAGCATATGCTGTTAAGGTTGTGCTCCTGCAACCACGCTGTGATACTGATTGCTTTAACTATGATTCTAGAATCGGCTTGCTCTCGCTGCCCTATCAGCTAATCCAGCAACGTCCATACTGACCAACCGGTCCGCAACAATCACCGATACCCACACCTTCAACATCAGAATTCCCTTTGAGGGGGCTCCTATCACTAATCAGCAAGTGTCCGGAAGATGCTGGCTCTTCGCTGCTACGAATATATTCCGAGTCGCTCTGATGAAGAAGTATAACCTGGAGAAATTTGAGCTGAGCCAGGCGTATCTGTTTTACTGGGATAAGATTGAGAAAGCGAACTGGTTCTTGGAGAATGTTATTGATACTTCGTCTGAAGAGCTAGATGGTCGGCTTGTACAGGCTCTGCTTGCCGATCCCGTTGGTGATGGCGGACAGTGGGATATGGCTGCTAATCTAGTGCGGAAATATGGACTGGTGAGTTTAGTCTGTCGGGGAATGTGTTCCTGAAATATTTCCACGGCTTATTAACCTTCCGTTAGGTCCCACAATCTCTATATCCTGATTCATTCAATGCGCGAAACAGTCGGGCGATGGGAGGTATTATCACAACTAAGCTCCGAGAACATGCGTTGATCCTCCGTCGAATGACGCTGAGCAAAGACCCATCGACCAGAGCATCGCTTGGGGATGCAAAGGACAAATTCTTAAAGGAGATTCACTCCATCCTTACCATCATGTTAGGCTCTCCACCCTCGCCGACAGAAAACTTTGACTGGGAATACTACGACTCTCGCGGCAAGTTCCACAGCCAATCTGTAACCCCCATAGACTTCGCGGCCAGCCTCTCTAGCCGGGACGCCATAAGGGCTTGTAAGGGCACAGATGTCCATGAGCTCTTCAGCTTAGTAAACGATCCACGAAACCCGTTCAATCGCTTGTTGACCGTCGATCGACTGGGAAATGTGGTTGGGGGTCGGCCCGTGACATACGTCAACGTTGACATGGACACCATAAAAGATGGTGCAATCTCCATGTTGAAAGCTGGCATCCCTGTATTCTTCGGCAGCGACGTTGGCCAGTTCTCAGACACCAAGACCGGCATAATGGACACCAAGCTCTATGACTACTCACTTGGATTCAACATCAAATTGGGCATGTCCAAGGCAGGCCGGCTAGTTACGGGGGATTCCGCCATGACCCACGCTATGGTTCTCACCGCGGTGCATGTACAAGATGGTAAGCCTGTTCGCTGGCGTGTGGAAAACTCATGGGGAGATGATGCCGGGGACAAGGGATGGTTTGTGATGACCGACGACTGGATGGATGAGTTTGTCTACCAGGTGGTTGTCGACCCGCGGTATGTGTCGCAGGGCGTCAGAGACATACTAGGACAGGCGCCGTTGAAGCTGCCGCTGTGGGATCCCATGGGCGCCCTTGCATAGCATCGTATCGCATCGTATCGCATCTAGTTTGTATATTGTTTTGCCTGTACGGGCCTGACTTTCCTATTTCGGACAAGCTCGTCTCTCTTTCCCTTTTCGGACAGGTAGTCTAGCTTTTTTCCTATTCAGGAACCGCCGCTGAGTCAGCACAGCCCCGCCATCACATGTCCGGCGCCTTACCCAAAACGGATGCACCGCAAAGAAAATGACGATGTTCCAAACCTCCAGAAAGACTCATCGTCGGTATATCTTTTTTTTTGTGATATGATATTTTTTCTGTGGTCTTGAAGTCGTTCTCTCTATCAGATAGAGCTCTTGTTTATTTAGAAAAGTAATTCTTAAATTCCTTCTACGTCTCTAGAGACTCAACCTTCCTTCTTCCCCGCCATTGGCGACCATGGTCTAGCTCTTTGTACCCGGTCACTCTCTTAGCTGCATTATGTGTTGGATCCCCCCTAGCATTGGGTAGACGCCTCATCTCGGTCCGGTCACTTATAGCTTGCATGAGCCAAGCGTGTTGTTGTTGTCTTGTTGCCATTCAAAGGCTGGTGTAGCACAGAGTACAACCTCTCTCGTGTTTTTGGAATTGCGGACAGCCGTCCATTTTCTTCGCGACCTACGTGCAGCATTTATAGCGATACATTTACTACCACATCCATCTAGGCTGTTGACAACGCTGGGAAGAGGGAGCTGAAAATATGGGGAAAGAACCAGCGGTCATCATCGTGGTGAGGTGCGTTATCCATCATTGTTTTCGCCGTTATTCGTCATACAACTCCTGGTCGTTTCTCAAACCTTGATTGATATATAAGGTTGCTAATATAAATGTTTTTAAAGACATGGAGCTCGGCTGGACGCGGTGGACCGACAGTGGCATCTTACCTCTCCCACTCCCTACGACCCTCCCCTCACTTACGGCGGATGGACCCAAGCTCGATCACTCGGGTCCCGCATTGGAAGCATCCTACAATATCGAGAACAAAATGGCCATCTCCCTCCTCAGGAGGCAACCGGATCTGAAGTGCCCTCGCCACTTAGCCGTGTGGAATCGACCACCGATAAAGCTGGCGACAGCAGCGAAACTACGGCGGGGAAACCGAGAAAGCATAGAGTCGTCATTCACAGTTCACCATTTCTACGTTGCATTCAAACTGGTATTGCAGTGAGCGCTGGGATCAACCAAACTAAACGGACTTCGTCGGTGCGACCCCCGTCCAGGTCCAATTCAGGGATAGCCGTCGCAAATCACTCTCGACGCCATTCTCCTTCACCCCTCACGCCGCTGGGTGATTCTACACAGCTAGCATCCATCCAAGAGCCTCAAGCCGTTGATGATACTGATGGCGCTTACAATGGGAAAAAGGCAAAGGAGCAGGATAATACGAACGGCCGCAAACGCTGTATAATGCGGCTGGATGCTTTCTTGGGGGAGTGGATGACACCAGATTACTATGAGTCCATTACTCCCCCGCCCGGTTCTATTATGATGATAGCTAGCGCCAAGGCAGAGCTACTGCGAGCAGCGGAAAAACTCGACTCGAATTCCTTGATAGGTCCTAGGAAGTCTAGTGGAAACTTCCCTGGAGGGTGGAAGGGTATACCTACAGGTAATAATGCTGAAAATCCTGTTAACCCATCGGTTGACGAGAATATACCCATTGGAGGTCGTTCATTAGGACAGTCGGAAGTCAGCAGTGACAGGAAGGGTAATGCGCCTCATCTTCCCCGCCTATCCACCAACATACCCCCAAGTGAAAATGATGCATATGTTCCGCCAACTCCAACTTATGCTCTCTCCCCTTCAGATCCTATACCGGCTGGCTATGTGGCACACGCACGCGATGCTTGTGTAGAAGTTGACTACCAGTGGGATAGTATGCGATCACCACTGGACTGGGGAAATGGTGGGGAATATGGGGAAGAGTGGAGCTCGATGCATGAGAGGGTGCAGACGGGCTTGGAGCGTATGGTTAGCTGGTATCAACTTCACGGTATCCAGGAGCCCCGAAGAAGACCTTCAATTGCTGGACAGCCTTGGCCGATTGCAAACGATAGCGATGAAGATGACGGTATCGATACTGTCCTTATTCTCGTCACGCATGGAGCAGGATGTAATGCATTAATTGGTGCACTGACTGACCGCCCAGCCCTTATGGATGTCGGGATGGCGTCCCTCACAGTGGCAACCAGGAAACGCCTAGCAGCTTCAGAGGAGAGTTCTGGGGCCACTCCGCGATCCGAGGTCCCCAAAACGCCGTTTAAGGGCTTATCAAAAGACTATGATATCGAAATCCTTGCCTCATCTGATCATTTACGCACGGGAAGCCCGTTCTTTAATGCACGTTCGCGGTCTCCCCGGGTGCTGCCAAACGCAGTCTTATCCCATCGTCAGAGGTTCGGTTCCGTCTCCGGTGATTTTGGCCACACTGGTTTCACGCTTGGAGAATCTGCCATAGGCAATTCGTTCAGCGGGCAAGAGAGAGGAAGAATTTCCCATGGAATTTCCAGATCCTTGTCTGCTAATAGATCGCCAGCCGGTTTATGGGGGGGTTCAAGTTCACTAGCTGACACGGAAGAAGACATGTTGCCCAACTTTGGGGATCCGAAACCGGCTGACTCGAAAGCTCCCTCTAACCAGGAACAAAAGGCGGCACCTAGCAAGGAGGAAGATGATATCAAGCTATCGCGAACACCCTCTCAGCATAAGCTTTGGGGAAGCAAGTTCACGTCAGACTCGCCACCAGACCGTGACCACCATTCTAAGCGACGGTGGACTGTTGCGGAGAGAAGCACGCCACGATGAATAACGGCCTTTTTCCCACTTACACCCAATATCCCGGCTACTTGCCTAGGTCTATTTATCTCGTTTCCTGTCACCTTTTGGCTGATATGCTGTTATTTTTCTAGCGGGTCTCCATTCCACTCTTGAATATTTTTACCTGCTATGCTCTGCTTGTTTCTTCGGGTCACTTGGTATCTTCTGTTTTGGGTTTTGGGTCGAATCGGTTGGACGGTGAGCGTTCATTAAATTATAGCGTTGGTTCGTCTTTTCTCTTTTGTTTTATCAGAAATTAAACTCCCCCATAATAGCGAGAAGCATTCGGCTCTGTCATCTAGGCCCTTTGATCCAACATCATCAAGCAGCCATAGTGACATTGGCATAAGCTTGGTTTGCGGCCCGTTCCTGGTGGTACGGAGCCTACCGAAACTTAGACCTCGCCCGTTGCGAGCTTAACAGTAAAAGGACTGAAGGGTTCATTTTCCTATGGATCGCTGAGATGATGATTTTTTTTTTGCCTGGCCTGACTCGTGGGGCTAGCTACTTATTCCGGGCCATGCAGCTGTCCATAACTCCAGCACTATGAGCCCAGCTAAGGGTCTGATAGTTATTCTCTTTGCATCATGCCTGTTACCAGCTGGCTGAACCCTGGTATTAAAAGTTCCCGACGAAGCCTGCCTGGGTATCCTGAGGCACCTGGGGTCGTTGAAGCTGTCGACCTTCTGGATCGCATTCGGCTTCCGTCGTAGCTGTCCGGCTTTACTTTTGGTAGAACCTAGCCAGTTATTTTATTTCTGACCGTAACTGCGCATGTAAATCGTTCCTATATAAACTATTTGCCTGGACACCCAGCGTGAGCACGAAGCAGGGAGCTACAGTAGGCACCATCCTGGTATTTTGTGCATTCATCCATAGTTACCAACATGCTCAACTGCAGCTGCTGGGTAGCACAAGCTGTATATAGCTTAAAGCACAACCTCCCAACCATATACGAGTCGATATATTCTGTTTCTTCAACCGTCAAGACCTTCAAGCTTGAGCTCAAGCTCGCGGCGGCCAAAATTAGATAGCTTGGCGCACTAAAATCGGCTTTCGCGTTTATTCGCGGCACAGATTTCATGTCGCCTTTTCAGCTACGAACGAGCATTCAAGCTTGACAATCAATCTCTAGCAGCATGTAGCAGACTTGAAAGAATGCTGCTGGCCAAAACCCAGTCCTTTTGCGATTTGTTCGCCGAGCGTGCGACCGCGCGGAGTTTCGTGCTGAACGAACGCGACCGACACCCTGCGCACCTTTCCCTGGAACAACAGCTCTACTCCGTAAACCTCGAGGCGCGCCTTGAAGAGCCCACTGTGCATGTCCACAGCATGGCGACGTGACATAGGGTGCGTGCTGGGACCATACCGGTCCCCTCTCGCTGGAGAGTTTGTTGCTCAGCTGGGGTTGGGCGGCACGGCGCGCCGTTTCTCCCGTACGCCACAAGCCACGTCGTTTAGCCTGCAAACATTCTGTTGTCTAACCAAAACCCCGTTCTAGTTACTCAACCGCCCGGCGTTCAGCTACTTCAAGGCTATCCAGGTTTCTCAGAAAAGACTCTTTCCACATGTCAGCGATTGAGTCTGCGGGCCTGTCAACCACCTTCGACTGCGGGCGAAGTGGTACCCCAGACCTCCGCATCATCCACTACAATGACGTCTATCATGTCGAGTAAGTTCCTGTCGCAAGAGGAGGATATGATAGAAGAGGAGTAGACAATTTTACAGGAATACTAACTCTATATCTCAACTCTACAGAACTGGCTCAGCCGAACCCGTCGGAGGCGTCACTCGTTTCCAAAGCCTCGTCAACTACTATCGGTCAGACAGCAAGTTTGCGGGGCAACCGACACCCCTCACCTTCTTTTCCGGCGATGCATTCAACCCGAGTCTAGAGAGTACAGTCACAAAGGGCCGTCATATGGTGCCGTTTTTGAATCATATTGGGACTGACGCCGCCTGTGTTGGGGTAAGCTTTACACCGCGGCATGTGCTGTTGGTGGCGACGGCTGGCTGATATCTACTAGAATCACGATCTCGACTTTGGTATCGCACAGTTTAGACACTTGAGAAATCAGTGTAAATTTCCCTGGCTCCTCGCCAATGTCCTCGACCCCGCTTTGGGAGAAGGCGTTCCCTTGGCCAATTGTCCGAAGACCTGCATGCTTACCTCGTCCAACGGAATAAAGATCGGTGTTATAGGTCTCGGGGAAAGAGAGTGGTATGTGATGACTGGTGTTATATTTTTGGTTAGTCCTTTGACTGATATGCTTTATAAACAGGCTTGCGACGATCAATTCCCTCCCTCCCAACCTCATCTATAAATCCGCCTCCGAAACTGCAAAAGAGCTCATCCCTGGCCTTCGTGAGCAAGGTGCCGAAATAATCATCGCCGTCACTCACCAACGAGAACCTAACGACAATAAGTTAGCTGAGAAGGTTCCTCCCGGTTTAATTGACATTATTCTCGGCGGGCATGACCACTTCTATGGCCACAGCATTATAAATTCAACACATGTTCTCCGTTCGGGCACCGATTTTAAACAACTTAGCTACATCGAAGTGTGGAGGAAGCCGGATGGCCCAGGATGGGATATCAGTATCGCCCGAAGGGACGTTGTTCGTGCCTTGCCGCAACATGAAGGCACCATTGCCTTGGTCGAAAAGTTGACATCAGCCTTAAACTCCAAATTACAAAAGCCGATAGGTTACACCGCGACACCGCTTGATGCCAGGTTCTCCACGGTCCGAACTCAGGAGTCGAATATTGGGAATTTCGTATGCGATCTCATGCGATACTATTATAATGCGGAGTGCTCAATGATGGCAGCTGGGACTATCCGTGGAGACCAGATTTACACTCCCGGAATACTCAGAGTCAAGGATATCTTGCATTGCTTCCCATTCGAAGACCCCGTCGTCGTACTTAGATTATCCGGGAAGGCCATCCGTGATGCTCTAGAGAATGGGGTTGGTGAGCTACCAGCAATGGAAGGGCGATTTCCACAGGTTTCCAACATCAAATTTTGTTTCTCAACGTCAAAACCACGCGGGTCCCGGGTTCAATGGATCAAGATCGGGGATGATGATATTGTAGACGACAAGCTATATGTTATGGCAACAAGGGGATATATGGCGAGAGGAAAGGACGGGTTTGAATCGTTACTGGTAAAAAGCGAAGGCGGCGAGGTTGAGGAGGTCATTTCGGAAGAGGACGGCCTCTTGATCAGTACCATATTGCGACAGTATTTCCTCAGCTTAAAAGTGCTCGGGAAATGGCAGCGGCTAAGTAAAAGTCTTAACCGCCACTGGTCCGCGGTTCATAACAAGCTGCCATACGAACAGTACCGCCAGCAGCCTGTTCTCGCACCGCCAAAGGCTGCCAACCCCACCAGCTCTGGAGAATCGGGTTTCAACTACGTATCTTATAAAAAGATGAAAGGTGCTGCCACACCAGGCATCGTGGAAAAGAACATTGAGCTTCAAGCGAAGCAGGAAGAAAACAGCGACTCTGCCTTGGACTCCGAGTCGGACTCGGATTCCGAAGTTCTCTCTCGACCACGTAACTACATCACACTGAAAGCCATCTCGCCCGACGACGCCGATAGACGAGAATTCATCTCCCGACGCGTCCTTCGCAAATGGCGGGACAAGGTGGGAGTTTCAGCAAAGAAAGTACAAACTATTGAAGAAGCGGCTACGGACAATCTACCTCCCTGGACTCGTGTCATCGCACCTGTCGTTGATGGTAGAATCACGCAAATAAATTAAAAGACATGCATAGTTCATGTATTGGCTTACTTCCTTGGTATTTGGTGCGGGGGGCAGGCTCTCCTGCTTCATAGAGGCATTCATGAGGTTTCATACGGTCGGGATTGGTGCTGGATAGAGTGGGAGACAATCCCTGGGCCCTTCATATCATATCAGATCATAGACAACATACATTTTTGGCATTTCAACAAGCGCTTATTCGACTACATATTGCAGCGTCCCACTTCTATAAATAGCTGTTTTTTTTTTTCTTTTGTTTTGGTTCTTTCATCTTAGATCTTAATGCGAGTGATATAGTTCGGGTTTTCAGCAAATTACCTTCCTCGTTAGTCTGCCACCTCGAATTACCCGGCTTGGCCTCTTGCCAGGGGCATCTTCGCTTGGATCTCAATTCGCGAAGTGACTCCACGATGCTTCTTGATTCCAGATTGCTCGAATGAAGAAACCAAGAGCTAGGCTGCGGGTTTCAAGCGGCCCGTCCGTCTGTCGGACATCAGACCCGCAGCCAATAATAGGCAACAGAGCAAAATATCTCTTCCCCAATCCACTTTCACGAAGCTGTTGACTTCTCGATTTCTCTTCGGTGTTTGGAAAACTGATATGTGTTTCCGCCAACACGAGGTCCACCATCTTGGACAGGAGCCGCCAGGAACTGTGCATCCGGCTCGCCGAGCCAAATGGATGGAAATGATGGAGGCGAATTGTATGGATAATTACGAAGTACAAGGATGCAGCATGTTGGAGACATCCTGGAGCATGTCCACAATTACCAGTGGCAGCGGGTTTCTCGAACAAACCCCACGAAAGGGAACCCTTGAGATTGATTCCACGCCGTGGAACAAGAGGGGGCTGATACAGATGTTTCTTCCGTCCTTTTGGAGCCAGACCAGCGGATAGTTGGCCGTTGTCTTGAGCAACTGTGATTGACTGGAAGGATATATCCTCGATGGCTTCTGGAAGGAAGCAGAAGCAGACAACATGCTTGGGGGTTTATCTCCAGATGCATAATACCCCTGCAGCCGGCTCGGATGCATCCTTTCATCCCTGATATCTCGAGCTTGACCTGATTTATGCAAGGTTCCTCTATTCCTGGCTCCCATGTTGACTGAACCCCCGCACCCTTGGCACTTCTCATCTCTTTTACTACGGAGTACTTCTCTGCGTATAAAATGGCGGGTGGCCCGGTGTCAGTATGGAACTTTGGGTTTTCTAGAATATTTCGATATCTGTCAGTATTCCTACAGCTTTCTTTTCCGGTGTGGGTTCATGGTCTTCAAAGCAGCCATGGCTCCTCTCTCCATTAGGTCATGGGCCTCCAATATCTCTGTTATATTAGCCATAGTTGGAGCAGCTCAAGGGGCAAGCAAGGTGGAAGAACTTGGCTCGGATCTAACGATTCTTCTCCATAATGATCTTTACGGTAATTGTGGCTCCCGCAAAATTATATCTACTCTCGTTATCGCTGGGGAGATTTACGTTGCTGACTTTTGCCCTCATTGTGGGGTTGGTAAAAGGCGATGCAAGCCCACGGGGTGAGTCTGTTCTGATTCTCGGGAGTAAAGTAAGCGGAAAGGATTCCCAGGCCGCTTGCGAGGCACTAGAAGAGAAACTTTGGAATCCCACGCCCGATGAGAAAGGTGATGAGTTCCTGAGCTACCTCGGGTACAAAGGTCGAAGCCACTCCCCTGGCCGCTACTGGATAGCGGGAGGTGACGGTGGTAAGGGACGGAGTATCACGCCCAAAGGTGAAATCAAGCCAGAGGATCTCGCTTCTAAATTACCCGTTATTTGCACCCATTCGGCGACAAACACCTACACCAAGGGCGGCCCTGACACGTCTGACCGGTGGCGCACTACCGTAAAAACAGGAGACCTTGAAGTCACTGGGTGAGCTCCTTTTTGCGTCTTCATTTCATAGCCTTTGTATACCAAATAAAAGGGTTTTTTGCTGATGAGTGTACTGCAGCTTTCGAGACAAAACCAGTTTCCGGTTTCAAGGTCTTCGATACGCTGATCAGCCTAAACGCTTTGAATATCCTTCGGTCCATGAGGGTAGCGGAAAGGTCGATGCTCTTGCATATAGTCCCAACTGCTACCAACCATTTTGCGCGTCTTTTGGAGTCTGTAGCGAGGACTGCTTATTCCTCAATGTCTTTACTCCATATCTTCCTAGTCAGGGCACAGAAGAGAAGAAACTTCGCCCTGTGATGATCTTTTTTCACGGTGGAGGCTATGTCTTGGGTTTGTTATATCTCCTTTCAAACCACTAAAGTGATGGTGTCTGTGCTAACCCTTTTATAGGTGCTGGTGGCGATCCAACGTATGACGGCAGCCATATGGCATCCCGTGGTGATGTCGTAATCGTGACTATCAACTATCGCCTAGGTTCACCCGGTTTCATTGCTCTGGACGACGGCAAGACGAATGGAAACTTTGCTCTTGCAGATCAAATTGCGTCCATTGACTGGGTCCATGAGCATATTAGAGACTTTGGCGGTGACCCAGAGAGGATCACTATCTTTGGTCAATCTGCAGGTGGTGCTTCTGTACGCGCCCTTGCGCAATCTCCCAAAGCCATCGGAAAATTCGCCGCTGGTATTTCGATGAGTAACCTTGGCGGATTAAATTATGCTTATCGTTACTCCCATTACTATACCATTGAGGAGCAAATTGAAGAGCTAGCCAATCCAGTTCTCAACGCCACCGGTTGCCTCGATGCCCCTTCGCAGGTTGACTGTTTGAGGGAAGTTGATATACTCGACCTAGTGACCTTAGGTGCTTTCTCAGCGTATGACGTCCTCCTTTTTTAGCCTTTTAATAGCAACTGCGCTAACAATACTCAAGATCTATTGTCATTGACGGAACTATCGTCACCGAGCAAGAGCTCCCACTAGATGGGAGCCACAGGGTTGCCAATGTCCCAATGATGATGGGTTATATGCACGATGACGGCGGCGCCTTCATCGGGTTCCCAAAAACAACCGACCTGGAAGCTGAACTGTGGAAAGCGAAGTTCAACGGAACCCTGGTTGTTGAATCCGATCTCTTCCCTATCCCATCTGGACCTAATGCTACATTGAACGTATTCAATGTCACCAACCGTGTTGCGCAGGACACCGAATTTAGGTGCCTTGATGGCGCCACTGCTTATGCAGGAGACAAGAACGATGTTTTCCCAGTTATCTATCATTATGACTGGGTTAGAACCTATCAAATGACTGGCTATAATCCTAATCCACCAGTAAGTTTCCATATAAAACACGCCAGGGGCTGTACAATTACTCAACGTCTGTTATAGGTCTGCGAAGCTCCCAAAACCGACACCCACCCGCATGGTGACCCGAGTCTTCCCCATTTCCGGTAAGAAACCAAGACACCCGTCGCAACAACTGTAACTAACATAGAATCAAAATTCCTAGTTGCCACACTGGTGAACTATACTATATCTGGGGAGCCCTCACGCAAAGTGGCCTACCTTCTCGTGATGACCTGGATATTCCGATGAGCCAGTATTCCCTCGATACCTGGACTTCGTTCGCACGCACCCATAATCCGAACCCGGATCCTGAATTCCTTGTTGCCAGACACTACACCAACACTACTAAAGTGTTGAAGGAAAGTGGACCATGGGAGCCATTCGATTGGCGAAATCCTGGTGTTCGACAAATGGATTGGCCATCACGACACATTCCCGTTGAAGACGAGGAACAATGTGAACTTTTTGAATTCCCACTCGACTTTTATGATAAATAGAAAGTCGATATGTAGCCAGCATAAATTTAACGGTCATACATTTAGTTTCTCTGATTTTATCCCTTTTCTGGTCCCACGGCACGTGATATCATAACTTCTTCGTCCCCAAGCAAAAACTCACACAAACATCGTATGAGGATAGGTGAGAGCTCCTCAGAAGACATCATTTCTCTCCAGCTTTTCCTCAAGGATTAATCGTCGCACCTTGTATTCCTTATCCCATTCACTAATGATACCTTCATCTTCAAGTGCATCCAGCAGATCCAGCACGTAATTCTTACATCCCCAACCAGGCACATCGTTTTTCAACGGAAGACTCTCCGCTATATCCTTGATATCCTCGAGCTGAGATTCCGGAACCTTGCACAGGTAGAACAAATCAAGTAACGATCTTGATTCTCTGGTATTTGAATTTCGACATTCAATGCGAAGCTCGCCTCTCAGGCCTGTTGCGTGGATTATGGTCTTGTCGTCATCACATTCAGGCTCGATGTATATCGCCCAGTGTCGAGAATAGAGGCCGGAGGTATAGAATGTGACGAATAGAGGGACAGTCGATGCCATTTGGAGCCAGTGCTGGTGTTGATGTTTCGAAGAAAAGCTTTGCTGCTTCGAATTATTGGTGTAAGCTTGTGATAGCTGTATGCTGGTCATCAAGGGTGAGATTGCATGCTTACCAGGTCCTCAGAGAAGTTCGGGTATGCCTAATGTATCATGATGATTTCTTATTCCCATATGTCAACTTGTCAGATGGGTATGGATGGAGCTTGGGTTTTGAGTACATTGGCGACAAACAGATATTCATTTGTGCAGATTCACCAACACTGGGAGTCAACAAAGAAATCTTTATTTGCTAGTAAGCCTTTAACTGCTGCATAGCGTTTGCTCCCCTCTGCTTTATCATTCTAATGGTGAATGAATGTTATACGGAAAATCAGAGATGCTCCAGCTCTTTTACTAATATATTTTAGCCCTCTATACAACCGGGAAGTGATAGCAGGTCTAGGTAGGTAACAGGGAATTAGGAATGCATTGGAACCACGGGTATCTGCATTTAAAGGCTCAACCAGCTGCAACATCCTATAAAGAGGATACCTGGTATTGGATTAAAGCAGTGACTAGCAAAGAAGAGGCGAGGGAGATGAAGAGTTAGCTAGGGTGCTGGAGGTCAGCTTTTGAAATGCTCCTTGTCTTCAGATACGCGCAGAGACAGTCCAAAGATGCCCCAATTCCTCAGAGAAGGACGGATTTCTTCAGAAGGACATCATCGTTGACAGATGGCCATGCCATCAACCTTGAAATCCATGGCCTTGAATTTGTCTCATATGTCTCATATGGTACGAAGAGTTACTTAAACAGGTTAAGTATCCAACGAGATATTCAATAATTTTTTCATAATACAGAGCAACATGTTGGCATTGTTAGCTCTGGCTTGGAGTAGAGGTCAATGGCCACCAAGTCATTGATGGGCTTTAGTCCAGTTGGGGGTTCTGCTCCAATACAATGTCCTGGGGAACTACCAAATCCTAGACGGCTGATATCTGTTTGTCCAGCTCGTATTCGGCCAACCCTCACTTGCTTCTTGCTGAGTCTTCGGAATTCATTCCAAAGCCAGTCTCATGACCATCGTTAGGTTCTTGTGACCAGATGATCCTGATAGTCGACAGGCTAAAAGTCTGGCTTTGACATGCAAGATAAAGGGCGTGCATGGCCGCAGGTTCTGCCGATACGACGCTAGGGCGAACTCCGCATCCAAGTGATACTAGCTGTGACAGGAGCTAAGTCAATCCACTTGTGGATATTGATTTCTGGCCCTCCAAATGTGTGACAAGCCAAGCTAGCAGTTTGTGTACATATGCCTCTCCTCTATATGGGCCGAATTGCACACCCTCCCCCACAGCTTGAACCCGGATCGTCGAGAGAAACAGGGTACAGTTCGGGCTACGGACCCGACAGCCAGTCTCATGCTTGAAGATTGATGTATCTCATTGCGGCCTTGGCTATGGTGGAGAGTCAGGAAGTATTCTCCAACGCGGGGTTTATTTCTCTCCCCACGTCAGACCCTTTTTAAAGGGATCTGTGCCCTTTCTTCCAGTGGCCGGTTTTCAAAAAGCTCTCAATATATCCCTCAATTTTCATACGTGCGTCCTCACCTGCCGTTAATAAAATATGGCCGCTGCTGTTCAATCACCACCCTCCCTTCAGGGGCACGCTCATAATTTCCTGACCCCGACCAATCCACCACCCCCTTTCCGGGCAAATGAGGGCGAATTTGTCAAAGAAACACATGTGGGATGGCTAAAGGCCTCGCCACGGGATACTCCCATGGAGGAACTCCGCCGTAGGTTCCAAGAGAACGGCTACATCTGGCTGAAGAACCTCATTCCTCGAGAAGATGTTCTTGACATGCGTGAATCATACTTCCGCAGATTCCAGGAGAAGACGAACATGCTCAAGCCAGGAACATCGCCGAGAGACGGTATATTCAACGACGCCGAAGACCCCAAGGCACATTTCGGTGTAGGTGGCTCGCAATTACCTGAGGATCAAGAAAAGGTCGATATCCTCACTAGCGCTCATGTTCAACCGGAATATCTGAAGTTCCTCGAACATCCATGCCTGCGAGGGTTTATCCGGGAGTTCATGGGCTGGGAGAAAGAAACTATGCTTAAGCGTTCGATTATACGCCATAATGTACCGAATGGAGCGAGTACGGGGATTCATTATGATCAGCTCTTTCTCAGAGCCGGCGAGGCTGAATTTCTAACTGCCTGGGTGCCGATTGGCGATTGTGCTGCGAATGGAGGCGGGTTGATATATCTTGAAGACTCATCTGATCTCGGCAAGGATATTGAAGATGACTTTAATGAACGGGCACGCGATTTTACTCCAGAACAGCGAATGAGTGCGTACAATGTGAACATGACATCCAGCGGATCGATTGCGCAGGATGCCGAGATCTTTGCACAGGAAATGCAGGAGAAGAATAAGAGCAAGGGCATCTGCAATAGTTCAGGCGAAGGTAAGAGGCTGCGGTGGCTGACTGCTGACTATGAAGCTGGAGATGTTGTGTTTCATGTTCCATATATGATTCATGGCGCTGGGAGGAATGAAGACACGCAGGGTCGAATTCGGCTGAGCTCTGATCTGAGATTTTATGAAGAAGGTGCGCCAGGAGATAAGAGATGGGCAGAGAACTACTGGTATCCTGGAGATGGACTATAAATTATCAATTTGTTATTTAATATACATGTATTCCACAAAGACACTTGACATATGTGTAGGCATCAAGCCAGGGACTGGCATTTCATGTCTTTAATACAGCTCCTTTAGAAGATGTTGCAGGAAATTTCAATGCAAGGCCATATTAAGTGGATTTCAGCAGCACATGTAGCCTGTTCGGGGCGTTTTTATCTTCATTTTGGATAACATCCCATAAACACCTGAGCACTTTTCGAGTGGCAAACCTCTCTGAAGCCAAGCGTGGTGACTGGTTTAAATAGCTCAAATCGAGCGCGATATAATGTTCTATCATGGTCTTGAGGTATGCCCAACGGGTAATCGGATCAACTCCGGACGGCAGGCCAGATTTAGGTTCGCTGGCTGGTATTGATTTTAAGAGGTCGTAATACGCCGTCTCGTACCCAAGTATTGAATTGAGGTGTTCACGAGTAAATTTTCTTCTAGTCTGTGAAGTTTTCACCTGCTTCAGGGTGCCTTGGCCATCTGAATGTTGGCTTGGTGCTAGGAGAGATAAAGGCCTGCCACCATCTGTATTTCGCACAGTAGACTCGTTCGAATGTATAAAATGCCGGTCGCCTCGCCGTGAGATATAGTTTGTAGCCAGTTTATGAATGATTTCTGTCAGCTTCCCAATCTCTGTCAGGGGTATTACCGGGCAATCTGCAAAGGCGGGAAAGACGGGCGATGGGTGCGTGTCGGCCAGGCGGTCGCCGAACTGACTGGATGCTGAATGTAAATTTCCCATACCCGACGGCACGCCGGTTGCAGTCTGAGATTCCGACTGGCTGGAAGGGTAAAAATCCATCTCCAATGGGTCAAAAACAAGCGCTATTGATGGAAGTTCCAGGTATCGTCTGGGCTTGCTTGACATCAACTCCAGGAATTTGGTTAGCATCATATATAATACCAGAGACAGCTAGGTACTCTGTGACTTGTATACATGGCAATCCACCATAAAGAAACGATTTTCAAGCGTTTCTATGTCTTCAATGTTATATCAAAGACCTGTTCATCTTTGCGCCAGCAAACAGCATCATATCTGGTCTAGCATTTTCTGCTAGTTTTTCAAAGACCCTTTCTTCCCGAAATGCCTCATGGATGTGAGATCAGCTTTAATATAGTCGCCATTTGAATTGGATTAGCCAAACATCGCAAGGTTGAAGGTTGAAGTTGGCGATGATAATAAAGTGTGGAAACGCCTTTTTGCCAGGCCCACCAAGAAGCCTTGGCCAACCTTTTTCTGATCGAAAAAAAAAAAAAAATTAGAACTATCAGCTCAATGAAATCGCATCGTTCTTTGCGCCTTTCATAGCTCCAAGGCAAACTCGGAATTAGATACAAAATATGGCGGTCTCTACGGCTGAGGAACCGGCGACGCCTAATATGCTGGAAACAGTGAAAGGTTCTCTGCTAAGCGCCATTTCGTCGCTCCCTTCAGCTGGCGATGAAAACTCCAATTCCTCTATCATACCTCCAACCGACGGCATATCCCTCCTTGACACGAAGAGCGAAATCCTCCTATCCTACCTACAGAATCTAGTATACCTGGTCCTTCTCCAGGTGCGACAATTATCTTCACAGGGGACAGCGCAGAATGGAACAACCGGCTCCACCGCGCCTGGTCAAGAAGAGGTGGCTCGAAAGCTCACCGAGCTACGTGTATATCTTGAACGGGGTGTCCGGCCGCTAGAAGGGAAATTAAAGTACCAGATTGATAAAGTGTTAAAAGCAGCAGAAGACATGGAAGAGAATCAGAAGCAATCCAGTCAGGCGAAAAAACCCAAAAAGAGCAAACCAACGAAGGCTACATCCGGCTCTGGTTCTGAATCCGAAGATGGCACAAGCGATGAGGACGAGGACGAGGACGAAGATAACGAAGATATTGACGAGCTCGCATACCGTCCTAATTTGACGGCATTTTCACGTGCCGCCGAACAGCAGGAGAAGGAAACGGCCAGCCAGAAGAAGAGTGACTCCCACGACGGAATATATAGACCACCAAAGATCAAGCCAACTGCGTTACCTGAGACTACGTCTACTGATCGCCGTGCCGACCGTGCAGCTCGCTTTAACTCGAAGTCTAGAGCTATCGACGAATTCGTGAATTCGGAGATGTCTACAGCCCCTATGGCAGAACCTAGTATCGGAAGTACCATCCGTGCAGGAGGGAGACACGTTACCTCACAAAAAGACCGTGAGAGGGAAATGGAGCGAACCGCATACGAAGAGATGAATCTCATCCGTCTACCAAAGGAGAACAAAAAGGAACGAGCCAGAAGGGGTGGGAACCGACCTGGAGGCTACGGAGGTGAAGACTGGAGGAGCCTTGGACAAGGAGCCGATCGTATTGAGCGGCTTACTCGAGGGAACAGGAGTAGTGGGAATGCGCTGGAGAGGAGCCGGAAACGAAGGGCAACAGAAGACGGGCCACGCGGTGATGGTATCAATATCGGCGAAGGGTTTGAGAAGCGGCGCAAGAAGGTTGCCAGCTGGAAGAAATAGGATTTGACCTGCATTTTTCTTCTACCTTGAAGCATGCTGATTTGGACGTGGTTTGGCCCTGGGTGATTCGATGTAAAATTGCCCCCAGCAAGTCGTTCCATCAATTCAATGCTTTCGGAGATGGCCCTATTACCTTTCTCATTTTATATTTCATCATGAACGACAGCCTAGAGCCCTTTGTTCTTCTTGTTATCAGCATTATTCCCAATGAAAATGTTTGTGTGGGCATGGCGGCCTGCCATTTCAGGATGACATCATACCTCCCCTTCTCTTCTTCCCGTTCGCAGTAGAAAAACGTTCTTCCTCAAACCTCGAATCAATCTTTGAAAGGACGCTCAATTGATTACTTTTAGGCCTGTCGCAATGGAGGATCCAGGTAATTGCACTATTCACGAACGTTCAATTCAGCGGTCTCATGGCTGACCTGTTCATATAGTCGCCGAAATCCCCAGGGTCATCCACCTTCTCACCCAGTCCCCCCCTTCGGTGCAAAAGGAGACAATCGAGAAATACTTCACGTCCTCTGCCTCGTTCACACATCCTTTCTGCCGAACAAGGTCCTTTGAGGGCAGCAGATGGCTCATTGCCCGCATATACCGATTCTACAAGATCATGTCGCCACATCTAGACCTCGAGGTTAAATCCGTTGGTAGGTTTATGCTCTATCCTCGATGTGCTGTGCGATGATATCTAACTATTCTACTCTAGCCTTTGATTCCACAACCCTCACACTATACGTCACGATATTCCAAGTATTCCGCATCTTCATCGTCCCCTTCTACGAAGCCCCCGTAACCCTTACGACTGTCCTTAAATTAACCCCATCGGACGAACCAACTAGCAATGATAATTTGCCACCAGTCCCCGAGATAGAATTAACAAACAGCGATGTGGACAGTCCGGAGTTCCAGCGATTGGTGACTCCTTCCCCCTCGAGGCGTAGGATTTACCATATATCCTCCCAGGAAGACCTATACCAAACGGACCAGTTTATTAAATTCGTTGTTCCCTACGGGATCGGTGCGACATTCGTGTTCCTTTGGCATTTGGTCGCAACTCTGTTTTGTGTTGTTATGTCCTTTGTCCTATGGCCGATTGCATGGGCTGAGAAGAAAAATGTTTCGCGGATGGCCAGACACGAGATGCTCAGTGGTTTTTGCAATCTGCAGTAATGCGTTATTCTCGGAGCTTTTATGTTTGTATGTATTATCACAGAGTTTATGATTAGCGGTATTGTGGCACTCTTTATTCATTCAACGCAGCTCCATCTGATCTTAAGTATCTGCATATCACTCATTCATTCATCAATCACATCTTTCACGGTAGTGGACCATCTGCTCTTGCCTGGAGAGTCATGGGAATTCTTATGTGACTATGCTAAAAGGTAGTGACTGAGCGCGGTGGAGGCAAGCTGAATCCCCAGCCTGCGCTTTCCAGCGATACACTGAGGCTGTGGGTATATAGATTCAGCTGTGGTGAGTTTCGTGCTTTCCTTCTCTTCTTTCTTTATCTCTCTCGTAGGTTCATAGACAGTCAGGTAGATTGATGAAAATTTGATACAGCATTGCCCGCCATCTCCGCTTGGAGACACGAGAAAAACACACAGTGTGTTGTGTATAATTTTAAATATTGATCTGAATTATGCTAAGACGGTGGTTGTGTTGGAAGAACCCTTGTATATACATATATAATTATTTTCAAATCGTGGATGCTTCATAAGAATATGTGACCCCCGCGGTCAATCCCCTGACAACTAATCTCACCTCACCGATATCTACTATGCGCTCCTGGCAACTCTGTGGGTCGAGATATCATATGATTTGGCAACTCTCCAATTTGCATAGGTCGAGTGTTCAATGTCTCGCTAAGATTCTGGCGTGGGTCTGAGGAGTGATTCTCTGAAGCATGTTCCTCCCCCTTTATTTCCCCTGCTTCCAATGAGTCGACTTTCAGTCTCAATGAGTTGACTTCCCGTTTCGCTGATAAAACCCATGCACCTAGGAAGATAAGTATAAGGCCCCCAATACCAGCCCCGCAACCAATACCGACCTTTGCCGAGAAGCTTAAGTGTTCGGTAACTGGCGATTCCGCTGGTATGTCGCTGGGCGCGGTATCAGTGGTTGTGTTTGACGATGCTCCAATGATGATGAAGCCCTTGGATGGAAGCTGCCTGGTACTGGGGTCATAGGAATCTCGTGGGTTCGCGGGATTCTTGAAGCGTAGAACATATTTTGCCGTCTTGGATAGGGCCGAACCAGGGATATCAATCTTCCATGTATACTGGCCAGGTGCTGAAATGCCGATGTCCTCTAGATATAGTTAGCTGGTTAATCCCGGGCAGACGTATCAAGGACAGCATCTTACTTGCAATCAGTTTGCTAAAAGGTACTACAGTGTCATCGAACGCTGTTACCCATAGGTCGTTGTGCTTTTCTCCATTGAGACGATTATCCAGGAAAGAAATATCCCATCCTACCCATGATAATGGAACAGACTGTCCATTGTGGAAAGTCATTGTAAAGTCGTTCTGATTGCCGCCTGGTATGACCCACCCACTCTCGGTGACAGCGAGTTCGGGAAACCACCAGAGGAAAACCACTAGACTGGCTATAAACCGCATCATGACACCAATTTGTGAGTGTTTTGGATGGAGAAGAATAATGTTGGCTTCAAGGGACGCAGCAGATGGGTTAAATCAGCCCGTCATTTTCCTTGAAAGACATGTTAGCCGCATACCATGGGGGTTTTGCCGTCAAACTAAGAACGATCAAAGAAGAGTTCGACGTGGTCGAACCCCCATACTAACGAGGCTACGCGAGGAGACCGTGCCTGCGGTGGTGCATATTTATGCAGCCGTTCCCTAGGGCTTGGCCAATTAAGGGGGCCAAGTACCGGCTTTTTGTGTTGGTGGCGTTCCTGATCCTGGAATAATCGCATGATTTGTCGTATATTGGCAATGGAGCGCCGACCATTGCCAGCATGCTATTCGAATAAAGGCTGATCGACCTATCATGTTGGAGGGTGGTCATGGGAGAGCAAGCCTTATGCAAGATGCGGTATGTCCGACCCTAAATTAGTTAAGACCCGTATATAGATATCTTGTTCTGGACTGACGGTTAACCTCCATCGGTCTGGCCGGTTAAATGCACACGAGCCTCTCCTCATCGTAAAAGACATTGGCAACTGAGTCTCATTAAGAAGCAAAGTTGGCTGCATGCGGGCCAAGTCCATTCACATGGCCTGAAAACAACCAAGAGTCAGCCTACCTGAATTACTTAGCGTAATAGCCAGGTAGAATTTGATATAAATAATGACAGACACTCAAATAATCAAAAAAATAGTATATATTAATTGACCTTCATAATCTTGTGAAGGGTTGACGATTGAAGGCACGTGAAAGACATTATTAGGCGCGCAGAACGACGCGCATGCCGAGGAACGCGCTTATTCCCACCAATAAGCGCCACGTAAATTTTCCTCGTGAAGCAACGCGAGACATTTCCCTTTCTGATAGCTTTCGAGTTGGGTCAACGACATTACGGATGCAGAGAACTAATTCTATTTAATCGCCAAACTGTTGTCTTTGAATCTGATCATTTGTTTGGCGTTTTGACGTAGGTTCCCCTGAGCTAGTCACCTTCGATTTCGCCGGGGACTTTCGAGCTCTGTTGCGTAAAACAGACGAATTGAAACATATTTGGGCCGAAGCAAGAGCAATTTAAAAATCAGATATAGTTCGAATTGGATATGTTTTGAATCTCCCCTATACCTACGTGGCTGTTCAGTCGAACGCCAGCCAGATTGAAGCGGTCGTGCGGGAGCGGACGAGGCGCAATTTCTGTTCTACCCACTCCGCGAAAGAAGATATTACAAAATATATCTCAAGGCTACCGCCTAATATCAAACGGTGCCATTGCTTTAAAGCGAATTCATCCTGTCATTCAGAGCTCCAGCCATGGCATCATTGGGTGTGACGTCCTCGATACTATCCAGGACAGGATGCTCGGGTTTACGCTTGACACTTTCAGCGCGTCGATCGTTGGGGAATAGGGTGCCGTGTGTGAAGAACTGCGCCACCCTAAGAAGCTATAGCCATTCTCGGCTGTCACCAGTTGGCAAGTCGGGCGTTGGCAGCGCTGGTGGAATGCTCTCCACCTCGTATAGGATGAGCGTGCAAAGGTCGAGGTGCGTATACTTCTCCTCCGTGCATCTGTTTATGGCATGGTTTTGACCTATTTCCTTCCTCAATCACACCTTGTCTACTTTGGTAACTAACCGCTATATTCTAGCTCTATCTTCGGAACCTCACCTCTGACCCTGAGGTTTCTCGCCTCCAAGGGGCCTTCAAAAACTCCCGATGATGACAGCAGCGTTTCGAAGAGGTGTGTTGAAGCCCCTGGAATCTCTCATGATTATACGCCACTTTCGGTGGATTTTCCCAGCTAACATGATATTATCCAGTACCTCAACGCCAAAGAAGATTCTTTCCAAGCTTGCGGCCCCAACACATGAAAATATCTACACCATTCCTAATATTCTAACATTCACACGGCTCGTAGCCGCTCCAATGATTGGCTACTACATCCTCCATTCCAACCATGTAATGGCCCTCTCTCTCTTCGCCTATGCGGCAATCACCGATCTAGTTGATGGATATATTGCACGACGGTTCAACCAACAGACCGTCGTCGGTACCATCGTAGACCCCATGGCAGACAAAACTCTCATGACCGTGGGTGTCATCTGTCTCGCCGTGAAATCAGCTATACCCAGTAAGTCCCACACCTTCCGTCGCCTATCACCTAACTAACGCGATTCCTCCTCGATAGTGTGGCTCGCCGGCCTCATTCTAGCCCGTGATGTCGGTCTGGCCATCTCCGCCATCTACTACCGATGGATCTCCCTACCGCCTCCCAAGACCATGGCGAGATATTGGGATTTCTCCCTGCCTTCCGCTGAAGTCAGACCAACTGCCATCTCCAAAGCCAATACCGCATTGCAACTGCTACTCGTTGGGTCAACGGTGGCCTTCCCCGTGGTGCCAGAAGCTATAATAAGTGCCTGGAGCTTACAGGAAGGTTTAATCGGGCTACAGTAAGTTGTGGCGTCTTTATCTCTCTCTCTCTTTTTTTCCCCCTCCATGGTTTTCGTTGTGGATGTTTTCTTTTTTTCAACTATACTAAGCCCCGCGATTTATACACGGTACCGAGCCCAGTTCGGACTTGTTTTCTCATTTGTGTACAATTGTGTCGGATAACAGACCCGACAGCCATGTTCCATCACATCACCTATCCTTGTTTTCAGAAGATAATTTTCTTATTATTTTTATTCAAGTATTTTTACTAACCATGAAATGAATTCATAGATACCTCGTCGCGACAACCACAATTTGGTCGGGGCTCAGCTACATCTTCTCCAAGAACGCAGTGAAGATTCTAACCACGCGCGAAATCGAGAATAAGATGGCGGAGAATGACAAGCTGGGTTCGAAAAAGAAATGATTTTCGACCCTTTTAACCTCGTTGCAGAATTGATCTGCAGCCGGGTTTAAAATCGCCGTGTCTTCACACCTCATAATTATCTTGGCGGGGGGCATGGATGTAGGACGGAGCTACTTTTTACATGTGCTTAGTTTATATACCATTTAATTGATCAAGTTGCTCACTGCAGTATATTTACATTGGTCAATTTTCATTTTTGTTTGAGTTATTTCCATAGGGCTAGGGTTCATAAGCTATATTAATCAGATCATAATAAAGAGATCGTTAAACATATGGCAGTTCATAAACAGAAATCAAAATGCCGACAATAAAAGAGATAAAAAATATGTTCCTTCGAATGCTCCAATCTGGGTATATGTATATTCAAACATCGTCTTCCTTTTTTGTTTGACGAGCTCACAGGACAAATTCTTCCTGTCTCCGCCTGATGAGAACCTTCCCAAATGGATTCGTAACTAGTGAAAACCCGTTTCTCAAAGCTGCAGGTTTGTTTTCTGTAGATAGTTTGATGTCGTATTTCATCAGAATATGGCATAGAGCGACCTTTACTTCGTTCGAAGCAAAGAAGCGGCCGGGACAGGCGTGTTTTCCATAGCCGAATGCCATGTGTTCGGGCGTCACGGAAACGAGCTGGGCAGTGTTCTCGTTTCCGGGGGTTTCACGTAGCTTGAGGAATCGGTAGGGATCGTATACCTCCGGATTGGGGTAGATTGATGGATCCCACATTGTGTCGGAAGATACGGAAAGAATTGAGCCCTTGGGGATCAGGGTGCCGTCGGATAATTTGATGTTGTCTTCGGCAAGTCGGCGCATTGAGGCTGAGTGGTTTATTTAATCAGCGTTTGATCGACGGATAGAGATATGGGGAGCAGGTTAACTTACTAATGGCAACTGGCTTCACGCGTTGGGTTTCCTTGATCGCACTGTCGACGAGTTTGAGCTTATAGAGTGATGTCTTCTTCCATCCTTCTGCTTGTAGGACGGTGCTGATTTCGTGTCGAAGGTCTCGCATGACAGTTTCATTGCCGGCAATATCATATAGGACCTGAGTTAGGAGGTCGGACGTGGTGTGGATGGCAGCCAAGGAGATTCCCAATTGGGCAACGGTAGCATCGTATGGACGGCCTCTGGCAGTTTCTTCCAACCACTCCATAGCGTCATTGTAACGCTGTACTTCCTTTCCGGCGTTCCTATAGACTCCCTTCTCGGCACGCCTTTCGGCAAGGACAGGCGAAATGATCTCTCGTGCCTCTCTGACTTGTGCGCGGAGATTGCGACAGTCTGAGTCGAACCAGGACACAACACGACGGAGAGGCATGGGCCACATCTTCAGCTTTTGGGCCGTCTGGAAAGAATTGACAGTGTAGTCTATTGTGATCCGGATCCAGTCTGGGTTACGACATAGTTTGTCACCCAGGAAGACTCTGGACGACAGCTGGGCGACAATCTGGAGGATGGTTGATTTGAGCGTAATTTCATGCCATTCTGCGGATATTAAGATTAGTTTCCCGTATCTATTCTTTTTTTTTTGCCGATGATGGGCTAACCTGGATCATTGCCCCAGTTCTTCTCCAGCGTAAGCGCAGTTTCGTCCGAGAGAGGCTGAGTGACGCGACCTTGAATAGAATGGGTTAGTTGAGGCCTGATTGTCTATTATTTCATCCTCACTAACCAAGCGACTGCGTCAATTTCATCCTGACTGCATCTTGAATAATATTCTCAGTCTCTGTCCCTGCGCGAAAGGGCTCGAAACCTGGGAGGTAAGTGTGGAATTCCCTTGCGATGGCTTTGGAGAAGGTAAGAGCAGGATGGCTGCGAATCTCATGCGCATGGCTTGGAGACAGGACATGTACAACATCGTTATCGGTCACAAGACGAAACACGCCTCTGGACTGGTAAAAAGTCAGCTTTGAATCGCTTCTGGTGTATATTTGTTGTGATATCCCTCGATTACTCCTTCGGCCATGTCGCGCGAAATAAGGGGTCAAAGTAGAGGACCGAGCGACACAAACAGATCTGTAGAACACAACATACCTTGGCAAAACCAGCTTCAAGCAACCCTTTGGCATCAGCTACAAATCGACGCCTGGCGTGAGTGTAGCGAATTTCGAATGGTTTCCGGTCATTGATCAGAGGTAGACTTGGACGATTCGAGGACAAGAGCAGCAACACGGTACCTAACACGGCAGCCCAGGTAAGGACCACCGTGTCCGTGGGAGTGAGTGTTTCGATATAATCACGGAGCATAGCTAATGCTGTGATGCGTAGTTAAACATCCAGTCGAGTGGTGGTGATGATGATGGCCAATTGTCTGGCTGTCACCGAGTGGTATATATAGTATCTGGGGATATCCAGGGTCGGATGTAACTCGATACAGGTGAACTGGATTACCAGCGTTCAACATCCGAGTGTAATTTCAAGGAGCACTCCGAAGCCCTGGGCATATATTACATTTAAGTATACATATAAGTATAGATATAAGTATACATATAAGTATACATAGTTGCATTATAGGCGAGGGTGGGACGCCAGCGACGATCAGTTAGGCCGCTCGGTTGCAAAACAGCCACATCGCTTGGGTGACGGTTGCTAAGCGAGCTGCGGTCGTGGATATGCATGCATACTATATGACTATGATAGGCGAGCGCAGATCTCCAGGGTTCAGCTCCACCATCTTCCCTCTGACCGACCAAGTCCGCCTTCCGTGCAAATCTTCGGTTAAGTCTCGCTCGCTCCGTTAAACCAGTCTATATTTGGGCGGATCACGGATCGAGCACCACCGAGCCACATGCAGGTTGACTCTAGCCACGAGTTGGCTGTCGTGCGGTGTAGTGCGATCACTTTCATTTCACCTATCGGAATGCTAGCTGACCGGCCAGAATGTGGCAATTCTTCGCAGTACTGTATGTACACCCTCGTGTCGGTCTAACTGGCGGTGTAACGCAAGACAATGGCAAGTCCACGATACGGATACGAATAGATGCTTAACGTAAGGCACAGGAAAAGAGAAGAAGCAATAACTAAATAAAAAAAGAGGAATAAATGCCAATGCAGCCTGTTCTAGAACGGCTGAGCCACTGTCGTAGATCATCAAACCGCCAAACGCTGAATAATAGTTAATGCATATAAATTCGTCTAGTCCTACACCCTCTAAAACCAATCTAATCATCTTCAAGATAGAACCATGGTCTATCCCCCGCTTCGTATTTCCCCCCAGGCAGTCGCATTGGTACAGGCACGGTTGGATTGAACACTCGAGATAGATCCTCATTCCCTGTCGTGGATGATTTACCAGCCTGATTGCTCCCCTCTGGCACTGGGACGATAACTCCGCATTCCCAATTTCTGCAGTTGAGTTTCGCTTGCTTGGTTTTTCGATCAATGACAAGACGGCCCCTATATACCATCAAGTGGTACCAGTCAGTTAAAGGAAGCACAAAAGGAATGTGTATCCTCACCATGCACTTTCTGACAGATTCGCGCTTCCAACATAAGCCCAACTCCGAGAAGCAGAACTATCCGATATCCGAGCACCGCTGACTTCGGGGCGGACAAAAATCATCTACATAAACCTGTCAGTTGATGGTATAACTTGCACTAGTGGATAATTCACCTTGTTATGCATCAGGAGCCCTTCACGGACACTCCGAATGTCCCGTAGTATATGCTGTGGAAAACTAGAAGAGTTATACCACTTTGATTGAAAACATATCGTCCCCGCACCGCTTGTGCCACCCCTGCTGTTGCGGACGGTTTTCAGGGAAGGAAAATAGACATTCAGCCTATCTTTCCACTCTTCATCCGCTTGATCGGCCAAAGAACTTTTAGTGGTCTTTGAAGAAGTTGATCGAAGGGAAAGTTCTTTCGAGCCATCATCGCCTATGAAGCCGAGATCGTATATTAGACTCCATTCCTTCTGTAAAATGCAGAAATTTCTCTCACCTTGAGCTGCCCGATAGATACACCGGAGAAACTGAGAATTCAGGGATCCAATGGAAGATGTCTTCACCAAGTAAGCATGCTGGATAAATCTACTTTGGTCGTGGAATATTCACTCACAACGTAATCTAGCGTTACTGGTCTGGATGTCGATAAACCAAGCGAACTGACAGCTCTGCCGAGTCCACAAAATCCGGTGCGGCGGTGTGCTTCCCCGGTATTTGAACCTCCACTACAACTACATTAGCCCAGCCTGAAATAGTCATACCGGTAGCAACTCACATGGAATGAACAAAGGCATAATCCTTTGTTCTACTAAAGTCAAACTGTAGGGCTTTGTCAATGAGGCTCTGGTTGACATTGGACGCCTTCAAAAAGCGGATCAGCTCCTTTCGGAATTGCGTTACGTCGCTATCCTCCGCGGTTCCATTCTGTTTTCGTGGTAGATCTATCAGGAATACAACCTAGATGCCGTCTATTAGCTCAGGAGGCTTATACAGTAGAATGCGGGCCTCGATTTCCTTACATTTTCCATGAAGCCGCCTCCCTCACCCCAATCATATGGGACTAGATTTGCGCTAGGAACCACAATTCGAAGATACATCCGGTGAAAAAGAAGCATTAGTTTCGAGTGCATGCAATTAATTTCACCGTCCATGGAGGGGAAACACAGTCGTAAGCGTGGCATAGACATGGTATCCTGCAGGATTTGTTGTTGCTTTGAATGAAAGTTAGCAGAGGCATATAAAAAAACAATAAACCAACCCCCAGCGGGGATCCAATCCAGATCAAAATCACAGCCACAACACGCACCATATCCTCGCCTTTCGCGCCCATAATTAAGTAAAATCTCGTGCTTTGGTTTTTGAATTTCGAGAATAGCCAGTCCATATCCCATTGAAAAGAGCTCAAAATGGCCAGTTCTACGTCGGATGATTGGAACACCTCTTCAATCTTGATGCCAGATCCTCGATCACACCGCGACGCCCATGTCTTCTTAACTACCCCGTTCGGAAACTCAACTGGTGTTTCGGGTTCTGAATGTGTGAGATTTATTATATTCTGTTGCGATGGTTTTGGAGGCGCTGCTGTAGATTTACTCTTAGTGCTATCACCACCCATCTTTAGTGTCTTCGACTCTCTTCCAATAGAGGTACTGGTAGATGCCTCTTCTGCCTTCCTCTTCTTGGCTAATCTCGCCAGTCGTTCCTCTTCTTGCTTTTTGCGGTCAATACCCAAGATCCCGTGGGAAGTAGGAGGTTCATTTGCAGGTTCAGACTGTGCGTTTGGTCGCACTTCTTCAACCTCGCTTACATGCTCTGCTCTTTTATCATGCGCAGGAGGAGATGGTGACAATAGAGAATCTTGCTCCTGTAGAGATAACTGGATAGCTCGTTCTAGTTCCCGGTCGTAGTCTTCATCCCTAGTAGCATTATGTTCCGCGTCGGTAGCTCGATGCTGAGATGGAGGCGGAGTGCCATCATCCGAGTCTGCAGTGAGGTCCACAAATGTGTCGTTACCTCCTGCCAGTCGCGAAGAGGTATTTTGAACATCTCTCATCGACGCCGCCACTGCTGCCCGGATATCATCTTCGTCATCCCAAGATCCACTCATGTTGAGGTGCACAAGAGGGTATCTGAGCTAGAAGTGCATGCCAGAGGATCAAATTAAAGCCTGAATGACTGATAACTGCTACCCTGATAGTGAGAGTTATACCTTTGTGGTGATGAACCTAGTCCTCGTTGGGTTCAAAAGCACAAGCAGCGGGCCTCCTAGTACCCTTTTCAACACAGCTGGTCTCTTCCACACGGATCCAGCTGCCATCTAAAAAGAAGAAGCAGTCTTTTTTGCTCTGTGATGCAGCGATGAAAGTTGTGTTGTTGTCGCCAAAACAAAGAACGTGAGGATAGCTGAATATCAGGTGACCCAGACATATATGTAATTAATTATTTACTAGTGCGTAAAATACAAGACACTAATGATATAAAATACAATGTACGACGTCATGATTATCCAATGCTTTTCGCCAGAGCTATAGATCCGAACGCATCCATTGGAGTAGATAGAACTTAGAGATGGTGGCTATATTCAGTTTGTATGTAAAGTGACTATTCGGATTAAAGATTATGACATCTAATATGCCATTTGACCGTATATCACAGCGTTAAACGTTTCATTTATCAAGCACACGATCACCAAGCCGTATAGTTGAAGGTCGAATCGATCATGGCGCAGAGGAACCCTCGCAAAAGCAGGACGAAAGTTCTAATAGTTGGCGGAGGGGCTTCAGGAATGGTATGACCTTTTGTAGTAAATGTCCTCCTTCAAAGTGGAACCAATTCTCCTTTCCGTACGAGATCTGTATGTTTTGCCATCTGAATAACAAGTGTAAATGGCTAGGCGTGTGCCGCAACCCTGGCTAAAGCTCCCGATAAATTCGAGGTGACCGTAATAGAGCGCAATAGCTACGTCGGAGGACAGGCAAAGGCGATACCCGTCGACGGCGAGAAGTTTGGCGCAGACTGGGTAAACACAGGGGCACAGGGAGGACCAGCACTATTCAGCCACACATTTGCGTTCTTCCGTGAATACGATTATGAAGCCCAAGAAGTCGGATTGCAGTTTTCATTTGGCAAAGGAAAACGCGATTTCTGGACCAATATGTTCCCCACCGAGGTTTCGCGGAAATATCGCAAGGAGATACGCAAATTTGGGCGACTGCTTACCCTCATTCAACGCGTGCCGATAGTAGGCATGATGCCCTTCAAAGTCATTCTCCCCATGTTTCGCTTCAGTGAGGATTTTACGAATAAAATAATATACCCGTTGGCGGCGACGTTCTTTGGCGTTGGAAATCAGGGATGCGATGCGCCTTGCAGCCACTTTATGTACTTATTTCGACACCCGTTGCTGAAAATGTGGGACTATGATTCCGAATCATTCATACCCTTTCTGCCCAAGATGTACGCTTATCCGAATATGAGCCGTTTCCACGCGGATTGGGCAGAAGGCCTTCGTGCCCAGGGAGTTATGATCAGGCTCAACACTGAGGTGGTGAACCTGCTCCAAAGAAATAAGGATGGAATCATCGTGGAAACACGGTCAAATGATTCGGACTCCAGGATATCCCTTGAAGGTTTTTATGACCGGAATATAACTGAGGCCTTTGACAAAATCGTTTTTGCCGTTCCAGCGGATGAAGCAAAACGTATGCTTGGTAAACTGGCAACGCGGCGGGAAAAATATATCCTAGGCTCCGTCAACTTTGTGGAGGATCTAACAATAACACATAATAATAGCGGCTACTTTCAAAGAAAGTTTGAAACCCAGTTTAGAGACGACGAGTGCGTGGCCCCAGAAACAGCAGAAGAGGAGGAGCAGATCAAGTTTGCCAAGGGTGAGAAGGGCCCAGGGTCCGGATTCCGGCCTTCATATAGCACCTTCTCGTACAAGGTCATGAAGGACAAAATGGAGCTGGCGTGCGACTTGTCCAATTTTCAATATCAGTTCCAGCCCGACCCAGCAACCGAACCAGCAACCGAACCGTCAGGTATAGCGGCTGAGCACCACATTTTTCAAAGCCATTTCATGGATGAGAAAGTGAAGGACCTATGGACGCTCGACCACATAGGTGATTCTCATGTTATTGACAGGCAATGGTGGCGCCAAGTATCCAACCATTGGAAGCACTTTGCAAAAGTGGTGCCTGGGATGAGGTTGATCAATGGCAGAAACAACACTTTTTATGCAGGGGCTTGGACTTGGACGGTGAGTGGAAGTTCCCAAATAAATATTCCCTTATAGCGTCATAACGTACTAACGGTTTCACGATCCAAGGGACTGATTGAAATCGCTATAGTTTCCGGGATTGCGGCAGCATACCGACTGGGTGCCCCGTATGAGAAAATTGATGATGTTGGGGACCAGTTTTTTGACGTTTATCTTCGGAAGGCTTATGGCAAAAGTTTTAAAAGACGCTAGGTTCTCGAAGATTTCGCCTTGGCCAATCCAGCATCTTTATGTTGTCTAATCAGAGCTAGGATTTGCGTCCAAGAGGTGTCAACTAAGAAATATGTCCCAGTGCTTTAGACGGAATGGGAGGGAGCAAACTGAGGGGAACTGGCTACCGGCACGGGGTTGGCGCTCCAGCAACGAAGTAGCCTGGGCATTAGTGCTAAGAAGCAGAGTCCAAATCCACCGCCTGGCTGTTAGTTCATATAGAAGCATCGTCCGGTTCAGCCCCAGACAAGCTGGGATTAAATTGTTCTGAGGCAACAGTGGGGAGTTGTGGAGGATCGCTCAAAGGGAAATTCAAGTGCTTCCAGTCTTCTATCTCTTCAGTAATGCATTTTAGCCTGTCCCGAATACTCTCTACCGCATAGCTGCCCAGTAGAAGTCTTAATGGAGGATAGGAGCAATGCCCTAGCTGCCAAACCAACTCTGCTGCTTTAACCGCGCTCGTCGGTTGTTTATCCCCAAGCCATTGAAGGACTCGCGTAGCATGAGCAGCCGGTGCAGTGGGCCCACTGTATGGCTCGCTAGCAGGTTTAATAAGAAAATGACCAAATGCTGGTAATGGAGACGAGAGGTAGTCTTCATGCACAGGCATACCAGGTATGGCATCAAAATCGTCACGACGGATATGACCTGGCTCAACTAAGGTTGCTTTGATATTGAAAGGATCAATCTCGTAAAGCATGCTCTCAATTAAACCCTCTACGGCATATTTTGATGCACAATAAGGCCCTAACCCGGGCACACCCAAGGCTCCAGAGGTAGAGCTAAATATCAAGTACCGGCCAGCTTTCCGTTCCCTAAAGTGCGGCAGAGATAGCTGGACGATGTTCAATGTGCCCATGAAGTTGGTTTCAAATTGATTTCTTATGTCGTATTCTTCTTGGTCTTCGCATGCGCCAATTACGCCATAGCCTGAAGCATTGGCAATGATGTCTATTCGACCCCAGTGCTTGATCGTTCGGTCAATCACTTCATGGACAGTCTGTCGGGCGCGCACATCACAGAGTAAGCCCAGGCAATTTGGATTCTCGGTCTGCAGACGCTCCATGCTTTCCACAGAGTTCTCAAATGTGCGGCCAACAGCTGCCACGAGGTCGTTATGGGCGAGTGCAGACTTGACCAGAGAACGACCCATGTGGCCTGTTGCTCCAAACACCTAAACCGCGATATAACATGAACCCGCGCGACAAATCGCGCGAGAATCCGCGAAAATATTAGATCTTGCCAGCAACTGACACACTTTCCAAAGATATGCCACTTACCAGCCATACTAATTGCTTTGGGGGGTTTTGAGGCCCTGGTGGGTTTGTCGTAGACGGAAGTCGGAGCCCCCCATCTCTCGATGATGGGAGCGGTGAGGTAGAGTCGCTCGGATGAGTCTCTTGGGATTGAGAACGCATCTTTCTTTAAAGCAACTTGCTTCGCAGCTATCCTCCTGTGATGTTTCTGTTATCATTTATTTTGTTGTAGGTGGCTGATACATCGCCATTGGCTTTGTTAGGTCTGTCGGTCTTGGCCCATCGCTGACGCTGGCCGTCTCCCCACTAAGAGGATCCAGGGCATCTAAAAAGCGCCCAAGTGCAGATATTATAATGTGTGACTACGACCAAGCTGGAGTCTTTTGGATAGAGTAAGTCAATCAATAAATATCTTGCGATCAATATTACCCAGTACTATGTACAGTTATCGAAAACACCGCCCAGAAAAACAAACGCCAGAACGAACGCCCTAACACGCCGAATGAATAAACGCTCATCATCCCCAAAACTGCATCATCGATTAACCTCCCTTCGTAGTCGGCCTGCAGCAGTTGCTGGCGCGGGCTCTGGCCAATTCCCTACAGAATCTTCCACCTCTTCGAGGAAAGTGGCACTGTTGTGGATGGAGGTGCCGCCGAGGACGACACGGATTCCAGGAGAACTCGCATTAACTTGAGCAACCATCTTGGCCTCCTCATAGGTTACTCCTCCTACCATGAAGATGATAATATCCTGTGGTTTATCTCGAGTATGCCCTCCACCTTCAAGGAAAGGATACTGGAGTTCTTTCAGCCGACCCTTGATAAGATTTTGAAGGGTAACTTCTAGTCGGGGGGAGTGCTGTGTGTAGACATTTTCTACACCCTTGAGTCCTTTGAATCTGTCACGGGCACCAGACAGAAATGAAGCAGACTCAAACAAGTCCGAGAATCCGCCGGCAACTGGAGGTGCTTGTAGAGAGTGGTGGTATGCTAGCAGTTTCGGAATGATGCTTATTCTGTGAGGGGGGACATTGCCAGCTGCTGTGAGTAAATCCATAAGGACGGGGAGGGAGTTTGATGGTTGTCGTTCATATCTGAGGGCATAAATCGCTACTAAGCGGAGCTTATTTTCCACCGTCACCGTGGGAGACTGAATAAGCCGTTGTAGCGCCTATTAAGGTTGTTAGAAATAAGTGATTTTGCGGGCATTATAAGAGTGTACGGACCTTCACATCGCTTGAATGATTTTCATTGCACGCAAGGCTCTGCTCAAGCTCGCTGACATCGAGGAGGTTGTCTTCTCCGACCTTTCTACTCAGCTCGCCAACTAGGGCAACATGTTTACTTACGTTGCCTGAGAGCTTTCGAAATTCCGGGTAGTCCTCCACGAATCGCTTCATGTCCGCGATGGACTCGATGCTCATATTATTTTTCGTTTTTGCCTGATACTGCTCGACATACTCCTTGATGTTACCACCCAAATCGCCGAAATTTTGATACATGTTCTTTTTGAAAAAAGGGTCCTGGTCCTGCGCGATCACGATTTCTTTTAATTCTGGACGGATATCCGGAACATCACTGAGGTCGACTCGGCCGTTGTTTATGCCCAACAGTTCGTGCACCATTGCCTGGTAGGTCCACTGGTTCAGAAGAGGGGTGACGGGGTCATCGCGACGGTCAAGGAGTAGAAGGATAGGGGGCGTGTCGGGTTTTCTGAAGTTGAACAGCTGCTCTTCCTGAGTCAGTTGATATCGGACCTCGGTGGCGAGCTTCTTCGTAAGTAAACTATTCTTTTCGTATCGGATCAAGGGGTTCTTCTTCAAGGATAGGAGCATGGCAATCACGCCCTCGGTCGCTCGCTGTAGCGCATCTGTATTCCAACTATCCGGACTGTGGCTCCAAATTCTCTGTCTCGGGAACCCAATGTTTAAGGAACAAAGGTCCGGATTTATGACCAGAAAGTCGGCGAAGTGTTCTTGTACAGCCTTGACAACCTCATGATCATCCGCCTCCGCCAGCCTCTCTAGGGAAGACTTGCGAACAATATTGCTGAAGTAGATATAGTATTCTCCATACTTTGGCTCCCTCAGCTCATCGATAAGAAATTGTATGGAGTCGGGGGATGGGCGAACGAAGCATAAGCAGCGAAGATGTCGCATCCTCTCACGGGACTGGTTATCAAGGCGATCGATCAGGTATACCTCATGGTTGAGCAGGGCGGATTGGGTCATTGCCGACGATACAATGGTTATCTACAGTTCATAAGTTAGCAAATAGATCTCAGCCAACAAAGGGGCACATTCCCCACGGTCTCACTGTCAAGCAGTAGTATCTTCATCTTCGCCGATGTAGACCCAGGTGTGGGGGAATCCCCAGCCGACACCATCTTCGACACATAGCCGGAAACGGCGGAGAAGATATCCATAACGACGAAATTATCGCTTGCGCCGAATTAGCCTGAATACCACAAGCAGAGTCGACATTAACATGAAGGCGTTCGAGAGCGTTGAACTTCCTCCAAGTCCAAGAAAGCGCTGGCCTGCCGCATGCTATTCACGTGACACGCATCATCTAGAGCCTCGACTACCCGCAAATGAAATCGCGACGCACTCATTCATTTCAGGAGGAGAAGAGATATAAAGACCGGAAAGAGATCGGTTTCCTAGACGCACTCTTGCCCTCTCACCGTAGAAATTATCTGCATGTCCTGCCAGCAAGACGACTGTAGATCTACCTTGAGGCCGCGCCAAGGACCGAAGCTTGTCATTTCGCAAGCTTGCATGATCACATCAGGCGAACCCTGCAGGAAACCTCGACTTCACCGTTGAACAAGGGATTAAAAAAACGCTCTTTACGCCAATTCACCTCTACAACGCCGGCTTGTATGTGCTGAAAGATATATCTCTTCATTAGGGTGCTGTAGAACCAGTGGGTTCAGGTGGTCAAGCTGTAGAGCCGAAGCTTCCAAGATGTTGGCCTTCGTTGACGCCCGTTTGTCTCCCTTATAACCGTTATCAAAGTCTGCAAATTGTGCTAACTAGATATGCTTTGCTCCCTCCAGTATTTCGGCCGATCGCAGATGCTACAGGAGCATCCGTCGATGACTGTGCGTGCAAAGAACCCGAATGTTGATATAGTCGTTTCGTGAATCTAGGCTTATACTCCGTCCGCAGTAAAACAAGTCAGCACATTCCTCCTCTCCTACCCGCTCACAGGCCTCCTAAAACGGCTGCCGGACTCGAAACCATGGACGAAAAACTTATTCATAGTTGCGGTTTCGATGTTTTACCTCGTCGGATTGTTTGATCTCTGGGATGGCCTACGGACACTCTTGTACTGCTCATTTGGAGCATATGCAATTGCATACTATATCGATGGCTCGATGATGCCGTGGATCGGATTTTTATTTCTGATGGGTTACATGTCTGCTAGCCATATATCTCGCCAGATTGCCAATTCCCCGTCAACCATGGATATAACTGGAGCCCAGATGGTCCTAATCATGAAAATGAGTGCATTCTGCTGGAATGTCCATGATGGTAGGCTACCAAATGATCAGCTAAGCGAAGCCCAAAAATACGCAGCCATCAAGAAGTTTCCCGGCTTTCTAGATTTTGCGGGGTATGTGTTTTTTTTCCCGTCTCTGCTTGCTGGACCGGCGTTCGATTATGTTGAATACAAACAGTGGATTCAAACCACCATGTTTGACCTCCCACCCGGCGTTGACCCGTCTAAAGCACCCGCCACCCGAAAGAAGAGAAAGATTCCAAGGAGCGGTCGCCCTGCTATGCGCAAGCTTTTTGAAGGGCTAATAGGGCTCGGCGCATTCATGTACTTTGGTCCCATGTTTAGTAACGACGTACTCCTTGGTCAGAAATATATGACATATGGGCTCCTACGTCGAGTATGGATATTGCACCTTTTCGGAGTTACTACCCGACTCAAGTATTACGGAGTATGGGCGTTGACTGAGGGAGCTTGCATACTCTCCGGAATGGGCTACAATGGAGTTGACGCACAGACAGGTCAAGTATACTGGAACAAGCTCGAGAATGTCAATCCATATGATCTCGAAACTGCCCAGAGCCCACGTACGTACCTCGATAGCTGGAATAAAGGTACAAATCACTGGCTGCGCAACTACGTGTACCTACGGGTTACTCCCAAGGGCAAAAAACCAGGGTTTCGCGCAAGTTTGGCAACTTTTGCTACAAGTGCTTTGTGGCATGGGTTTTATCCTGGATACTACTTCACCTTCATTCTCGGTGCCTTTGTCCAAACCAGCGCTAAAAGTGAGCCTACACCCAAGCCATCCATCTTCAATCCTATCCAGAATTCATGAATGTATGGAGCTCTGATATCAAACCTAATGCTAACTTACACTTTCCCAGAGTTCCGCCGTCATATCCGACCATTCTTCCTCACCCCAGACGGGACAAAGCCCACACCCTATAAAAAATACTATGACTTCGCCAGCTGGCTGACTACTCAATGCGCGCTCAGCTTTATCGTCGCCCCCTTTGTCATCCTCCATTTCAAAGACTGCATCAAAGTCTGGGCCAACGTATACTTCTACTGTATAACCGGCATCGGCATCTCAATGTCATTCTTCGCCAGTCCCGCCAAGGTATTTTTAATCCGCCGACTGAACGACCGCAACAAGGGAGCCCAGCGACGACAGGCCCACGAAAAGCCCACGGCAAGGGACACTACACTAGCACATGACGAAAAGAAGGAGATCGCAGCTTCCAAAGCACGCGAAAGGGCGCTAAGGGGCGCTGGAGAGTCGTCGGATGATCAACCGAACCTGCCCGCCCTGGGTATGCCGGAAGATCTGGCGCAGGATGTCGAGGATGCTCTGCAGGAAGTTCGCGCAGATATCGAGTCGAGGAGGAGACGAGGGAGCGTGGTTACGATGCCAACTGGTGCGGAGCTAGTGGCTGCGCTTGAAGGGAAGATCGGGAGGAAGCTGACGTGAGGAGTTAGAGCGTTGTGGGTTTTTTTTGGTGAATGATATATATGCATGTCTAGGGATTGACTGAGGGGGGGAGTATACTATTGTAATAAATGGGAGAAGAATTTGGCTGCTCACATCTGGTTGCGGGGGAATTTCTAGTTATACATATCTTGTTCGGCGCTGATTTACCAACGCCAAAGGGGTTCATTCCACTTTGGATGGAGGGCTGGTCTTCATCATTGCTTTCTTAAATCGCGGCTCTTGAGGATCCCGGTTGACGGATATTTAACATATTAATAATATTAATTAGATATATAACC
>JAPERC010000103.1:0-189827 GCA_030411455.1 Arthroderma sp. MBC 290 | reverse complement strand
ATATATATATATATATGTATATTCCCCGAAAAGACTTGTCTGACACTCTTCTAGCTTTTTTACTCCCTCCAAATCCTCTACAAGCTCACTATCAACTTGACCAAAATCGCTATTCTTCTTCTCTACCTGAAGATCTTCGACACTGATGTCTACAAGTTTCGGAAAATCTGCGCCTATGTTGCCATTTACACCTTTACATACGCGACTATCAGCATCATCGTGACTATCTTCCAATGCACTCCCGTCGCGCGCTCATGGGATAAATCCATTCCGGGAACATGCATCAGCCTTACTGGCGCATGGTACGCAAATGCCATCTCGAATATCATCACGGACTTGGTGATCCTCATCTTGCCCCTGCCTGTCATCCGACTTCTTCGTCTTCCACCTCGTCAGAAGATGGCTCTAGCTATGATCTTCATGCTTGGGATCTTGTACGTCGCTTCTACACCCTCTCAAACATGCCTTGCTAACCCTCCGTCTAAAAGCGTCTGCGGCACCTCCATCGCCCGCATGGTAACTCTCGACGTCTCCTCCAAATCCATGGACGCAAACTACGGCACCATGATCTCCAACCTCTGGACAACCATCGAAGCCAACACCGCCATCATCTGCGCCTGTCTTCCAATGCTGCGTATCCCGCTTGCTCGACTTTTCCCCACCATGTTCCCGCCATTCCATTACTCGGAGGACTACCACTATGATCCGGCCAATTACTCCGCAGTCAACACGAATACTGACATGCGCCAGAGTATCGTTAGCAACCGCACCATCAACGGCGTCAACAGGAGCACCCCCAGTGCCGCTCGCGAGTCTGCTTCCCGCCGTAGCTCGCGAACTGCTGTTGACCCTCCGATCGTGGAGATGTACTCGCCTGACATTGGCCTGATTATCGTTGATGCCACTGAACTTCGAGTGTGATTCCATCTTGGGAGACTAATCACGATGACATTTTGCCTCGCATAGTTTTCCTTTTGCGTAGGTGATACACTCACGAATCACGCTTTTTTTTTCAGTTTTGTTATTGGAAAGGGGGTATAGGTATTCGGGTATTACTGATGGATGAAACGGGTTCACTGCACCATAATCATTAATTTCCTTTGGTTTCTTTGACAGCTGCATTCTACGGACGTTATGGGGATGGTTGGGTAGGATAAAATAGTCATTTTCAAGCATTTTCAAGGGTTGAGAGAGGTTGGGCATAGCGGGTGCGGTATGCAGGTAGTAATAATAAATCAATGTATTCTCAACACAAAAAGGGGGTGATGTTTGTCTAAAATGCTCAAATCAATAGCTATAAAGTCTAACTCCAAAGTGCGCCGTCGTTATTGAATTTCACATCGTAGCTCAGTGGTATGTAGAGAAAAATATACGGGGTTGAGTTTCATCAAGCTGGTTGTGTAGTTTGTCCGACGCCTTTGAAGAGACCTTTCTTGATCTCCGCCGCCATGAGGCCGGTTAACTCTTCACCCACAATCCTATCCCCTTCTTTGACGACCTTGACTAATTGCTGGTCTTTAGTGGGTAACCGCGCCGTCTCCATCTCATCGATAGCAAGTCCACCAGCCTCTGCATTATTACCTCCACTGCCGCCACCAACACCACCGGCTCCTCCCCCAGCACTCTTCCCGCCCTCCACGGCCTTGGTGGCCCTGCGAATCTTCTGGCTCAGGTCCACCATCTGCTTACTCCCGTACTCTCGATTGGTAAACAGCGGGCTCTGACTGATAGTCGCAACCCAATATTTGTTCCATAACAGCGACAGAATCTTGGAGTCCAACGTGCTTTTAAAATGCGATACCTCCAGCGAATAGTATTGTGACGCATGTGCTCCGAAATCCTCCACTTTATTCAACGGAATGCTCTGATACTCATCCCCATCACCACCACCTTCATTGCTGGGCGGCTTATAGTCCTTAGGATACGTCCTGAATGCCCCAATCTCCACCTTTCCAGCTGATATGGTTCGGTCCGGATCAATAACGACAGCCACGAATGGGTCGGAGAAACTCTGCTGTGTATCCTGCGTGGACACATCGATGCCTGATAGCCAGCACCCATACCCTGGATGAGAGTGGTACCAGCCAATGGCGTTTTCCATCCTGCCCGCATCCCGACACGACTGGAGATATGAGACCATGTATTCGTTCGCTTCATCCTGCGCATTCACACGTGTCTCTGTCCCTTCGACAGGAAGCCGGAATGCATCGGTGACTATGAATGTGTTGTTTGCGATGTAGCCTTGCATCAGACCCATCACCTCCAGACTCCCGCCGGAGCGGGCGTGCATGACCATCTTTAAGAGCGCCGTGGCTGATATACGGACGGATTTGAAGTAGTGAGGATCTCGTGACCAGGGCTTGGAGGCCACGAGAGTTTGGACAGCAGGTTGGTCATAGTTGTAGAGAGCGTCGCGGGTGGGATCGACTAGTTTTACTGAGTTCTCGAGCTCTATGCATTGTTAGTATTGGGGAGCGGGGGGGACGACGGCGGCGTTGGTGATGTGACGTACCCCATGATCGGAGAGCGACGTCGCTCATGGTAGATGTGTCCCTGCTATAGCTATTTGAATGTGATGGTACTGGAGGGTGTCTTTGGCTTCTTGATATTGAGTGATTAGTATTTACCACCAGGTAGCTGTCACCACCAGAGAGTCTAACCGCAAGAGCCTCTATCGATATGGGAACAGCGGAGACTAACCAGATCAGGTTAGATGATTTACTAGCCCAAAGAGGGAAGGAAAGTCACGGGAACAAAGGAGTGAGAAGTCGATACAAGAGACAACTGTTTCGATAGAAATAAAATCTACAGATGGAAACTCGAATAGCATTCCTGAAAGGCATCAACTTCATTCAACGTATATACACATCCCATACACCCCTTAGCTGGCCGCACACCATATTCCATTCCATCCCACCACAAATAATAGACAGCGCACCACCCAAAGTCTAGGCTGGATAGAACTGGCGTGTTGAGTGAAAAGGAAGGATAAGTTTAGTTAGGGCACGTCTATATCGATAGCGAGTTAGCAAGATCAGATCCTATACCGAAAGCTAGAGAAAGGGGACAGTTCCTTACCGCTCCGCAGCTGCTGCATGTTTTGGTCTCGCCCTGGATCGAAGCACTGCACGAAGGGCAGGTAGTGTGGCCTTGGTCGTAGAGCTGGATGGTGCTACGCATTTTGCTTGGAGATGGATAGTTTTATTGATGGTAAGAAGTGTAGGCCTATTTGCGATGGCTTTTCTGGTAAGAAGTTTTGTGTTTGGTTTGGTTTAAAAGACGACTGTGCAGTTGCTTCGTTTTTATATTGATCGTGCGTGAAGCTGCGGGGTAATAAATGATCATAATAAGAAATATGACAGCGATGCGCCCCGCCGAGCAACATCGTCATCGGATCAAATGCTGGTCCTGCAGTTGGCCTGGATATAATGCTGTGTGTGACATTCTGCACGTTACCCAAGGGTCGCTCAGAACGGTTTGATATGGCTTTTTACTCCCAATCACCATCACTCGCTACACTGCCCTTGATCACGGGTGGCTTCGTCGTATCTGTTAGTTATTGTCAGTCGAGAAAGGGAGACAAGGGACTTGGCGTGCAGGTATCCGGGACATCAGTTGTACATGATATGATGTCCGTACGTAGGTCGGTCTAAAGAAACTGATGCTCGGCCGTCTATAAACGTATTGAATGGACCTGATCTCGGACCACAGGTGTAACGGCTTCGAAAGAATCGTTTGCTACCTTGCTCTGTCTTTTGTTTTCGAGCATTATTTGAATGGATATAAGATCACGTCAGGCTCCTCACAGCACTCATTCTAGCTCTGCAGCTTGGCATGCTAACTGCCCTGCCACAGCCTGACAAACGGACTAGTCGGGCGATAGCCTCACCATTTGACTATCAGGGGACTGAGGCAGAAAATGCATTTTGCCCTCCGCATCCCTACCCGATCAGAGTTGTCAGGGGGAAAATCATCTGGCGGCTGGTGAGTTTATCCACTGAGCTATTGATTCCTTCTTCTTCTTCTTCCTAACTCTCTTGCCAGAGATGTTTGGATGGTACTAATCCAACACCTTGTTGTGGATATGGACGTGAGTATCTTGTTTCATAGCTGGTTTGTATGTAGTAAAATACCCAACTAAAGGGGCTTGCATCAGGATGTAATATTGTGTGTGCCGATTGTGATGGTGGGTGTCGACATAAATAGGGAGACTGGGTATGTAGCCTTAACTGCTAGGCTGTTTGTTACTTTCACATTAACTAAGAGGAGTGTTCGTGGGTGAAATTTCATTGCCCTAGGGCTTAAGCTCGGATAAGGACTTCTTGTAATCTTCACTTCTTCTGGCTGTAAGGACTATTCCATGGCCTTGTATGGTACATTTCTTTCCCCCTACCCAACACCTAACCCTGTCCAGTTTTCCCGCAGAAAAACAGCCTTATCATTAGCCCGCCTAACACCATCCCATAACTCCATTTATAGTCAAGGCATAACACGCTGTGAAGATCTTCACATTAGAGTGCAGCGGCTCAAAATCCTTCTCTTAATGCGCCTTTAGGGATATGTTAGCATAAAGGATATAAAATTAAAGACTTGAAATCACATTCACATACCTGGATGGAGTACAGTAATTGTTATATTTCTTAGCTAAGATAGACAGACATCCCAAAGTCAGTCTTACAGTCATATTGCAGATATATATATTCAAGGTGGAGCATACCAAATTCAATCTGAAGTTTTATCTCCTCCGCCACTTCGCTAGCTGACTCGAATTCTCCCTTCCAGCACTTCATCATGACTTCTCCAAGAGGTATATCGTGCACCTCAGGTAAAATGCCATCACGGAACCAGCTTTCGATGGCTGAATCAGGGAGCTCCTCTCCATGTGGTCGAGAGGTAGTAACGATCTCGTAGATTGTTGAACCAAGCGCATGAAGTTCCGCAGGAATAGTGGCATATCTAGTCTCTCGCTGGTCTGGATGGGCAAAACCCGCCTCACCCCAGACGGTGGGCAACTGGCCATCGATTCCTGATCCAGTAAAGTCGCACAGTTTGATATTACGCTGGTGGTCTAAAAGGACGTTCTTCCCACTGGTATCCGCATGTCTGACGCCTTGATTGTGAACAAATTGGAGCGCGCTAGCAAGGTCATAGGACCACTTCATACGCTCTTCGATGGTCGCAGTGCCTCCGCCGAGATAATATGTGCGAATGTCATGGTGTGCTGCACGTTCGAGGTAGATGCCACTCCTATCTATGCGTGTACACTTGATGATGTTAGGGTGGCCACCAGCTCTCATGAAACGGCCATATGCCTCTCGTTCGATGCGCATGTTGGCTTGCGAGTCTGGATGGTCAGAGCAGATTTTGATGACTTCATGTGGGTTGGAGGGATAGTAGTAGAGGAACCCAGTGCCTCCGGCAGCAAAAGGCACAGAGCCTTCGGGAGGGTCAAGGACGGATCCTTGAGCTACGCCGTCATCAAACGACATGGCTGACTGGTATATGGTGTGAATGGATATAAGACGGGTAAGGGAAAGGATGTGATGTTAGATGAACACATCAGAGTGATATAAACAATATATACATGATACCTGAATGTGCATCACGTGCATGGACAGTACTGTTTGGCGAAGCAGACAGGAGAAATGTCTGTATATCTGTGAGAATAGCAGAGACAGAGCATTATCCAGGCCATTAGGGTATCTTATAGCAGCACACAGCCTCTTAACCCTTTTGCATATCATCCTTCCAGCTGAGGGCAACCCTCCATTATAGGGATTCTCTGCTATGTCTTTCTAGTATTGGTATATTGGTATAGAGGGATGTTAACAGCATGCGTGCAGTCTCTTCATTCTGCATGACTGGGGATTGTTGGGAAAACATATACAACTGACTATGTTCAGGAGTTGACTGCAGTAAGAGCAGCTCTACAAAAGGCTGCATCTTGACCTTGAGCCTGCATCATTATCTTTATCCTCATTCTCCTTATCCTCCTCCTCCTCATCATCATCGTCATCGCCATCTTGCATCTGGATCTCTGTGGTTGCGATATCCATCACGTGACCAGTCATCGCCCTGGCAACGGCGGCGAGTCAACAAAGACTTTCTTTTTTCTAGCTTCGATCTCTCCACAAACGCAATCTAAATACCATCAAACCGACATCGTCTTTTGACAGCTGTGGCTTTGTTGATACATCCAGCCTCTCACCGTCCGCCAACTTTTTTCCTTTCTATGACTGCAGTCTTTTTGCTGCCATAGCATGGGACACGGTGCTTTCAATTGATCTGCTCTGTTTTCCCCCTCCCGCTGGCTGCTCATCATTCGCTCTTTCAGCAAAACTTCGCTTTCAGCTGTCTTGCGGTTTGCGACCTCTTATGTTTTCTTTTTGCAAACGGTTTGAAGAACATATACCCTCGTTGAGAAACTTACCTACACGGATTGCGCGCGTCAATTGTCCGCGATGACGGTGGATACTAGCTATTTGACTACCCAGGTCAACAACATTGTCGAGCAGCTACACGGCCTGTTCGACGAGATCGGGGTACCAAATCATGAACGGGACTCGAGAGAAGCAGAGGTACGCCTGCCTATCAACGCGACTAGCTAGCTGCCGTTGAAATGACTGACTGACCTTCCTACTTAGCTATTTGCGGCTCTCTCGGACACGTTACACAGCCAGCTACAGCGCGTGGATGGGTAAGCTTGAGGTCTTTCTATACATATATGCGCCACGGAGAGTCGCTAACATATTCACTCGGCGTAGCGAGAAAAATGATTTGATAGAGGAGGCTCACAGGGTCATCACTACTATCAAACAAATGAAATCATCCCTGGACGGCACACCTAGAAATCAGCAGCGCGCCTCTGAGGACCCTGAATTACAGATCACGTTCCCTCTGAATCGTTGCTTGGCCGGGCTCAAAGAAAAACAAAATGCGATAGCCAGGGCTCATCGTGAGCGCTTCGAGCAAGTCAAAAGTTCGTCTCACCCCTCCTAAACGGCAAAACAACTTCATGAAGGACTGCGAAGCTAACTAACCGTTTCATGTAGAACTTGCCGAAGCTTTTGAATCCTACTCCTCCCACCTCGAATCTTCCTTTATCTCAATTGAGCTTCCTCCCACCGACCCCCGCGCATCCATACCCCCAACCTTCGACGTCTCCGAAACATACGTAAATGCGCTTGATCAAGAATTCTCGAGGGTTTACGAGGAGTACAATCGCCGGGTCGCCACCGTCACTAGCCTTGGTGAGGATATAATAACATTATGGGCTGAGCTTGGAACTCCGCAAGCCCAGACCGACAGTTTAATCGTGCAACATTACCGAGAGTCGCCTGAGCAGCTAGGCCTGCACGAGTCGGACCTTGCCGCACTTCAAGATAGACGAGAGAAACTTGCCGAAGAAAAAAGAGCAAGAGAGCGCAAAATTAAGGAGCTCAGGTCTTCGGTTCAGTCACTCTGGGACCGACTTGGTGTGGAGGAAAGTGAGAGAAAAGGGTTCCTCACTTCGAATCGGGGCTGCAGCCTGAGAGCCATAAATGAATTCGAAGAAGAACTCAGCCGTTTAAATGAATTGAAACGACAGAATCTGCACCTTTTTGTTGAAGATGCTCGATGCCGCCTGCAGGAACTATGGGATGCCTTGTACTATTCGGAAGAGGATATGCTTGATTTCACCCCCGCGTTTTCTGACGTTTACAGCGATGCTCTACTATCTGCCCACGAAGGAGAGATCGCGCGCTTAGAGGCTCTCAAAGAACAACGAGCCCCAGCTCTTGACCTTATCGAGAAACACAAATGTTTAGTTCAAGACAGAGATGCACTATCAAACTCCGCCCAGGACTCATCACGTCTAACGGCCCGTGGGAACAAAGGAGAAAGACGAGACCCAACCCGGCTTTTGAGAGAAGAAAAAATGCGCAAACGTATTGCGAAGGAACTGCCGAAGGTTGAAGCTGAGTTAAGGAGCGTTCTCGAGCAATGGGAAGATGAATACGGACGACCCTTCCTTGTGCAGGGTGAGAGATACCTCGATGAGATCGCTCCTCCGCAACCAAAAGTTCCACCCCGATCGAAGACACCATGCGGGCCACCAAGGTCAAACTCTGTCAAAACAATGGGTTCCGTTCGTGGGGGAAATAGCATTCGTGGTGGAACAGCTCCACCTCCGCCTGCAAAGACACCCACTGGCAATAATGGGACTCTGAGACGCAACCAGAGCGTTCACTCAGGAACAGGAAATACAAATAGGTCCCCAACAAAGATACCTGGTCGTGCGCCCCTGAGCAACTTGCCTCTTGGTAGTAATTCTCGAGAGCAACAAAACCAACAAGCATACTCTTCTAAAACCATCCGTGGCAAGATGGGACCACCCAGAGCGCCTCCACCAAGGATGAGGGACCTCGCCAGTGCTGGTAGACCCGCAACTTCGCATGGTATGTACTCTGAGCGCTGTGGTAGCGTCATGTCCAACCGCCGGCCTATGAGTCCTGAGGACTATGCAGACAGATTTCAACAATCATATATGAGCTCCACAATATCTTTAAACAAGCCGAGCTACAACAAGACATCTGTCCAGTCACTTCATGCTTCGCAGAGTCAAGATAATCTGCCTTATACCCAAAATCAGCCGTCTTTTATCAGCCAGCTGCAAGAACAACAACGCTATGCCCCTCCGCCGCGTCCGGTCAGCCGCCAATGTTCGGACTCGTCAACCGTGCAAACAGGAACCTCTGGCTCAGAGAACTGGGAAACATTTGACGATGTATCTGAACCTGAAGCAGACGCAACTGAAGTTTACTATGCCAAAGTGAGAGCCGCCCAAGGGAAGAGGTTCGCTGGGGAGGGACCTTCGGGCGGGATCAAGAAGGTCAAAGGTATTCGTGGCGTAGGGATGGAAGAGTCGATAATGGAAGAAAGTGGAATAATACAGCGAGTGGGAAGCAGTGATAGCGATTGGACCAACGATCTAGAATCATATTAACGGACTACGATATTCATGTCAAGAAACGACCCGATTCCGAAAAGAGACGATGCTTACTTGCTTTTTTGCGTTTGAATTAGCGATCTCTATTCTCAGATGCTTGCCGCCACTCGTTTTCAAGCTATCGCGATCCCTTCCACTGCTTAGTCCATCTGCGTGTATACCCCATGACAGCGATGACGCCAAACGAACCTATATCCAGTTATTTTATTCCTTATGTCCAAAGTCAGCTCGACGGGCCCCATACTCTCTTTTTTCCATTTTGTCGGTAAGCAAGCATTGAATTAGCTTTGATATCAAAAGGCGTTGGTGGTCTTGAATTCTCCTATAATATCCCATATTTCCCCCCTTCTTCTGTCTCTTCCATCCCTCTGATAATATATTCCCCATGTTCTCTTTTGCTACTTGTTATTTTAGCAGGCTTTTGGCTTTTTTTGCTTTGTCGTTTATTTTGGCTTCTTGAATTGTCACCCTTTTAATCCCTTTAGTCTTCGACTTATGTGTGTGAGTGTCTTGATGCATGTGTATGTTATTTGAGCTGCTTCTTAATTGTTTTGGCCATTTTGGCCCTTTATACCAAGACTGTATGCTGGCCAGTCAGTAAATAAAAACCAAATACTCGTTTGATCTATTTCTCCTAAAACTTAGAAATGATATCTTTTTTCTTCTTCATGTAGACAGACCAGCAGAAGAACAATGTAGCAAAATAGAGGAAACAGAAGGGATATCTAAAATCTTAGATTTATCTATCGTACATTATCAAGTTCTTCTTTGCAGGTTTACAATATATCTCATCACACCGCCCCAGCAAGTGAGCCCATCCACTCCTTCGAATCTGACTTGCCATCTTTACTGCCCTGCTTCCCCTGCCTGCCATTATCCTCCCTCAAATGCTCCGAGGCCTCTTTAGCGTCTTTAAAGCGCCGTATCGTCTCCTCTCGCCCTAGAATCGCCATTGTATTCGGGATTCCTCCGCTCGACTCACCTCCAGTAAGAGCCCAGCGAAGGTATGAATAAAGCTCCCTTTTCTGTGCGCGTTCTTCCTTCTTTAGCGCCTTTGCTGCTTCGGGTGAGAGTGTGCTGTGGTCTGGCGGAACTGTGTCAGAAAGGATGTACGAGTCGATATTCGAGCGGTGCACATCAGCTGTCCAGGCTGATTCTGGCACCATTGAAAGTGCAGCAGCGGCTGTGTGCAGGGTGGAGATTGGAACTGGTGGTACTGGTTGCGGTTCCTTTGCTGCTTCCTCTGCCTTTTTCACCACTGGAGGCGTGTAGGGATCTCTTGAGATCTTCTGTGTAAAGAAAAACTTGTTACGGGATAGAACCTCGGCGGGTGTGGTGTAGGAGCCTGCTGTCCCACGAAGGACTGATGCCACATATTCTTCTATCGATCGAGACTTTCGAATCGCGGCACTGGTCAAGTCAGGGTTATTAGTATACAGTAACATATGCAGAACTTGGGGAGAGTGCTTACACTTCATCCGGATTGAACATCTTGCTCACTTCTGCGACGGTGCGGGTGACCATGGTATCAAATTCAGGGCCCCCTTCCGTGGCATAGCGTTGGCAATGCGCTTTTTGCAGGTACCACATCTTCTCAAAGGTGACGACAGTATTTCCCATGGTATATTTTAGGTCAAACTGGAATGGATATCAGCAAGACAAGGAGCCTGATGTGTCGGTAAAGGGCAATGCGGTCTTACATTTTTTTTCAATTTGTCCATCGTAAAGATATCGGACTTGTCCGCATGAGACCAGCCCAGAAGGGCGGCAAAATTGTTCAACACCTCAGGAAAAATGCCTTGCTTATCCCTGAAGCATGATATATCGATATCACAATTTCGCTTGCTTAGCTTTTGGTGCTTCTCGTCAACCAGAAGGGGAATATGTCCGATTTGCGGAGGTGTCCAGCCGAATTTCTTGTATATTTCTAAATGCATCTGCGTGGAGCTCATCCATTCCTATTCCACAGTTAAAGAAGCGTTCTCTTACAGTTGCACGCATTGGCTGTATTGAATACTTACAGACCCGCGAATAACATGAGTGATTCCCATGAAATGGTCATCAACCACGTTCGCAAAGTGGTAGGTCGGGTGGCCATCGGACTTTATAAGAATTGGATGGGTAACTCCGGATAGATGCTGGTCGAGTCCCTTTGAGGATGACCCGGTCTTCCCAAAAACAAAGTCATTGTACTTGGGGAGCATTGCGGACATACGAAGCCGAACAATATGGCGGTCGCCGTTGGCTGCTCGTTCTTCGGACTCTTCCTTTGAAAGCTTCGTGCATTTTCCGTCGTACTTTGGGGGGAGACCTTGCGCGTGTCGGCTTCGAGCAAGGTCGTCCAGACGTTCTGGACTGCAGAAACATCTGTATGCATGGTCTGACTCAAGAAGTTTTTCGGCCTGGGATTTATATAGCGAGGTTCTTTCGGACTAGAAGAGCGATTGCGATAAGTCGTCTATATGGAGAATTGCGCGTAGGCTAAGTAGGGAGAGCGCATCGAACCTGTCTATATGGTCCATGGGGACCTCCAACAACCGGCCCTAAATTCATGAAAGTGTCAGATTGTTCAATTCGAGATAGGGACACGGGAATATGTACCTTCATCCCATTCTAGGCCCGCCCATCTCAGGTCTTCGTAAAGCCGTTCTTCAGCTCCGGGTACTGTTCTTTTCTTCATCCATCAATCAATACGTCTGGCTACATCTACCAAGCCTGGAGCCACCAACCTGATCTGTATCTTCAACGCGGAGGATGAATTGGCCGCCCGTTCGCTTCGCGATGAGATAGTTGAATAGGGCTGTTCTCAGAGATCCGAGATGGAGATATCCCGTCGGAGAGGGCGCAAACCTCGTACGGACCGGGGACTTTGGAACATAGAGCTTCCTGCTGGAGGGAGCGTGAGAGGCGCTGAAGGGCCGTCGCGACCTACAGGCCTTGCATATCCAGGGCCCGGTGGTGGTTACGGCGCGCTGGTGCCGCGACAGAAGGCTCATAGCAGGCCTAGAGAGATATATAAGTGAATGCCAGTTGGCGATTGACTTTGTTTCTTCAGTTTAAGCTGTTAATGTCTTCTGCATGCTCTGTTCTCAAGCCGTCGTCGCTAGCACTTCGTAGTTTGGAGCTTGTAAAAACATAAAACTTTTCTTTTGCCGCAGCTAAACTTTTAAATCCGAAGAAATAACTAAACTACTCTCAAACCCCCAAACAACAGCCAGATATTTTATTCACGGCTCGAAATCTCTTTAGATTCCTAATATTCTTCGAGTCCTTTATTTCTCACCGCCGTTGCTTCGCATGCTTTTGCCGATTTATCACGTCTGATCAAACCGAGACTACACAAGAGCCAGTAAGTCGCTGGGTAGCCCAAGGCTCAAATCCTGTTTCTCAAGGAGCGCATTCCACTAACCTGTCTGAATAGTGAATTTCGGGGGCGAGGAAGTCGATCTGTACGGTATGCTTTGATATGTTCTGCAGTATGAGACGCAGGAGGTAGAAAACTGACCAGGCGTAAAGAGGTGTTGAATATCGAGAAGACCGCAACCAAGGAAGAGGTCAAGAAGGCTTATCGCAAGGTATTTACCCTCACTGCCCGTCAAGTTGTTTCTCAAATCTAATAGCGCCGTTTTCCCCGTAGGCCGCTTTAAAACACCACCCAGACAAGGCCCCCGAGGGTGAGCGGGAGGCCTCTGAGATAAAATTTAAGGCAGTCGGTGAGGCCTACGACATTCTTTACGATGATCAAAAACGGCATCTCTACGACACACATGGGATGAGTGCGTTTGATGGTTCGGGGAGACCAGGAATGGGTGGTGGGCCTGATCTAGACGACATCCTCTCGTCGATGTTTGGGATGAATATGGGAGATATGGGAGGTATGCCTGGAATGGGCGGAATGCCTGGTTTCGGCCCCGGTGGTGCAGGCCCGAGTAGACCCAGAAAAGGTCCCAGCGAGGAACAGTCGTACACCGTCAGTCTTGAAGATATGTACAAAGGCAAGACTGTGAAGTTTGCAAGCACCAAGAACATCATCTGCGGCCAATGCAAAGGCAAAGGTGGAAAGGAAAGGGCCGTGGCTAAAAAGTGCGGGACGTGTGATGGCATGGGTAAGGATTTCCATTCGCACTGAGCTTCTACGAGTTACTTACCGAGATGTCTACTGTACAGGCCAGAAACAGACTCTAAGACAGGTTGGACCGGGGCTTGTAACCCAGGGAATGATGAAGTGCAAAGTTTGCGATGGAGCAGGCAGCTTCTTCCAGCCTAAAGATAAGTGCAAGAAGTGTAAGGGAAAGAAGGTCACAGAAGAAAAGAAAATGCTGGAGTTATATATTCCTCGAGGTGCCAAGTGAGTTTTACATGCTATGAGAAGGCACAGCTGGTAGTTTCTAACTTGCTACATAGGGATGGCGAGAGGATAGTTCTAGAGGGAGAAGGTGACCAGGTACCTGACATGGAAGCCGGTGATATCGTTTTCCACCTCGAGCAGGCGGAACACGAGGTATTCCGAAGAATCGGAGCCGATCTTTGTGCACAACTCGAGGTTACATTGGCCGAAGCTATCTGCGGGTTCTCGCGTGTGGTCCTCAAGCATTTAGATGGTAGGGGGATTGAAATCACGCACCCAAAGAAGAAGGGTGACATCCTACGGCCCGGCCAGGTGCTGAAGATTGTTGGAGAGGGTATGCCATATAAGCGCAGCGAAATGCATGGCGACCTCTACCTAATCGTCGAAATTAAGTTCCCTGAGGATGGCTGGGCGGTAAATGAACCAGTATTGGACAAGCTCAGAGAGATACTTCCCGGCCCATCAGCAGCACCGATTCAAGCAGATATTGTGGACGACGTGGACTACGATCCTGCTGGCAATATCGAAGACTTGGGCGCGAAGGATGAGGCTGGAGGTTCCGCCTGGGTCGACGAGGACGAGGACGAAGAAGGCGGCGCGCAGTGCACAACTCAATAAGCGAATACTAGATTCATTTTGTGATTACACCTGTGATCACCCTTATTTGACCTTGTTTTTTACGACACACTAGACAAAGACATGGCATATTCGGATAGCAGGCTTTGGCGTTTGGGTCAGGACATCAAAAAAGTATCGGATAACATATTCCCTACACCCTTCTTTTGCAGTGGGAAACGAAATACAGTGTTTATGCTTCATATTACTACACCTGCCACTTGGACGACATGCAACATAGAAGGGCATGAAATGCGATGATGATATTAAAACGATTTTCTTCAATACTAGCTCATTATATTGTATACCTACATACACGGCTCCCATTCTCTCTACGGCTTATGATTATAGTCTTGCCTTTGAATCAAACATCAGCTCCTCCAAACCAGTCCTAATACCCGCTTCCATTCCACTTGCAGCTGGCTTGTTGTCCTCCTTTTGCACAAAAACATGTGTAAACCCTCCTACGACCTTGACGCTCTCTTCTCCCCTCCTGAACACACCAACTTCATATGTTACACTGGATTTGCCCAATTTCACGACGCGTAACCCCAAATCCAGCACGTCAGGGAATGCAACCGAGGCGAAATAGTCGCAATAGGAGGACACTACCAGCCCAACCTGGGACGCTTTGGACGGCGAGGAAGCCCCTGAGTTGGAGTTGAATGGGTCGAGACCGCAGTGTACGATAAGGTAAGTGTTTATGATAGAGTCGAATAGAAAAGCATATATGCTGTTGTTCATATGGGAGTACATGTCATTGTCGGACCTTTTGTTCATTTGCAACCAGCCATTAGCGCTCTGCTTGATTCAGGCTTATGGGTATACTGAGAATTATAGTCTCTATAGAGTCTGGGTATAAATTACCATCGTGTTCGGTATTCCAAGTGATATTTATAGTCCTTTCTCGTGCGCCGCTTCTTGCTCTTCACGTCGTCAGCCATGTCTGAGAGTACCGAGAGGTATGATTTGGATTGTATATGGATGATATGAGACAGAGAGATTCAAAAACAAATCTATCAAAATTAATAGAAATGCGTTCGAATGTTGCTCTTTCGTCTTTTGATAGCCAGAAAGCCGAGCCGAGGCCCAGAGAGAGATAAGATCGATCTTATCTAAAATCACGTGATATGAGATAATTCTCGATTTTCGCGACTGACGAAGAGGAAAAGCGACAAGCAAAAGAGAGAAAGCGATGCCATTGTGACTACGGCTGATATATTTCTGGCTGTGGTTGTCCTGACTTGAATCTCGCAAGTTCTCACCAGTGGCTCCATCCCCGCGCATACTCGCCTATTTGGCGCAAAAAGGCCGCTCCCGCCCAACCTGTCTTGCTCTGACCGTGAGAAAGCCGTTCAGATATAAGATGAGACCTGAATCAACGCCGCCAGACGTTGCTATCACGCCTTGCGATCCATGGCCGCGACCCTATTACCTTGAAAAGGGATTTCGTCGTGTTGCGCCTTACCATTACACATACAATACCTTTTGCAAAGAGAGATGGAGGGGTAGGACACTCTACGATATTTTCTCCAAAGAATTTCGAGACAGGCCAAAGGAATACTACGTATGTTTGCAGCGATGCTACCACCTTCTATGAAATCATGTTTTGACAAATTACTTTGCTAGAAACATGCTATTGAAACGGGACATGTCACTCTAAACGGCAACGTCGTCCCGCTGGATGCGACAGTTAAAAATGGCGACATTATTTCACATACCTTACATCGTCACGAGCCTCCAGTTACGAGTCTCCCAATCGGTATAATACATGAGGATGATGATATTGTTGTTATTGATAAACCGGCCGGTGTCCCAGTACATCCTGCGGGGCGATATAATTTCAACTCCGTCGTTGAAATTATGCGTGCTGAGCGTGATAACAGCTGGAACCCGTTACCCTGCAATCGGCTTGACAGGCTAACGTCTGGCGTCATGTTTGTTGGAAAACACCCAAAGGGAGCGCAGGCGTTTAGCGAACAGCTAAAGGCACGGACAGTACAGAAAGAGTACATAGCACGAGTCAAAGGAAAATTTCCAGAAGGTGTGGTGTTATGTGATCAACCCATGCTGAAAGTGAGTCCAATGCTCGGCCTCAATCGCGTGCGAGCATCAGGGAAGGAGGCAAAGACGAAATTCCGCCGACTCGCATACTACCCACCAACGGCCTCGCAGAAGAAGGACCAGGAGAAGGATAGCGACGCAGATGTAGACCCAGCAACGCCTCCCCCATCCCTCCCCGCTGAAGACAACATTGTGCCAGTGGACCCCACCGCCGAAGCAGCAGCTGTTCCTACGCCTGCAGATGAGGATGAAGGCTACAGTATCGTCCACTGCCTTCCCCTGACTGGTCGAACGCATCAAATACGAGTCCACCTTCAATTCCTCGGTCACCCAATCACGAACGACCCCATTTACTCCAATCGCCGCGTCTTCGGCGTCAATCTTGGCAAAGCTGAAAGCACAGGCGACAACGACAATGAGATAATATCTCGGCTCTCACAAATGGGCAAGACTGAGACGGCGGATTCGTTATCTTATCAAACTTTTCAAACTCCACCGCCAGAACATGTCACCAAGGATAACAACCCGGAGGTTGTTAACGAACTATTGGCTCAAGAACACGATTTGATGGTAAACGATTACCTGAGGCGGAAAGGCGAACGGCTGAACGGACTCACGTGCGATGTTTGCGGAACTGCTTTGTATAGTGACCCTGGCGTTCACGAGTTGGGTATATTCCTGCATGCTGTGGCGTATGCGGACTTGACAGAGAAGTGGAAGTATAAGAGTCCGATGCCCAGGTGGGGGCTTCCACCTGCTGGGCTGGAAGGCCCGACAAGTGTGCCAGAGTGGAAGGAATATGAGGCTGAAGAGTTGGTAATTGGCAAGGGGATGTTGGCTGGTGATGCTACAGCTTTGGCGGAAGTTGTTGAGACTCTCCAAGTGCAATCGCTGGACAACGTGGATGAAGATGTACCCGCAAAATCTGCGGCGTCTGCTGCATCTTAAGGGGAACATATGCATAATAAAAATAGAATTTGGGGTTAAGTCTCGATTTACCCTTATAGAACCTGATTCCCGATTTTTACTTAATCTGCAACGTAGGAAACCCCTCCGGGTTGGCGTAAAGTAGAACAATTTCAAGAGTGCTTTTTCCATATTTTTTATTTCTCATTATTTTCTCGAATCGGACAAAAGATCCATTTTTAATCTCTAATGGTTATTTGGTGAGGTTGGACCAGTTTCAATTCCGATAGGAAAAAGAAAAAAAAATTGATTTCCCTCCTTTCCATCTTCCTCCCTGGGACACGTTAAAGGGACGAAGAATGGGAAAAAAGAAGGCGAAAAAGGCAAGGTGAAAAAGAAAGGGACTTAAAATGACAACACCAAATGGAATTTCCCCTTTCTAGAACCCCCCACCGCAAGTTCAAGTTTCCCAACCAGCCATTTCAGAACACACAGAAAATAAACGAATTAAAAGTGAGATACGGATGCGTTTATGATTCGGTGGTGAGTCTGCCCTTGGCGTTGGTGACCTTGACACCGAGAGACTTGGCCTTAGCGATGATATCAACACGCTTGGCGGAAGAGACGGCGTGGCCGATCCTAGAAGAGAGGAGTAAGGTTAGGACATGCATTCCATGGCGTTGAATCGGACAAACAGAAGCGATGGCCCATTGGTGATATGGGATCGCTTAGGATTTCGTGGGAGAAGTAACGTACTCAGCGGCATAGGTTCGGCTGTGCATGAGGAGAAGTTCAACGTCCTTGGGGTTCTGGACGAGGAAGACCTTGTGGCCGGATGGGATCAAGTGTCGGGTCTTCTTGTTGCTGCCATAACCGATCTATATCACGATAAAGAACCAATTCGTCAGCGCTCCAGGTTCAACTGCAATAAAATCCATCCCTCGTCGTCCGCTGCTGAACATAACGAGTATCGCCGGATAGAATCTATATTTCTTCTTCTTCTTTCGTCGGAAAGGTGTAGTGACGTACTTTTGGCATAGCAGCCTGGCCGGAGAACCGTCTTCGGACACGGGAGTCAATACCCTTGGGTTTGCGCCACGAGCTAGGGACACATTTGAACATGTCCGACTGGTGACGGTTGAAGCGCTTCTTGTCTGTATTTCCGAAAAAACCAATCTCATCAGCCCACATCCCAAGTATTCAACATGTAATTCCTCCCCGGTTCGCCCATCATATCTTTCCAAACCCCGAATCGATCATGGGAACCCGTCGAGATCATCACTGCCTATCCATAAGGCTGCCGTGGGAGGGAGACAAGGAACATACGCTTCTTCACAATCGGAACATGCTTCTTTGCGGCGACCATCTTTTACAACAGCAAGTTAGCATCCGGACCCAAGCTCAGCGGGACAAAAATAAATTATCCCAGCATCAATTAAAGAAGAGAACATACCTTGACGGATTCTTAACGGTGTCCCGAAGCTGGTCGTTGGGTGGTGCTACGTCTTTGGTTGTCGTTGAAAATTCGTCTCTTCACAGCTTCTTCGCCCGCAAAGTCTCGAAGTCCGCCAAAGTTCGCTTTGCCTGGGTGGAAGCATTACCTAATCGGGAATGGTCGCATCTTCGCTAAGCGAGTTAGGAAAGTCTAGGGTTTGCAATGTAGAAACCCTAGCTCCCGCTTTCGGTGATTAGTCATAATCTTGGCACGTGCCTTACAAGGCAGCTGGCTAAGCATCTTCACCATACAGATACAGTAACGAAACTCGCAGCGAAAGACAGCAGAAGACAGAAGGAAACACTGCTATGATTATGAGCCAACTCCTTTGTACTTTCACGCTCAACGCGACCCTGGATATATACAAAGAGGACTAAAAACAGAACCCAACCAATACGATACATAAACACATAACACATACTCATCAGACATAGCATGACGCTAACAATCAGGACTTCTGGCCAACCAAACCCCTAACTCGATCAACCCGCTCGATCGCCTGCTCCAATCTATCCAGCCGTCTCCGTTTCTCCCTATCCCGCCGCTCCAGCACCTCGACGCGCTCTTCAAGCTTTGCGCGCGCCCTTCGTTCTTCCGCAACCATCTCGTTCGCCTGGCTGAAGAGCTGAGTGGTTAAATCCTCAAGCTCGGAATTTGCCTGGCTCAGGCGCGACTCCGCGTCTTTGCGCAGTTCCTGCTCGCGGCTAAGTGCGTCTTGAAGGTGGTTGTTGTTGTTCGGCGGTAGAGGAAAGGCGGAGAGGTTGGTCGTGGAGTCGTCCGATGAAGATGGACGAGACGTCGTGGATGGTATTGAGAGGGAAGATGCAGGCTGGTGGACGGTGTTATTATTTCGTTTGCCGTATGGTAGGTACGATGCTATGGTGGCTAGGCGGGTTTGGGGTTGTTGCTGCTGCTGTTGTTGTTCGTGCTGAGATGAAGATGAGGACTGTGGCCGTTGGTCAAGGGATGCAGGTGTGTAGCTTGGTGTGGGAGGGAATACAGTGGTCGCTTGAAGATTCGCTTGCGAACGAAGATACCGTATCTCGTCTTCATAGTCGGCTAGTTTTTCAGCTATCTCGATATCTTAGCCTTTCATCCAATACACAGTCGTACATAACTTGGTCTAAGAGGACATACCCGACGCAGCAGCCTTGTCATTGAACACTCGAATTTGCGCTTCCAGCTCCCCTATCCGCCTTTGTAAACCCGCATCCCTCTCGTAGTAGCGCATCTCGTCAAATCCGCACGTAGGACAGCCCATGGTAGAGGACAAGTTGTGTTCGCTCTCCTTCATGTACTTCTCGCCCACGACCAGCGCGGGCATGAGACCAAGACCAATCTCGAGATCGGGACGTTGAGTGGTGGTGCTTTGAGTAATTTCCATTAAAGGCCCTGGAGCCGTTGTTGTTTCGGTCGTCGCCATGGTTGTCTACATTCGAAACCGCCCGACTGGAACGCAGGTTTGAGTGCGTGGGAGGGAAAGGACTAGGACTTGGAACAGCGAACCCCCGTAAGTGTATGCAGGATCCTTGCCCTCCGTTGGGCGCGGCGCTTAGGGTCAATCCAGGAATAGCGTTAACTAATTAGTTCAGGGCCCTCACTTCACAAAGAATAGCCGGAGCCGCTGAAAGGAATAAGCGTGATATTTGCAGAGTGATAAACAGTTAATACGGTTACACAAAGAGGCAGAGATGAAGAGAAACTAAGCAGTCCAACGCCATGTTTTGTCAAAATCGTGAAAACGACCAAAAGCCACGCGACAGAAAAGGACCAGAACCGCCGATCATGATCAACCCACCAGCCTCAAAACCCAAGTTTCAGCTCCGTTTTGTGATATGATGCAGTCTCTCCATCACCTTCCGAAGACCGCCACAGTTTTTGTGGCCCAATTCCTCTATGCGCGTGGTGTATATTTACTACCAGTGGTGGGCTACGGTGATGGCTAACTATGGTTCGTCACGATGTTGTCGTTTCGTCAGAACGGTGGTCAGCGGAACCAGGAAACGACCTAGCGGAACCAGAGAAGAGCAAATGATATATGGAGTTAATTGCTTCATGTTGCCACAAACATCCGGGGTCCGGGTGGCGTTGAAGATATGGATGTGAGTACATAAAGGCGGCCTTGGTCTTAGCTGGTTCGTTTTGACGACCTGAGGGCACAGCGGTAGAACAGCTATGCGCTTGGGCAAGTTGAACGATCATCAATTGAATTTCAATCGAGAAATTGTGTTACAAAGTACAGATATGCGCAGGCCGATTATTCGGAGCACCAGATAGACGAGGAGAAAGCGGTGAGAGAATATTCGTATCCCATACAATACATCTTCAAATTTGGAGCTGAAGGGAAGAAATAGGCACAGGCAGATTGAGAGAAGGGAGTAGAAAAGCCGTTTGAACGTAAAAAAGAGGACAAGATAATAATCCACGGATGGTGTCGAGCTGAAAGGGGGTGTCGACACATAAATTCAACAGGTTTCCGCCGGCACTTTCGTAAATAATTCGCCTTTCGCCATCACTAGGAGATCTTTTTTAAAAAAATTGACCAGAACACAGCATGGAAAATACACCAGGAAACATGACCGACATAGGAGAAGTTCGTTTTTGAGTAAGTTCAAGAAAGTAAAACGTGGTGGCATATAAACCGGGTCTCAAAATACACTCGAGCAACGGAGAAGAGCTACCACCAGCCTCGGGCGTACGAGGTGATGGGGAAGTAGTTGTGTATGCAGCCTGGCCAAAAAAGCAGTGAAGAGCGAATCCATGAGAAATGGTTGGAGTATGGGAACTCAAAATGACACATAACATGGTGAATACGATGGGCCGCATATCTGGAAGGAGAGTCAGAGACCCGAGATAAATGCTGTTGGATGACCGAACGCTATGTATGGCAATCTGCGTCGTCTCCATGACCATACTAGCCAAAATAAGAAAAAGAAAATCGGAATTTCGGGTAAAACAAACGAGCTGACATTAAAACCATACGTAATCATTCTGAAGGTGAGGGAGAAAGAGGCGTATGAAGTGAGGTTGGCAGACAAAAAATTTAAACGTTTTATCGAAGGAGATTCGTGACTCCGATCGCTAGGATACGGTTGGAAGCAAAGCACGCGACGGTGGAATGGATGGTTGCAATTCCATGGTTCTGACCCATCAATCGTCCAGGTACATGTACCTTAACTGCGGTTGTAGTTACCACGGCGGTTGCTTCGCGGCTTAGACACGGTGCTCCACCCATCTTCATCGGTGGTTGGCTGGGGAGGAGTAGGGGCACTCTCGGCTTGCTGTGCTCTTGGAGGGCCTCGTTGGCCATGGTGGGATGACTGACGGGGGCCCTGAGGATGACCACCACCACGCCCACGACCGCTCCTCCAATTCCCTCGACTGGGAGCTTGCGAGCGGCCTTTGTCTTGTGGGGTTTCGGCCTTTTCGATGTTGCTTGGAGCCTTCTCTGCATTCTCGGCACTCTGGCCGCCGGCGGCCGTCCCAGTGGCCTCTTCAGTTCGCTGCAGAACTTCAGCGGGCTTCTCGGTCTGGGGAGTATCCGAGGTGGTAGATTGAGTAGTTCCGTTCGTATCTACGGTTGGTTCTGGTGCAGCCTCCTGATCTTTGGCCTGCTCTTGCTCCTCCTCCTTTGCTGCCTTCTGCTTCTCTGCACGTTCTGCCTTGGCCTTTTCATCGGCCTCTTTCTTTTGTCGTATGGCTAGTTGTCGCTTTTCCTCAACTTCCTGCTCTCGTGAAAAGGTGTCAATAGGACGGGCGCCACCGAATGGACTGGATTTCGAATCACCCGAGGCCGTTGGGGAAGCAGTTGCTTCAGCGACGGTTCTCTTTTGAAGGTTTAGCTTGGGCCTTACAGCAGGTCCGGCGCCAGGAGCTGGCCCTGTGGTAGTGGGCGAGGCGATTGGTTCTTGAACAGCAGCGGTGGGGGTCTGGATAGGGGCATCAGGTCGCATCCTTGCTCTCCATTGATTGTCAAGCTCAGGTGCTGTTGGAGCTCTGTCCAAAGCAGGGGAGCGTTCTTGGAATTCACGTCGTGGTGGTCTGGAGCCACCATCCTGAGAACGACCTTCACCCCATGCAGGAGACGCTCTCCGGAATTGAGGAGCTTCCTTGCTCCTAGAACGGCCACCTTCCCTTGCCATCTGTGGTGGAGCCATGGTGGGAGAAAGCGGGCCCTTTCTCTCCCAGCTAGAGAAGTCACGCATTTTGCCATCGGCGGGTTGTTCGTATTGGCGCCTGCCGGGACGTTCGTTTCCACCGTCGGACATGTTATCCGGAGCGCGAGAGCCAAAGGCAGATCTATCAGGCACACGTCGTTGGCTTGGTGCATCGGGAAGCGGGCCCTTGCGGGTCCAGTCGCTGATGTCTCTCGCCTCATGTCGGTCCTTGGCTAGAAGGGGTCAATAATTGGCTTTTCAATATCACAAGGAAGGAGACGTACGAGGTTCTGCGACGCTGACACGGATGTTCCGTCCTTGAAGAGAAGCACCCTGGAATGTAAGTGCCTTCTTCAATCCTTCAACAGTTCCGAATTCGACGTAGCCAAAGCCCTTGGGTGCTCTTGTTAATTTATCTTCAACAATACGAACACTGGTAACCTCGCATCCATCAAACAAAGTCGAGACATCTTCTGAAGTCGCATCGAAAGAGAGGTTGCCGATATGGGCGGTGTATGGGGGGCTAGTAGGTAGAGGAAGTTCCTCTCGCATAAATCCACGGTCTTTTCGTCACGTTAGCGAGAGTAACCACCTCTGAGTGATGAATGTGCCACATACCATCTTGGCTGTATGTAGGAGCGCTGTTAAAGCCACGGCGTTCTCCGCCGAAACCACGAGGTTCAGCTGCCACTGATACTTAGTTGGTACCGACCCACACAATGAACAAAAAGGTATATCTGTAGAATAACTGTGCTTACCAGCTGAAGGAAGTTAGATGCGGGTAATAATAGACACTTCTTTGGAAGGGTAAGCTTACAGGGTATAGGCATATCATCCATCTCATCGGCCCAGGAGCCATAGCCTAGAATCAATTAGTCGAATTCGGATGGAAATTGAGTTCAGTGAACTGCGTACTTTCGTCAGCTAAAAAAGTCCCAATGGACATCTTCTTGTTTTTCGGAGCTGTAAGTAACAACATGGTCAGCGAGGGTCAGTCAAAGCAGCGTTCAGCCCACATTATATGAGGGCCACACAGGACGAGGTGGAGGGCGGGCATGCATACCCATGATTGCAATTGACTTAACGCGCTAGGACGATGCGCCTTGCTCTTCGAACTTTTAGGGGCTAACGAGACCCTTGGAGACGGTTGGAAAAGTAGCTAGTGCCGGTATGGTCGTTGTGTCTGCGGCGACGAGGTTCGTAGACGATAAAATTAGAAAGTGGACGGTGGCTTCACAAGATAAATTTTGACGATGACGCTAAGGGAAAAAAGGGAAAAAAAAAGGTCAGGTTCTCAGTGCGGCGGGGAGAGCCAAAACGGCAGTTCCTTGCTTAGTCATCACACGATGTTCACTCTGGATATGGGAATACAATCGTTGCGCTGAGCGCTGCCTTGAACTATACGGGATAGCAGTGATGGAATGGGATTTTATAGTCCATTGGTCGTCTGTGTTGGGCCGTCGTTGCCTCCCCTATGGATGTGCTGGTGTCCTTAATCTTGATAGAACGAAACACCAGAACCGAGTGGACAAGTTGATTGTCGTAACATCGCCATGACGAGGTTGAAAAATGCGTCCTCGAAAGAAAGAAAACTTGGGTGTGATGCTCATGGCTCGTCACTCAACCATTGAGCGTCGGTGTGTCGACTGTCACGGCAATAGTGGTGCAATGGACGGTTCTCATCAGCCCAGGATATGTCCTAACTACGGATATATCAAGGATAGAGGAGACACTATCCTGATGCTCAATATACATTACAACCTCTGTATATATACAGGTGCCAAATCTGGCCCCAAAAAAATTATTAAACAGGCCTCGAAATTGCAACAACAGCCTTCGAGAGAGTGAGAACAGCACGGCTCTAGTATTTACGCGCGTGGCCATCTTCAAGTGACCAACAGCAGGCCAGATTCCTTCGCGAAAGCTGCCTAGTGTTAATTTGCGCTAAGAGATACGGGTATAAATATGGAATAGGGTGCGGGGATCTCCCGGTCATCCTTCACACAACACAAATTATCCTGAATGATCTAACCTGGGCGATAGAAAGGATATCCGTCCATTTATCCGATAAAGTCTCCTTTACCTGTACTCAATCCCAAAATTTGGCCCCAGAATTCCCGCGAGCGGGCGGTCACTCCTTGTCCGTCGAGTATGCAAGACATGGAGGCCACGAGGCCCGACGCGGGAAGGATTAATGTACTCCGTGGGCCAATGTATATATACTCCAGAAGTTAAGGTTGGCACATATTTATGCGGACCTTCGCTTTGCTTACTGCAGGAATAATGGAAGTAGGGAGAAAATTTTTTGGGATTCTGCTGCCAATTATCGACACTAAGATCAGGAACATTTGTAGAGCCGCATTTTTTGTTTCCTCTTAACAGGATATAAATTCTGACAACATCACGGGCGTACCTGTATTACGGTTCAATCTATACACCTATTCAGCGAACTCTAGCTACAAACACGGCTTCGGCTCGGTTGTCGCACGAAAGCACGCGTCCATCTTATCTTATCAGGGTTGATTGATATGATTATCAGATGAGATAATTTCACGCCAAAACTTTCTTTTCCACTCTGCCCCACATCTAATCACAACAAAACAGAAACACTGCGAGAAAAAAGCCCTTCCGCCATCGACTAGCCGCCGGTTAAAGTCTTGTTTCTGAAGTGCTGTTCTAATTGCCAGAAACTCAGGTTAGCGCCGTTAATTAATGCCATGATAGCGCTAATAATAAGACTGGAAGCTGGGGCTGTTGCGCCTAAAAGTGGGTGCAGTTGGGATCGGATAAAAAATTCTTCTACCCAAACATCCCGGGCGAAAGCGTGTTATGGGAGACGATCATCATAATATCTCAGCATTGTCTCCACCCACCCATGCTGGTATGGCGTTGTGGTGGGTGACTCGGAAGAAAAGGATGCCTTTGTGCTTGGGAAGTGGGATGTATAAAGATTCCACACGCCTGCACTGAGGCGCGGGCTTTTCTCCCTCTTTTGTCCTTTAACCGTTCCCTATCCCCTCCTAAGACAGTTGCTACTGTATTCCTCAATTGTTATCCCTTACTGTTGAAGAGTAACAGGGTGCCTTTGTCGACCTTGACTTGCCAATCCCTTCCGCCATGAAGTCCATTTTCCCAAAGATACTGCCAGATGATGAGCATGGCGTCGACCCGAATGATAAAGATGCAATGCGGTCAGCCGATGGCGGTGAGCCAGGAATAACTTCCCATGATAATGATGAGATGGTGTCCTCGCAGGCGCAAGCCGGTGTACAGAAGATGGAAGCTACCACGACTGTGTGGAGTAAAAATCATTTAATAGCCGCATATGTAATGTATGTTAGCTTTCCGGTCTCCTCTCGCTGGCTCCTTACTGGAGTAAACTAACTCGCGGTGTGATCTCTCTAGGATCTGGATCATCGCTTTCGTTGATACCATGCAACAGGGAATGTCAAATTCCCTGATCCCATATGTCACAAGTAGCTTTCAAAAGCACTCCCTCACAGCCACCACGGCCATTATGGCCAACTTGATCGGAGGTATCTCCAAGCTACCCCTCGCTAAAATCCTTGATATATGGGGACGGCCCCAGGGTTTCGCCTTGATGGTTGCTTGCATGACCCTTGGCCTTATCATGATGGCAGCGTGTAATAATGTCCAGACCTATGCTGCAGCACAAGTATTTTACTGGGTTGGGTGAGTACCTATACTCATTTTATGGCATCTAAGCGGGCCACTATTAACCCTTGTCACTTCTAGATACAATGGAATGACTTACAGTATATCGATCTTCATCGCCGACACTTCGGCCCTGAAAAATCGAGCCCTTATGTTCGCGTTCGTATCAACACCATATATCGCTACTGTCTGGATTGGAGGGCCTCTCGCAACAGCATTTTATGAAGGACCCGGTTTTCGATGGGGTTATGGTTCATTCGCTATCATCACCCCGGTGGTTACTTCACCATTATTCGCGCTTTTCTACTGGAATTACCGAAAGGCCGCGCAGGCAGGTTTGATACAACCCGAGAAATCCAACCGGACGTTCATTCACTCGTGCAAATATTATTTCATCGAGTTCGACGTGATTGGTTTAATCCTAATTTCGGGGGGGCTCGCTCTTTTCCTTCTGCCTTTCAACCTGTATTCTTACCAGGCCGACGGATGGAGGTCATCCATGATTATCTGCATGATTATATTCGGAGGGTTACTCCTCATCGCGTTCGCCCTGTACGAAAAATACCTCGCGCCCAAATGTTTTATTCCTTATGAACTTCTCCTGGACCGCACCGTTGCTGGTGCCTGTATTCTCGCTGGAGTCATCTTTGTCAGCTTCTACATCTGGGACAACTACTTCACTTCCTTCCTTCAGGCCGTCAATGGCCTATCAATCACCGAAGCAAGTTATATCGGCAACATCTACAGCATCGGCTCTTGTTTCTGGAGTGTTATAGTCGGAGCACTGATCCGATGGTCGGGTCGGTTCAAATGGCTCGCTCTGTATTTCGGTGTACCTATCACCATCCTCGGAAACGGTCTCATGATCCAATTCCGCCAACCAGACGTTAATATCGGATACATTATCATGTGTCAGATCTTCATCGCCGTGGCTGGGGGTGCGTTGGTCATTTGTGAACAGATGGCTGTCATGGCTGTTACTTCGCACCAATATATTGCTGTAGTCTTAGCTGTGGAAGGCATGTTTGCTAACATTGGAGGTGCAATCGGTTCCACTGTTGCTGCTGCGATATGGACGGGAGTTTTCCCAAAGAAGCTTGCCGAGAATCTACCTGAGGAGGCCCAGGGCGATCTTATGTCGATATACGCCGAACTTCCCGTTCAACTGTCCTATCCAGTTGGCTCACCAACAAGAGCAGCAATTGCGAAATCTTATGGCGAGGCACAGAAGACCATGCTTATAGCTTCTACCGCTATTTTGTCCCTAGCCATTGCCTCTGTACTAGTGTGGAGAGACGTGAAGGTCAAGGACTTCAAGCAAGTCAAAGGAACTGTTGTTTAAAATAGATTTTATCTATATATACTGTCTGCTGGGCAGACATAACACATTTAGATTAAAAATGATGGAATGGGATATATAGTTGTTATGGTTGATGCTAGAAACTCCTGGCCTTGGATTTGCTCGTAGGATCGGAGTAATGATAACCCGCATCCCCGGCTCGGGATGACTTCACTGGAACTTTTCAAACTTTGGAAGTTGACAACAGTCTCAAATGGGAAAATAAGTTGAAAAAGCACCAGCATGGGAGGTCAGGATGGGTTGGATCCATTATTCAGCTCGAAGGCGGTTCTTCCAGCTGTCAAAATTGGTGCTGTAACCGGTGTGTATTTTCTGTCCTTGTTTTATATGTGAACCATGGCATTCCCCTTAATTCTTGCCTATTGTGAATAGTCTACTAGGCGGCCTTTTTAAAGGATTAGAATTTGAGTTATGCATCTGCTAACCAGGTGTTTATCGATCTATACAGGCGCTGGCGGTCTTCTATATGGAGGTATATCCGGCGTTCTCCATGCCCGTCACCCAGTAATTCGATCCCTGTCTAACGGGGTTCACTGGTTTGCATTTGGGACTTCTTACTGGTGTGAGTGGTACCTCTCTTTAGGGTTAATTGATCTAATTCTAACATGGTTTCCTAGGGTTAAGGAGTACCATCCTGCGCATGAAATATGAGGGCAATGCGACACCTCAGGAGCGCAAATATGTTAGCGCATTCTCGGGCGGTTTGGCCGGTGGCGCGGTAAATTGGGCAGTCAGTAAGTCGCACACGAACACTTTCTTTCTTTGTTTTTTTTTTTTTTTTTTTTTTTTAAAAAAGAACCAATATCCCATTCTAAACCCTACCTAGATCGACGGTTTCTCCCAGGTCTAGTTGTGTTTTCGCTCTGCGGGTACCTGGGCCAAGCGTCATTCGACAAATATGAACAGTGGCAGCTACAACGCGAGGGACGGCCGCAAAAGTCACTGATCAATCGGATGGCTGACTCCAAGTGGGTTCCGATCCGAACTTTGTCCGACGAGCAGTACAAGGACATGCTTCAAGACAAGCTGATGGCTGTTGATGTTGAAATTTCCTTGATAGATGATAAGCTGAATGAATTGAGGGAGTCCGAGTCGCGTGAAAATAAAGAAAAGAAGTAGTCTTCGGGCCTGCCTGCCTCCTTTCTCCGTCCTTGGAGTTTCTCAGAACGGTGTAGGCTGTTTATAGTCTGTTGGGCGTGGCTGCAGCGTCGGTACATACTGAAAGGCAGCCGCAGCATGTATTATTAGAATATGCACAAATGTAACATAAAACAAACAAAGAACCATACCCTTCTGCATAAACAAATACGCCGTCTATCGCCTACATATCCTATCACCGCCTGCGCCGCCAAACGCAGCGTCTAACAAGGGGTGATCGAGATCGGCATTATGTCAGCGGGTCTGGCCAATCCGCGGACTTGGTTCGGGTCTTGGCGCATGACTTCCACGCTTTTTCGAACGACTCACTAAATCTTGCGACCAAGAAGGTGGTTTTTGTGGCTGTCTTCAACCTGACGCTGCTGGCTGTCTCTCCATGTCTCTGTGATTAATAGTGAGCATGGCTAGCCCTTGACATATAGGTAGTCGTCGACTCATGCCGCACACGACGACTTCTGAGAATGCAAGCGTCTTGCCACTTCCTGACTTTCTCTGAGCTCCTGGTGTGTAGCGATCATCCGTTCCCCCTAGCTCCTATCCTTGCAGGGGTCACTGGCTACCTTTTTTCCCCCAACGGTCGCGTCGTTAGATTTTTGTGGCATTCGGCTCTCACTGCAAAGCCTGTATACTATGTGATGAGTACGGACCTGCTAACCGGTAGCTACTAGGCTCGAGGCTCCCGAGTAATCCTCGATGCCATACCCTTTTCACGAATGGCCTGAGAGATGCTGCGACTCTTTGGCTTACCGACAGCCAACATGGCGATCCCAAGTCCCACGGCCATCTTCGTGGCCCTTATCCTCTTCTATATCTCCTCCTTCGTCTTCTTCGCCATTGTCCGTATCGCCACTGGTGTATCCATCCAACGAATCGGCTACTTTTCGCTGCGCCGCATTGCCTACTCCCCGCGAGAGGGTGTTCACCTCAGTATCAGAGGCCTCGGGTTATCTCTACACCGTTTTTCGTTCGCCCAGCCGTCGTATATCAGTCTGCGATTTCAAGAGTTAAAAGTTACTGTTGATCCGAAAGTCCTAGCTGCTGCGAAGAGTGAGTTGCGGACGGACCTGGATGGCGTGTCAACACCACAATCTGATGAGGGGAAAGGAGGTCTTTTCGAAGAATGTCACACACCGGTATCTTCTCATGCAGAGCCAGGAAGTACAGGTGCGGGTTCAAAAGGCAAGGGGTGGAAGGTTCTCCTGCAGCTCAAGGACCGACTGAAGAAGCTCCATAAACAGATACATTGGTTCACCCTGGTGGATATTTCAGCATTAAACACTACGGTTCGCATTGTGGATGCTTGCGATTTACATATCGGGACGATAAGCCTGGCTGTTGACACCAGACGCAATACCATGGACAGTGGAAATTTATTTCGGCATAAGAAAGACCCACGCAGTGACCAACAACCTGCTGAATGGATGCTGAACGTGCGCAATGTTTTGCTCGCTCTGGAAGGTTGCGAACCGAAGGAAATAGTTGACAACTTTGATCTGAACATTCACGGCCTGATTCATAAAGACTGCGATGGTCTAGAAGACGTCTCCGTCGCACTTAAAGTTGGGCGACTCCATTTCCCTTATGATGATGTACGGACCCTTCTTCGGAAAACGAAAGGCTTCTCACCGGAAGTGGATGTGGAAAACGAACCTACCAATGAGAAGTATCTACAGATTGGCGATTCGCCTCTTGAAAATATTTCGGAGGAACCAGAATCCCCTCCGCCAAAGGCCCATGCATCAAACAGTCATGAATCTACTGAAACTAGGGAGTTTCTCTTATCTCTTGTTCACGGAATACAGGAGATTCAGGTTGCTCTCAGCTTCTTCCGCTTATCTTGCTCGGTTGGCCAATCACCCACCACGAAAAAGCCTCTCTATCTAAATGTTGTCACCCATGAGGTTGGGGTTGATTTCCACCGCATGGACCCAACGCACCCAGCTCACCGGATGTATTTCCAACGGGATCAAACTGCTCATCAAGCTTTGCTAGCAGCCATATCCACTTCTGTGTCTTTAGATGAAAGCATTGATGAGCACGATAAACTCCTATATATCCCCATGGCTACCACAACTATAAAAACCACCCTACCATCTAAATCAGTTTCGATACTTGAGCGCCACGATGCAGATGAATGCAATACAAACGTTGTATTTGCAAATTTTGTCATTACATCACCCTCTGTGGATATAGCATCACGGCATGTCTCTCAGATTCTCGCTTTGCTCCGGGCCAGGCAGTCTGGCGCTCGCGACCATCCCAAACACAAACGCTTGTTAATATCCCAGCTCTTGCCCAAAGCTAGTATAAAGCTGTCTGTTCACGAGCCTGTTCTCAGATTTGTTCTTCCTGTAGCGGGTGCTAAGGAGGATTACAATCTTCTCGTATCGTCCATCTCCTCCATATCGCTGGATATTGAGTCGTCACATTCTATGGAAGAGGGCGCACAATACTCTGTTGCATCAACGTACCGGGTAGCGTCGCACTTGCTATATTACCAGACAGCTGCAGGAGTACGGCATCGATTGCTTGCTACGGAATCCATGGAACTCAAGGTTTATATGAAGGCGTCTCCAGAATGGACGGTCGCAATTTCTGGCGTCCTCAACGAATTTTCCGTTCACCTAGTCAGCGCCGAAGTTACTCGTGGCGTTCATCAAGTTGTAGAACAGATCAGAGACCGTATCCCTGCCCCGCAGGCCTTACCTCAGCCTCATAAACCTCAAAGCTTTCTACGACGCTTGCCTACCTGGCTTTTCCAATTTCAATTCGAAACTTCCGGGTTCAGCATTGAGGTTGCCGGAACAGACGAGACCGTTGGATCAGCCACTCGTGGTATGGTCCTTCAGCTTGGAGGATGGTCGGCGGATTATCAGCTGCAGAAAGTGAGGCCCAACGCGAGATCCATGCGGCGAAGAACACCCAGCCATTCTGCCGCTTCTGACGACCCATCTTTCCGTTTTGCACCAACATCACCCCCTGGCAAATCTTACACAGGTCCTGCAGATGGAAGACGCTTGGCCCTCCATGTCCGCGGCTTGGAAGGGTTTGTTATCGAATCCGCCGATTTCATGGAGCCTGAATCTTTCCTCTCTATACCCCGTCTTGAAGTCGCATTCAGCACCTCCAGCGACCTTCAGGGTCCCATATTCCACATCAACTCCGCCATACATGAAATCTACCTGAAACATTCACTCTACCGGTATTACGCAGTAGGCATTGCTGCTTTCACCTTAAAGGATGCCTTCTATCTTCCGCCTAAAACAACTACGCATCCTGGCGATTGGCCTTCCAGTCCTCGCGCCTCTATTAATAATACTAAACCGACGCTGACAAAACCCGAGTTAACCACCTTTGACATAAAACTGCAGACGATGCGCGTGGAGTGCGCTATGCCCCGTGATCCGGCAATGCTAATCCAGGTATACGGATTGGCTGCTGGCCGTCATCGTTGGTCTGCCCCATTCTTAAGATGCCATCTCATCAGACTTCACGTGGAGCCTCCGAGACTGAGGGGCTTTTGGGCTCGAATTGTGAGCGTGACCGGAATTCGTGCCGGACTGAGGGAAAGTAGAAGCAAACCTGCCGAAACCATTACCCCTTCTACATCATTTGATATATCGACTGAATTCATCCGTCTCGCTGTCCCTCATCACATGGTCATGCATTCTGTATTCGACAATTTTGTCAATACCATCAAATCCATTGAACAACTGAACCACCGTCTTAAGACTAGGTCAAGCAGTTTCACATTTGAAAAGCCGCCCAGTGGTCCAAAGCATGTCCCGAAAATTTGTCTCAGGAGTAAATCTGTACTATTTGAACTTGAAGATGACTCCTTTGAGTGGAAGCTTGGCTGTATCTATCGACTCGGCCTACGGGAGCAGAAACAGCGGCTTGCGCGCGAAGAGGCCTTTTTCGCTAAAAAGAGGAAAATAGAAGAATGCGAACGACGAAACGCAAATATCCGCCTACGAAATCGATCTGCGCAGGCGCAGAGGTCCACCGGTGGCCGTTTGCGCAAACATGACGCAAAACGGAGAAGTGCAAGCGTTGATAGTCGTCCAAGGGCCAGATCGAGGTCGCGTAATGAGAAAGACCCGCTCAAACCTCGCTATGATCCTTGCGACGCGCCTGAATTCACCGATTCTTGCAAGGTTGACCCTGAAGATGCTTGGGTGAAACTTCAAGCTAATAATGCTCGCTCTTGGAAGTCAATTATTGACGAGTCCGTACGCTATCAAAATAAGGCCATTCGCGACCTACGGAGCATCTTTGTTGGTGCGGACGTTCCTCCTGAAGGCCTTGATGATGATCATGGAATACTTCCAATGCCCAACCGGCCCGGCTTACTCTCTGCACGAATTATGGACTTCAACCTCACGATAGACGCTCCATCGTTCCCGATCCATGAATACCCATTATACCTCAACAAAATTGGAAAGGGAATGCCGCTTGACATGAAATACTCCTTACTCATTCCCATGAGCATTCGACTGGAAATGGGAGAGTTGAGAGCAAACCTCAGAGACTATCCGCTCGATTTACTCCACATACCCCCCCTGGGTATGGGCCAGTCTCCGCGGCTCCCATCGTGCACGATGAAAACCGACTTTGTCATTGCTGAAGAGTACCGTAATTTCAAATCATCCCGCCACGTTTTGGTAAGCATCGTTCCCGCCGGCCAAAGCGCTGGTGGTGCAGAAAATGAGGGCTTTTCAATCCAAGTTCGACGTACGGTATCTCCGGTCAAAACGTACTCCAACCCAACACTTGAAATCAACTCCAACCTCCCTACCACAATAAGCTGGGGAATGTCTTATCAGCCTGTCATACAAGACATGATGAAAATATTCGAAAATTTTAGCAAGCCAGAAATAGACCCTTCCGAAAGAGTTGGCTTTTGGGATAAAATTCGACTAAGTTTTCATTCTCAAATCAATGTGCTTTGGAAGGGCGATGGCAATGTTCACCTGCAGCTTAAAGGTGTGTATATACGTCACTTTCTTTGAGGATACCAATGCTAACAACTCCCGAATCTAGGCTCCCGTGACCCTTATGTAGTGACTGGCTTCGGTGCTGGGTTTATGATGTGCTGGCGGAAGGATGTCCAACTAGAAATTAACACTAAAGGCGACCCGAAAGAGTTAATGACGGTCACTAGCGGTGACTACGTCCTTGCCGTTCCAGATTATAGCCACCAGGCGCGGTATTCTTATGAATCGCCCTTCGATAACGACACTTCTTCGAGTCGCAGCGATAGAGACTTGGCCTTGTTTAAGAAGGTTATTATGAAACTATCTGGGAATGTGCGCTGGCTTGCCGGCCTAGTTTTCGAGCGGAATCCTGATGGAAGAGGTCGTTGCTTTGATTTCAAGCCACATTACGACGTTGTGTTACGAAATCCAAAGTTCCTTGACACAGAACATCTCGAGGTACGCTTTAAATCATTTTCAAGGGATATATGGATCCAGGCTAATATTTCATCTAGGGATATGACGCTTTCCGAGGATTCCGCAGCAACCACATTCACCTCTCTGTTGCTGTTGTCGCGCCAGTGTCTCGTGAATGGTCCTTTTCTAATCGAGAACCGTCGACTAGTTATAACACCGTTCATCTAACACCGAGATTCTTTACGCACTTCTTTAGCTGGTGGTCTCTATTCTCAGGAGTCATGTCATTGCCTGTCCGCCAGGGGCCGCTATGGCCAGGCCTAACGAAGACAAGTAAAAAATTTGGCCGTCACCTCGGAACAGTGAAGTATAATCTTTTCCTCTCTCCCTTATTCGTTGCCCACATATATAAACACAAAGACGTCGAGGAGTACTCTGAAGATACCGTGTTCGCAACCGGTCTGAAGGCTCGACTTGATAGCCTGATGCTAGATCTTCACCAGAGAAGGGAACAAGTTAGCACCTTGGTCAAGGGACGATCAAAACAGACAAAGGCCAGTGTGATGCGGATCAATCGTGCTCAGCTGGACTTTATAGCGGCCGACGTTAGAGCCGTTTCCTCCTCGATTGGCGGTACAAATCCGGCCGATATTGAGGGCGATAAAGACGATATTATCTCAAGCTTTCAACAACCTCCCCCTCCGCCCGACTTTTCAAGGTTTACTATACCCGATGATGACCTCAACTGGATTGACATGGACGATTTCGTCGAAATGGATTGGATCCTTCCAGCGGAGTCGAACCCTAAAACTCTCATATTACCTCTTGCCTACTCCCCTCGATTCTCCTATTTCCGACAAACGGATCATCAGGAACTTAGCCCAGAGGAAACAGGATATAGCCAGTTTGGAGATGAGCCAACACATTTCTGTGTCATGTCTCAAGACAACGATCCACGTCGGGTACAGATAGACCTCATCAAGGAACGCCTCGAACTTCTATATGCCCAGATATCATCGCACGAGCGTTTACGCGGCGAACATGAGCAAAAAATGACTGAAAACGGATCTGTAGATGAGGATGGGCAAAGCCAATACGAATCATTTACAAAACAAGGCGACTCGCTTCGAGAAAGACAAGATTTTCTCCGCTCTGAGCTGCGCCGACTTGAAATCCAGCTTTTTGGCAAATCAAGCATGGTTGGATGCGATAGTCAGAATGGTCAAACTGATGCTCAGAGCTCAACGCATTCTCAAGGGAACGTTGACGGCGATTCGACTGAGGACGAATATGCAAGTGATTTTGACAATCGGTTCGTCATCCATAATATTCAATTGAAATGGAACAATTCCTTACGGAATATCATTCTACGGTATATCCATCAAGTTGGCCAAAGACGTGGTTACGTATATTATATGTCTCGGCGTGCCGTGAAGTTTATATTGGATATTGTTGAAGAACAATCGAAGTCAAAAACGAAACGCTCTGTGCCACGCTCCGGACGTCAGTTTGATCAAAATGAAGCCGATTCAGATGACGACATCTCTGTCGAAGATCGCATAGAACAGTTGCTTAACGATGCAAATCGCTGTGTCAATGCCGACGATGCTACACCCCCCGAGGGTAAAGAGGATTCAGCACTTCCCAACGGATCGAAAAAGATAGCTCCGGACTTTACGCCTCAAAATTCTTACTATTTAAGGCTTATCGCACCCCAGATACAACTTCAAAGCGAGAAAAATAAGAAATCGGTAGCGCTTGTTACCGCAAAGGGTATGCAATTGAAAGTCATTTCGATCATGGATAAGCGCCGCGTATTCGATGATGTGAGTGGATTAGTTCAGCGAAGATTTAACCTGGACATGGATAGTGCGCAGTTCTTTGTAACGACTCAAAAGACCTTCTCAAGCCATATCCATATATATTGTGGGAATAGGTATGGGAACACGCCTGGGTCTGCATGGCCACCTTGGGTGTCGTTGGAGTCCATGTTCGACTTCGAAGTTGATCTATCCGGATTTTCGAGAATTATTCACAGAACATCAGCAAGCCTTAAATATGACAAGTACAACACCCTTAGGCTGAAATATAACGAAGAAGTAGGCAAGGAAGATGATGACCAACATAGTTGCCCGGTACCCAATGAAAACCGAATGGATCAGATATCTGTGGAGTTTCCTCAGGTCAGGGCAATCTGCGATTCCACCGAGTACTATTCGATGTATATCATTGTTTTGGATCTACTTCTCTACAGCGAACCTCTAGAGCAAATTCGATCAGAAAGACTGGAGAAGATAATGCTCGCATCTGATTTCAGTGACCTGAGGGGTGCTCCAGAGATGGTTAACCGACTTCAAGAGCGCATTCGCCAGCTTCAAGAAATCAAAAGTCTCTTCTTAATCCAGGCGGCTTACCTTGACAGACAAGGCTGGGAGGATAGGATGGCACTGGAACAAGACCTCGCCACCTGCGAAGACGAGCTATTCTTTATTATGAAAGCTATCACAACCTCCCAAAGAAGGACCGAAGACCTCTCTAAGTCGAACTCAAGTGGATTGCTGCGCTGGATGCTCTCCGCCTCTGAGATTGTGTTCCATCTGATGACGGAACACAGACAACCACTGGCTGAATTCCAACTAAGGAATGCTGCGTACGAAAGAACCGACCACACTGATGGATCTAATCATAATGCTATTGAAGTGGAAAATCTTCACGGCCTCAATTTGCTTTCAAACGCAATCTACCCGCAAGTCATAACTCCCTACCTAGACAACCAAAGACATTCACCACCAGCCAAACAGGCTAAAATACTCAAAGTCAAATGGCGTATGTTGGAGGCTATTGCAGGAATCCCAGTTCTCGACAATTTCGAAGTGGCTCTCTTCCCGCTTAAAATACAGTTGGAACGGGAGTTGGGCAAGAAACTGTTCGAATATGTCTTCCCGGGAGTTGGAGCCAATGCGTTCGAAAATGGGGGCTTCTCGCCATTTATGATCAAACAAATAGATCCCACTGGTGACGATGATGACGAGGATGAGACTACATCAGGAACACCCACTTCCATCGCCAGTACAAAGAGCAACACTGGTGAGGACGTGATGTCTCAATCCCATCTCAAAGCAATTGAAAAACGGTTGATGCCTACAACGACCTTGCCTGAAAAACACCGCTCAAGGTCACCGGTGAAAAGCAGTCCAAACTTAACCCAATCGAACAGGGACTTTGTCCGTTATAAACGTGCAGCCGCGAATGAACGAGGTCGTTCACCCACACGACCCACAACTAGCCGGCTACCAGTTAAGAAAGGATCCATTGATAACCTACGTATGATAAAGAAGCAGCACTCAGACCTATCCCTGAGGAGTCAAAACGGTAACGGGGCCGAGGATAAGAATAAAAAATTCGGCCTCCAAAGACAGCCTACTGGGTTGATGACCAAAGATGAAACAGACGACCTGTCTCAAATGATATCCCGCTCTTCAAATTACATGATCCTTACCCACGTCAAGATAAATGATGTTGTTCTTTGCTTGAGCTACAAAGGGAGAGGCGAACGCAACATTGAAGATATCCATGACTTCGTCTTCCGGCTTCCCGTGCTAGAATACAGAAACAAGACGTGGTCCAATCTCGATCTCGCATTACGTCTTAAGAAGGATGCTATCAAGGCTCTCATCTCCCATACACCAGCTATCTTGGGCAACAAATTCTCGCATCACCGACCGACGAAACAGCAGCAGAAGCGCCTTCGAGAATTGGCCAGCTCCGCTCAAGTCTTGAGCGTTCCTGACGGCCAGTATAATTCTGGCGTTTCGCCTTCGGATGGATCCAATAGTATCATCAGCCATAGTTCTACCGACCGATCTGAATCTCCTGGTCTGTCATTCCTTTCGAACGAGACGCCAAATTTTCCGCCTCGATCAGCAGGATCTGCCCCCAATTCAATCCATTCTGAAGCACGCTCTACGAGGAGTGCTACGACGGATGAACTAGATGACGATGTAAGTTGAATCTTCGACTCTAATGTTGACTCTGAGCCTGACTGACTGATCACTTTTTTAGACCAAGAGTTACGAGAGCTCAACTCGTAGACCTCGCACAGCTGGTCAGGCTGCTTCCGTATACAGTCAAAATGCGGACAGCGCTTCTGACAGGTGAGTTGTCATACCCCTCGCCGATTTTAAATATGACCTTTACTGACTGTAAATTTGTCCAGACCAAAGAGAAGAGGCATCACGTTCCTGGGGCGCAAGCTTATGGGCTCTTGATACAAAAACACCATCTACCCAATCAGCTACTATTTACACCGACATCGCACCCCTGCTCCATTGGCCCAACATCAAATCTCTTCTAATATATTCTTCCCAACAATGTATTACCTGATCCTTCCACACTCATAGTTCCCCCTTTTACCTTTCTCGTTTGTGTTATTCATTGTTTTATTTGCATCGTCCATTTCATTTCTCGTCAAAGCATTCCCAGGCGCATTTTTGCCATTCATACCATTAAAACTGAGAATCGGCGTTATTGTCGCTTGCTCTCACTCTTTTCCTTCATCCAATCTTTCAGAGTTACAGGCGGTCAAACATCTAAACGATTGCATACAAGTCTGGCGCACGGGTGATTGGCTGGGAAGAAAAGCTTTTTTATACTTCCAGAATACCTACTTCCTTTTATTTTTCTACCCTTCATTCAGGCCCTAACACTTGCACTCTTGTCTTGGTCTCAAGATTCTGCCATGCTCTAAGGCCTAAACCGGTATATATATTCTCTGAATATGCGTGGATGTATATAGCTCTAATTAGATTCCCGCCCGTTTTGCATAATATTTAGTATGAGTTGGAGGGTGTAAGTGGTATTCCGTGTAGTAGAAGACAAGTAACTGCGGTCTAGAGATTGGAGTAGAAAATATAATATTACATTATTTATGAGGAAAAAAAAAATTAAAACTCGCTCTTTTAAAAATAACAAACGCTTCAAATCGTATCTCGTACCCTTATAAAATTCTATGTTTAAACCTCCTCTTTATCGTTGTCTTCGGCCTTGGTAGGAGGTTTCTTTGTCTTTCGTTCTGGTTTTTGGAAAGGTAGCGCGGAAAATAACTGGCCTGAAGCGGATATGAACCTAGTTATGGGGGTAGGCACAGAAATGTCGTCCGTATACGGCACCCCTCGTTCGAAATTCTTAGCCCAAGCGGCTTTTTCTCGTCGCAAGTCTGCCTGGACCCAGGGTATGGTGATGGCAGTCCATAAACCGGCCCATATGAACGGAACAGTCCATCCGATCTGTATCACAATTAGTAAATGTTTGCAGAGACACCAGGAGTTAAGGCATTCCATCGGGATAGAGCTCACCGTATATGCGACATCTCTCGGTGTCGTGAATATTAATATAGTGCATAGCGTTGCCCAGACGATTGACCCTCCACCCCAAAAACAATTCATTTCAAATAGCATTTGGCGAAAGTATGGGCTCGCAAGGTATCGGTCTCGTAGTGCCCGCCGGTATACCTGTCCACCTGCACCGTCAACTGCAACGATATCTTCGATGAGGACGTATAGCGCTGTGGGCATAGTGTATCCCTTTGGCGTCGATGAGATGCGAAATGGAGCTTGGTACCCTCTTGCGCGGAGGACGTCAAGAGTTATATGAACAATGCCGAAGTAATACATCACTGTTGGGAGGGGCATTGCCAGAAGCCGTACTATAAGGCGTTAGTGCGACGATCGAGAATCGAGAAGGTGTGAAGATGAGCATACTGTATGGTTCCTTTTGAACGGTGCCACTATGTGAATTATTAGTTTGTGTGAAGGAGGATGAAGTATGATGAGGAGGACGTACACAATGAGTTCCACCGCCAGAATCAACCAGACTATAGTGAAGTTGATGTGAAAGAAGTCGAGCTACGTAAACAATATTAGATTAACTCTGCTAACACCATAGCACTACCAACGACTAGACGGCTTACCCATGATCTCCTAGCATTCAACGGCCGTACTTTCGAGTCTTTTCGGTATAGATTGTAGAATCGATAAAAGTACTCGACGACTGAAATTCCGCCCAAAGCCGCCGTACTGATGGTAAAGACTAGTAAAAGAAAACTATTAGCTTTCCAGAGTTCTGCGCGGGTACCTGAAGCAAAGAAAGGTCATACCATGATTATGTGAAAGGTCCGTTCCATACCACAGCGCAAAGTAAAGAATCAACGGCTGCGCTAGAGTGTCGATGATGAAAAGAGACCAGAAGAAGATGATGGAGCGCTTCCTTTCCCTCAACGAGTATGGAAGCTCTGGTGGTCCCGGCGTTAAAGGAATGGGAGGATCCATTCTCAGGATGCTGGAGACTTATGCTCAGCTTAGAACCGTCAGGAAGTCTCCTCTATACCTCTTCTATAACCAGAGTACAAAACCAGGCGGGATGGAGGCGTCTAAAGGAGATTGAATTTTTCCGTAGATTGGGTTGGGGTTCGTATCCATGAGGAAACAGAGCAAGGTGACTGTCGCCGGCCATGACAGCGGCGTGTGGCGGGAGATCCGCTATATATGGCGAGGCGACTCTGCATGACTCCAGGCACTCTTTACCCGGATCCCGGGTTCAGTGGCGAACAAAGAGCCATAAATCCAACGCCGCGGTGCTGAGCAAATCAACAATCGAAGTTGATGAGAAATTTTTCGCCTGTTGGGATGATGAGATTATGATGTCATGATTACTAAGAGACGCTGCTTTTAAAGGAGTCACCTGTCCGTCTAAAACAGCAACATGGCAGTCCCAAAACGGACGGCGGAAAAAACCAAACGCCACAAGTTCGAATCTCACGCCTGCCATTCTTTATTTCTCGTTTCTTTCTGCTCACTTGCTCAAGTTCCACGCAAAAGTCCCCTTGTGTTAGTATAAAAATGAAGAATAATGGCAAGGAGTCTCAAAGGTCTTATAGAATTCCTACTTGAGGAAATCTCGCTGCGTGGTGATCAAGGTATGGCAGGTGCCCAACTGTTGACATCTCTTCATTCATGCTGACTAGATATAGGCGTGGCTGCAAGCGATGTTTTAGAATTCATTGATCATTTTTATACTCGGCCCCAGGATGGGACCAATGGAGTCTCCCGTAATGACTCTACAAATGATGCGAGCCGTATTCATAATGTGGACTTACGGTTCAAGAGCCATGTATGGAAGTGGCTAGCTAGGCATCCCGAGGTCTCTATTGGAAAGAATAGAGAGGGCAATGGCCTCAGTCTGGCGGAGGTTGTCGCAGGCTCTAGAGGTATTCTTATGCAAACACCTTTCAGAAGTGACGTATTAATGAGATTTCTAGAGAATGAAAACCAGAGCGCTACTGGACACTCAAACGGAACCTCGAAGCAAAATGAGGAATTACACGTGTTTGTTTCCCGGGAACGCATGTGGCTGGCAATTACAGGGCATGAACCAGACGTGTCTAGAGTTCTACCGCTAGAATTTGCGCTCCTATCAATTATTGCATCCCGGAAAGGAGATGGGATCGTGCAGTCAGATCTGGTCCAGCTAAGCGGTCAGGATAAACGCTCTGTTCCGCAAAGGACAGACTCTCTTCATCAGAAAGGGTATATTGAAAAGAAAGCAATCCAGTATAAGGCGGCGAGAACCAGTCTTTGCACTTTGACCAAATTCGCAGGATCAGCCGAAGCCAGATTGTCCTATATCATGTCACCTCTAGATGGGGCGGCTTCTGAACTCAACAAGCACAAAGTTATTGATTTCTCAGTCCTTTTAACAAAGCTCTTTACATTCCTCAAAGAGTTCCAGGTAATCTCGCGAGAAGACCTGAAACGGAAAATGGAGATGCAAGACCGCTGGCACGCAAAAATCCTCCGTAGAGCCATTCAAAAACTCGAAGTAATAGGCTGTGTTCGACGAGTGAGGGCTATTTCGCAGTATCATAAATTTACAAAGTCGCGTCATGCGTCTGTGATGTTGCTTCGCGAACCAACCCCGAACGACATTCGGTTATTTCACGAAGATATATCGAGCTTGGTCACCTCTTTGGAGTCAGGTGGTGTTGAGGACGAAGAGTTGGCCCAGGAGGAAACAGTTGACGAAACACCTGAAATTGATCCCCTACTCCAAGTCGTCAAGGAAGAATTCGTTGTCGATGCTGGACGCAAGTCACCCCATTGGAATCCTGACCGGAATCTGCCGCATATGATTTTCGACGTTGTAAACAGAGCTGGTACCAATGGCACAAGTAACCAGGTAGGTGCTGTTGTGCCCTCAGCCCATCATGTCACCATGCTAAATCTCTGTTTCTCTGGCTTAGGATATTACAGCTGAGATAATGGGAATATTTTTCAGGAGACCATTAGAAGCCACCCTATCTCGTTTGACTGAACACTGGCAGTTTTCACAGCCCCTCCATCTCCGTCATCTAGCTATAGTCCGCGACAGTGCTCTCAGTGGAACTATCCATCACTACGTCCACTACTCATTCGAGAATTTCGCTTCCCTCGTGGCTAATGGTGACTCCACCTGGGAAGCCATCGAATCCAGGTCTTTGCCCGGAAAGAATGCCTCAAAAGCGCTTGCCGTGGACGCGAAACCCACGCTCGATAAGTATGGATTTCCTATTAGCGATGGGCCGGCTGGCCTTTTGAAAAAGGGAAACGCATCTTTACGTCAGTGCCTGGAGGTTGTCAAGCCTTGGGCCCATACACCTCCAATGCGTGGACCAGCAGTTTTGAAGCGTGACGATGGTAGCTACAGTATGTTGCCTTTCCCGTCTTCTTCTTCAAATAGAAAAAAAAGTGCTAATATAGATCCATTGAACAAGGCCTGGAGCTTGTCAGGGGGCGACGTGGGACTGCAGCAGCTCACCTTGTAGACAGACCTGCAAAGCGAAAGTACAACTCTACCGGCTCCCGGCAATCATCGCCTGCGCCTGATTTACTAGAGAATGAAGATGAGCAACCCTTGTCCATATTCAAACGTCGAGCGCTAGCTAAATTAGGACATGGTCGCGAAATCTCTGAAAAGGAACGCCTTGAGGCACTAGGACTTGATGAAACATGGACAGAATATAATGTCTTACTCATTGAGCGTCCTACACCCGGAATTTATATCACTCCGCAGGGGAAGCGAAGGCCTGTTGGCAAAAGACAAGGCCGTCCAGGAAAGAGCCGCATAGCCGTTTTCAAACTACCAAAATTAAAAGAGCTGGATTGGTTCACTGCGGGAGAACCCGAACTTTCTACCGTGGATACAAACGGAGAGGTCGAAACTGCACCAGCCGAAGTTCCGGAAGAGTCTCCTTCAGGGACACATCGTTCTCGACCTAAAAGAGCAGTGGCACAGCATCGAGTTTATAGATCGCCTACGCCAGATAGGCAGATAGAGGAGCGCGTGCAAAGAGGCAGCCCAGAAGTAGGACTGGATGACGAGTTTGAAATGGAAGTGGAGGTACCAAAGATATCTACTCCTAGAGGGAAAAGAAAGCGTGAACAAGAAACGGAGGTTCAACAATCGAAGAGGCAGAAGTCCTTGGCAACAAAACAAGCTAGCCCAGAGGCAATCCAGGGACGTCCAGCAGAATCTCGAAGGCCTCCGTTGCAAGGTACTCAAATTGCTGATGCCGATGTCGAAGTACCCACTTCCTTGCCCGTTATACAAGGCCAAGAGGTGACGAGCACCGAGCAGAATGGGATAGAAGTTCCTCCGCTGTCAGCGCCCCACGATGATCCCCGTGAATCAAAACCCGGCGAACCAGCTGAACCAATTTCGGAAGGGGTAGGCTCTACAGGTCACAGCAAAACTGGTAACGGTGAACTGGAAGCGGGGAGAGCAGAAACTCTGCTACAACTAGAGAATGGGGAGGGACTGGTTGAACGGATACCGGAGACACCCAGAGTTACTGAATTGGAGAAAACGCCAGAACCTGTGGTGGAATCGCAAAGCATGGAAACACCATCAAATGTTAGCTCGACGGCTATGCAGAGAAAAAAGAGGGAAATGAGAGGTGGCTCAGTAGCTTTCCTACGAAAAAAGATCTTGCTGGATGTCATCCGTCAGGCAGGAGGCTTATACCCTATGGGAACTGAACTGTGGTACCCTTTCGCAACCGCATGGTTAAAGACCAAGCAAACCACGAGGCCTGATATGCGGACGGTGCGTAATACTGCCAAATCACTTATCGAGGCAGGCAAACTGCAACAATTTACGTTCTCAGGAAGGAATTCAAAAGGGATTGCCGTGACAAAAAGCATCTTAGCAAGCCCTGAACACACGCCCGATGGCCAGGCAACGATGGACTTGCAGAGGGTCATGCTCGGTGTTGACCCCCAACTATATTTTCCCCCTGGTGCTGATATTGATCCGACCCTGAGGAAGTCCAACCGCTCCAACCGCACACTTGCAGAACACAGTACAAAACTACCTCCGATCGAGGGAGAGATAAGAGTGATGCTTCATCAGGCACCGGCAGCTGCAAAACCTAGAAGCGAGCGCAGGTGGACCCCCCGACCCATTGGGGGTGCCGAAGCGCTACTAAATCTATCGTTAGAACGGCATGCGTATCGGCTTAAAACTATACGACGTTCGGCACAGGGACGTTCATATCTCACTTCAACCTCTTACCCTGCTCAAGAGGGTGGTTCACACCTACTCCCAGTTCTGTCGAAACGCTCTTTGCTACGATTCCGCTCAAAAATGAATGCTGCGACCTCGATGCTCATGTTCCCACCACAGGATTTTCATGCTCTAAGTGGTACCTTCGGTACGGGTATGAGTATATCCAGGAAAGTACCGCGAGGCTCATCCAAGCCCAAATCTCAATACGTACAGTATAGGGCGCCGCGGAGTTTGGGAAAGGCTGTGACTTCGATGCTCATGTCCCCACCACAAGATTTTCACGCCCCAAGTGGTACCTTCGGTACAGGTGTCAGGTTTAAGAAATTACCGCGAGGCTCGTCCAAGTTCAAGTCCCAGTACGCACAGCATAGAGTACCACCAAATTTGGAAGAAGCTGTGACCTTGCTCGGGAACCGCCGAGTTAGCGCAGACGAGATTGAAGGCCCGGACGCGGAACACTTTTTCTATGACGTCGATCTCGTCAAGCAGTGGGAGCACGAAAACCCCTCCATTCTTGACATAAAGGATGGAGATCACCACTTCATCAACCATGTAGTGGAGGGGCCTTTCAATTCTGTTACTTTGGAAGGCGACGTTCGGTTTGGGTCAAGTGAAGGACCCCCCAAACGGGCGACTAGGTTACCATTGATGGAGAAGCTCTCTGTGCCTTCTAGGCCATTTGCTTATTCCCCTAGGAACCAGGACTTTGGCGATGGTAAGGCTCCTCGGCGGCTTACGCAGCTACATGGGACAAAGTCCGATGGCCCGGCTAGATCAAGACCAGAAGGAGCCCAGAAATTAACCCGTGAGGTTACAACTATCCCGGAGAGCACTGAGCGAAGGCTTATGACCACCATAATTGTCATGCGCGCATTGGCTGGAGGAATGGAAGGCAAGATGGTCGATTGGGCCCTTGTTGCACCCATGTTCCCTGGCTACAGTTCCAAATTTATTCATGATCGTGGAAGGGTACTTGTTGCAAAACACAGGCTGCAGTTAGTCAAGATGCAGAGCGATTTCCAAGAACGGTTTCTTGAGGCATATGAGAAGAATCAAGTACCACCGATTGACTATAATAATTTAGAGGCATATGACTGGGAAGGGGTTGTAAATTGGGCAGAGAAGAACCTGGAACGGCCTTTGACAGATAGACAGTTAAGTCTACCGGCCACGCGGAAGCAATTCGACAGCCTCTTTGAGGTTCGCAAACTGCCTGCACATAACATCGACGACATCTACCTGCACAATACTTCGATGACTCTACCAAGAAAACGAGCAGTCTACTCCAACACTATATTTGCTTCCACACTTCCACAGGAGCCGGTTTACTCTCCCCCCAAAGCAGCACATGGGCAGCTTCTCGAGGTAGCAAAGACCTGGGTCCGTGCCAACGTCGCCACGCCAGAAGAGACATACCAAGGGGCTGAAGCACGGCAAACGCTTCAGCGGTTTACAGACGACCTTATAAATGAAGCAGTCCAATCACTAGTGACAGAGCGGGTAATATCTCAGGGTAGCAAGGGAAGGCTAGTCCCTGGTCGCAATTTCGACCTCACGGAGCATTTTATCACGACCCTTACTCGAAAACGAGCTGTTGAGTCAGTCCAGCTCAAGCGGGCTGCCCATTTCAAAACAGCCATTCTTGACCCTGCCATGCAATCGAACGGGAAATTCAACGTCCAATACACGGCAGAGGACGGCGATATACTCGCCTTAACCAACCTAATAGCTCAGGGCCATATAGTCGTGGTTCCAAAAAACCCGCCGCGGAACAAATACGGCCTCACAGAGGGCGGATACCTAACCCGAATGATGGACAAGGGCAAACTTCGATTTGAAGTCGAAATACGTCCCGTCCCTGACCAATATACCTACGGCAATCCAATTGAGCAGTCAATTGAACAAGCGGTCATCCCACGAGGTGACTTGGGCGATTCTATAAATCCTACCACGGCATTCGTGCTACCCAAGATTCCCCTGTGGTTTGACGTCCATGCTCAATTTGTGAAGATTTTATGGGATATAGTTGTGGCTGCTGTCCTTGGTATATTCGCGGCACGGCCTGGTGTTGGGGTAAACGTAATTGCGCGCATGCTGGACCCGTGTCTAGCGGAATGGGAAGTGAAACTGGTGCTGGACTGGATGGTGGATGCAAGGCTTATTCGAAGTGTAGGATACATGTCAGGGGGATCTGGAAGCTACCAATTGGAGGAGTGGTGGTGGATGGCTTTGGCACGGTGATCCTTTTTGGCACCGGTCAATCAATCCGTTTGGCATAATGTATTTATAAAAATATCTATATAATTCGTGTATCATCATTACCCACCTATGCATTTAATCAGTTATGTTTTGCTCAGAATTGAACCCGAGCCATGAGTAGCCTCACAACTATCAGCTACCCTATCAGCTACCTACTGTAGGAGGTCAGAGCAATTGCTTTGGGTCTGTGAATGGAGAAGAAACGCATTGCTCGACATTTTTGATAGTCATTGTCCTGTATCTCTCCAGATACCATTTGCATGCCAGGCAATGATATGGGGAACCTCATTCTCCAAATACCCGGAATGCCCCCTTAAATACTGCATTAAATGGCTTTTAGAATCCCCTCTAACAGCTGCTCGTTGCACTTCACGGAGTCAGTCAGCCCTCCTCCCCCTTCACAAATTCCAGGCCGAAATTAGAAATTAGCCTCATCTGTCCTTCTCTGTGAGGTTATAACCCCCCGGCTTTACCACAGGCTGCCACAGGACTAGCCTTCTCATGAACCAAATCTGTTCACACTCTGCTCCACGCTCTGTCCGCTTATTAGTGAATATTGAACATCTTGCTGACCATCCGCGTTCCTAAAAAAAAAAAGAAAATGACTGCTGACCCCCAAAAGCGTCCGATCTGTCTCGACACTTATGTCAAGCGTCATCCCTCGCTGTCGATGGAAGAATTCCACGAGTATTCATCCCCCTACCCTATCCGCCATGGTTGTATCGTTCTCTCTTCGCTGACCAGCTTTAACTGCAGATCCTGGACAAACGAACATGCACAGCGTTTGAAAAGCTGGCTTGAGCGACACAGTGTCTACCAGTACACACTGGTAAGCCTGAGGCGACCAATGAATGATGCCGGCTACATAACATAATAATACCGAAAGGTGTTTTACCCTGTAGTATCATACGCCACCAGCAATGTCCCAGAGGTATCTCGACCCCGAGGCCGACAAGGCACTTGACTTTGATGGCCATGCAGAGGTCTCTTTTCAATCAATATCTCCTCACTTGGCTCCGCGACCTCCTTGTAGTATGGACCCGCCCTTTGCTCGGCCAGGATATTTCAAAAAGGAGTATGAGGACGTCTGGCTTCTGTGGGGAAGGCCGTTTCATTTGACCTAAACTCGGGCTTTTATTCCCTGAGGTTTGGGACATAACAGCACAGTTTTTGTTTTCTCGTTTCTTTTTCTCCTTCCTCCTCAACGTGGTTCTGGGAATCTCGTCATTGATTGGTCGTTGAACATGCGATGTATGGAGTAATTATTGATTAATTCCTATTTTGCATCCTCCTTTTACGTCAAATTAAAGTGTTGGCGATCTGCTTGGTTTCGTAAACTTCACCAAAATCCACTTCCAAGACGTTGAAATGCGCTAAAATAGGGCCCCATGCCAGTGAAGCTTGAATGAGAGTTGAACTCAAAATTGTAAAAAAAATATGTGACTATACCAGGATCGCATGCTCTAAACGACGAATTCCTGTGGACTCTTAGGGGGCTGATCGGGCTCCACCACTTTATCAATTTCGGAGCCTTTTGACGTGTTGCCACGTCTAGTGCTACGTAAAAGACTGGTGAGCTGGAAGTATGCGTCCACGTGGAGGTGTCGGTAGAATTGTGCAAAAGATGGAAGACAAGAGCATATCAAAGCTAGGAGCGGTTCGAGGGAGTTGAAAATAAGAGCCGGCACGACGAAATCTACCGCATTGAAGGGAAGGTTAGTGAGGACTGGAATCTGACTGTAATTTGATATTGGACTTACAAGTATCGTGCTTGTGCGGAGTTCCTGGCGGGCCTTGAATATAAGATATCTTCAGGATTCCCATCAATGTAGGACTGCTCTAGATTAGCTCCTTTCGAAACCAAAACTAAAGGTTGAGAGAATGAATACTCACACAAATCCGACGAAGAAGGTGAAGCTGACGGCGACCTTCTTTTTGATTGGAAGTTGCAATTTCCAGATCATGAACTGTGGTGCTACAACCATCATCACATCGTGGATTGCGTTGAGAATGCTAGCAGAGTACTGCAGCTGTAGACTTGAGCGACAAGAATCGGTCAAACTCCATTGCCGTGAGAATGGTCGGCATTGAGCTGAGTAGGCGATCCACAGCGCAACGGCCCAAAGGACAACCCAGATGGACAGGAACCAAATGCAAGCCTTGAATCTCTTGGACGGCCAGGCAAAGACTCGCCCCAGAAGAGCCAAGATGGATAGCTTTATCACCGATATAGAAGCAGTGTAGGAGTAAAGATTCACCACCTCCCACTATATTTTAAGAAACGTTAGCTTGGAAAGGGCTTTGTGGACATTTGGTCTAGTACCTTGCCTTGCATTATGAACTCTTCCGGAGTCAGCGTGATGGTGTGTCTGCCGATTCCATTTTTGACCTCTATCAAGCCGATTAGCAGGATGAACTTGGCCTTTCTTCAGTAGAATGTCTGTCTCTAACCTCCTATTGTGGCGGCCATAAAGGGGATCAGTAACAAGGCCCCCAGGATGGATAGATAGTCGTCCAGAGCTATAGTTGCCCTTTGCATCCGCCTTGCTGTGATCCGTAGGCCAACAAACAACATGGCTACCGCAAAGAATGCTATGGGAACTGCATAGCCGGCAGCCTGGCGATTTTCATGGCTATGGGCTTGTTGGTACGCGATCTCGTCGGGGGACATGGACGACATCGTGAAATGCTCGAATAGCGGTGCTTTACCAGTGTGATATGGCTCTGGAAGAGGGGGATAGGATTATAAGCGTTGGATAGCGAAAGGGAGTCGCAAATGGATAACAGATGGGCTGGGTATTTTTCTTCCTCAACCTGCGACCTTCATGCATCTCAAGGGCCCTTGTTTTGCTCTCTAGGATGTTGTATATCCTTGCCGGCCTTCATGTCATACTGCCCATCATCTCGGATACAACGCATTTCCCCCTGTACCATTCTCAAATTGGGGATATTTTCTCAAGACTCAAACAAGAGTTAAATAAACTAGTTAACCAAACAATGGCGGCTCTCAGACGTTCCGTTACCATTCTAGCTCTTCTCCTGAGCATGTTAATCGTATGTGTCTTCGTATCATCTCCCTAGCTGTTTACCCCTTTTCTCGAACTTATATGCTAGACAGCTCTGGACCTCGCAATTATTTCCACTGCAGTCTCACGAATAACGCATGATTTTTAAAGCCTGAATGATGTTGGCTAGTATGGCTCTGCCTTTTTTCTCACCATGTGTTTCTTCCAGACACTAGGGGGGAAACTCTACAAATATTGCTCCAGCAGGATGACACTGCGTCCAGGCTAGAGGTGACCTTTGGCAAGGAGGCAATGCGAGGAATACCACAGCCGTATATGGCCAAGATTGAGAATGCGTGGATTTTGACACTGGCGCTCTGCGCAGCGGCCATTTTCATCGCGCTTGCGGCACCGGGAGTTTCCCTATGGGGTAAAATGGGAGCGAGTGCTGATAGGGCGAAGGAGGAGGGTAAAGTTGCCCACGATGATCCTGAGGTGGCAGATCAGTGTGAAAAGGAGGCCGGTTGGGATGAGAAAGCAAATGATACTAGAGGGTCAGGAATGTAACTTTGCTATGATCATTGTGGGATCAAATGTCAAAAGTTTGTGGGAATAACGTCAAGCAATATAATTACATGCACACAATTGCTGCTTGAGGTAGGATGAATGTAAGAGCAGCACATTAATTAAGCTGGGATAAAGACAAGAGCCAAAAAAAAAAAAAAAGAAATGAAAAATCAAATGTGGCATCAAAATGGTTGTTTTGTTAATCCAACTTGGTGGCAGCGGCGATCATACAATATTAACATGCATGCAAGCGCAGCCTGACTGGCAATGGCGATCTCACCCAGACTGCATATGTCTCTTGGTCCTCCCACCTCTCCAGTGCAGGATACTGCTGCCCTTTGCCAGTTGGAAGGCTAAGATCAAACTGGTAAAGAAGATGCCCGAGTATCAAGAAAATCTCCATCCGCGCAAGGTTCTGCCCGATGCAGTCTCGGGGCCCCTGGAGAAATGGCTGGACAGCGTCTCGCCGGTCGTTCGCAAAGGGACCTCGGTCGGGTTGAAGCCAGCGGTCAAGTCGGAACGATGTGGGATCCGCAAAGTTGGAGGAATGGACGTTGGCGGCCCATTGCATGTATGAAACAACAGTCTGTTTAAGATGTGGAAATAAGCATCAGTCAAAGCATTTCTGTGGACGGGCGATATAGCTTACCCCTGCAGGGAAGTATTCCCCGTTGATGGTGTGTCCGCCTTCTGGGATGAGCCTCGTTAATCCCAGTGGCACCGGCGAGGCCAGACGCATGCCCTCTTTGATTGCAGCATCTAAAAGCGGCAGCTTGCATATATTCCTGTATTTTATATCCCCTGCTGCTGTAAAGCTGGTACGGACCTCTTCCGTCACTTTGGCTAAGCTGCCGGGATCGCGAAGCAAATAAAAGAGGATCCCGGTGATGGTGGTTTGCAGGGTATGGCTCCCCGCAAACACCATCGTTGATGAGTTTGCTACGAGCTCAGCCTGTGATATCTCATGCTTTGAGTTCTGGAGGTGGGAGAGAAAGTCTGGCCGGTCGGTAGTTGAGTTCAGCCGCGTCTCTACCTTTTCGCGCGTTGTTGCTTGATGTTTTTCCACCTGGGACATGGCAGATATTGGGATTCTCTTGAGCAGGAGTTTGAAAAGCCATGGGTAGAAGCGGCACGCCGCAAGTTGCACTTTTCCTTTCAAGGAGTAGACGAGCGCTCCAACCCATTCGTGGTACTTGTTGTTTTCAAGGCAGCCAAAATCTTCTCCAAAACTCAGCGAGCAGATGATATCAAATGTACAAAAGCTGACCCAAGTCTGGAGATCAACCACGGCTGCACTCTGTTCACTTGCCTGAGACTTTAGCTGCGATGTCATCTTGTCGATGTATGAGGCCACCAGAGGCTCTTGAGCGGCCAAGGCTTGACTGCTAAACATAGGTGCAAGTGATTTCCGGAGCCTTGCGTGATCTTTGTCCCCAGCGTCGAGTATAGAGACTGGTTGGCCTGGTGCTGGTGGAGGTTGGCGAACAGGGTCTCTAGGGAGCGACCTATAGCTGGGATTGGGACGACGGCTGTAGATGTCCTTGACGCAGTCGGGGTTGATAAACGACACCTCGTTGGGGGCCACACGGACAGTATGCCCGTAGACTTCATGGAAGTGTTTGACCTTGTGAGCTAACTTGCCAGATCGAAAAGCAATCATGTAAGGGAGACGAGTGATCGCCCACAGGGTCGGCCCATTGTAGCGAGAGAGGGGGTGAAAATAAAGAGTTTTGACTGCAAGGAGTATCGGGAGCTGAATACAGGCTAGATATTAGTGACATATTGCTGCAAGATAGCATGAAGGGGTTGACTAGCCAGTAAAACTGTCGAGATGGCGGCAAAAAGAGTGGTGGCAGACATCGTGGAAGGGAGAACCAAGTCATGCGGAGGGAGTATCGAGTGGCGGAGGAAGAGTTGAGCCTTTAAATTCCCCAGAATTTACCTGGCTGAATTGCTCGGAATTCGATGCAACTTTACAGACGGCCGGGGATACCGCTGACTCTGGCCGTTGAATGTATATATATCACGTAAAGGCCATTCGGCATTCTTTGTTAGATGTTAGATGCAGGCAGGGGTTGAACGGCCGGGAAGATCGCTGCATTAGCTTGCATGGCGCCTTGTCTAACACTCCAAGTCATTCTTGCATAGATGCCGGTCCATGCTATGTTAGCTGACGGAGGACAGGATTGGATAGCAGTATATTTAGCTATGAAGCCACCGCCGCCTGTATCTCGTATGATGCCAGCTAAGATTAGCAGGATGAGTGAATTATATGTCTTCCCAAAACTCTGGGACCAGCAGCACTTGGGTCCAATTGTTCTAACTGATTCTCCGGTGTATATCCTGCTTGCTGTGTTACCCGGGGTGATCGTCAACGTCGCCTGGAGTGCCTATCTGGCTGCTTCTCGGGCAGTGCAGCGATCAAGGCACCATTTGTGGGCTCCAATCACGCATGGCTAGCCAGATGGTAACTTTTCTTCACCACAGTACCCGTCATCAAGACAGGATGGACTTAATACAAAGACCGCCCGTTCAAAATAACGGGGAACGATGTGGTGGTGTTGCCACATCGATATCTCGATGAGACCTGTAAACTGCCACCGATGAAAGCGAACTTGGATAACATGCAGAGCGAGTTCACCACCTCGATATCCTCAATCAACTCGGTTGTCTGTGTAGGTCTTGAAACGGAAGCTCAACCGTCAGCTAGCCATCTTGATACCCACGCTTCGCAAGGAACTCGACGCGGCCTTTGAAAAGGAGCTCCCTCCCACCATTACCGAAGACGAATGGACTAGCGTGGAGGCCTTTCACACGATCCACAGCTGTTGGACGAATTTCTGCTCGCATATTCGGTGGAAAGGAGTTTCCAGATGATAAAGCCTGGCTCAATGCAGCAGAAAACTAGTTGAACAACATATTCAAGACTGCCAATTTTCCTAGTCCATCTGCGCGTCTTTTGTTACGGAAGAAGAAGACGGAGCAACAGCAAAGCATGGCGGAGTAGAAGTCCTGTAACCAACATGACAGATTGATCTAGTGCAAAATGCAATCCAAAGCTTCCTTTAGTAATAAAGGCTATAAAGGGTTTTCACAAATAAATATCATTGCAACCAGAAAACACCAATCCAAACAACCCGCTCTGCAATGCGACTCCAAGCCAAATCTGGCCTCCTAACGCTAAAATGATACGAATAGAATAAACTCCGTCATGGTCGAGAAATATATCGACGTGCTGGTAAACGGTCATATCTCTGAGCGGGCATATATGATTTTCTTGAGAATCATAGCAACGAGCGCGACGAGAACTCCCATTATAGCCCAGTCTAGCCAGGTGCTAGAAGACTGTAGAGGTGCATCCATATGTGCTGAAGACTGAGTATTGTTCGGTATCCTGCTAGACGACGTGACCGAGTGGTCTACTGTTCTGACGGTGGTTTGGGCAGTGCTACCAGTGGGTTGTGAAGATGCTGTCGTCGCGTTCGCGTTCGCGTTCGCGGTCGTTGAAGTAGAGTCTGTATTTGTAGGAGTACTCGCACTCGCGCTCGTGCTCGTAGCAGCCGATCCATTCATCTCATCTCGATAACTGAACTTCAGCCCGGCAGGTACTTCATTGCTCTCGCTACTGCCACGAGCCTCAATCTTACCCACCTGCCCATCAACATCAACTCCCTTCTGGCGACAAACTTCCTCCCATTCCCTTAGTATATCCTCATTGGACTTCCCCTCCGAGCAAATAGAACAAGACCAGCTCCTACTCAGTCTCGCCCACTCCCTTCTCGCTTCCTCTGACGCATCCAACCCACCAACCTGGCCCTTTGCATCCCCTTCCATGAAACTGCGAATGGCAGTCAGGGCGGTGCGAATCCCCCATGCAGGCTGCCATGTCTCATCATGATGGCCACTTATACTCAGACATATTTCGCGATTCACTTCGAACCGACCTGAGGGCGTTAGGAAGCGAAAAGACGGTGGGCGGAGCGGGTATTGTGGCGGTAGAACGATCCGGCCATGGTAGATGCCATCTGCATACGGAGAAGGCGCCGGGGGTCCGGCTAGAGTGAAATGCCAGTCGAATAGGTTCGAGTCCGAGACGGGGTGGGCGTGAAAGTATGGGGATGGCGAAGAGGATGAGGCGGACAGTTCTTGGGCTTCTTTCATCAGACGGCGGAGAGTGGTACTGGCTGAAGTCATGATGCCGAAGATATAATGGGTTTACTTAATTGACTAGATCGTTTGTCGTGCCACAAGGTAGTCGAGTGTGGTTTATTCTGATCTGTAGAGGGGTTGGTGGACGCGCTTGATACCTGACAGATTGTGGAGTTTGAGATGAGGTTTGGAGAGGCCAAGAAGGAGACGAGAGGGAGGATGGCGCGCTTCGTGGGTCGCAAGGCTTCGTCAAAATCACGCCTGTCTGTCAACTTGCTGCCATCGCCATCTTCTTGTCGTCGCAAAGAACAATCTGCTACTCTGTCACTGCGACCCACGCGTGGAGATGGCCAAGAACCACCAACGGCGACGGCATTTCTGTATTTCCCGCAATGTTTGGATAGAACCGCAGATGTCGTCATCCCGCTTCAATTTACACAGCAGAGGTTGAAAAATACTTTGGTTCGGAATATACAGATAGTGAAAAAATATCAGTAACTATGGTACAATGTCATTAATCGTCTCAAACAAGTCTAACTAAACGCCAACTAATGAGGTCTATGGGAGGCGTAGTCGCTATCGTCCGTATCAGAATCATAATCCGAATCAATATCACGATGTGGTCGAGGGGAAACAGGCCGTAAGGTCTTCATCGAGAGTCCAGTCGAGGGTCTTTCAAGCTCGTTCGGGTTTTCTCCAGCGCGCTGCCCACCGCGGCCACGGGGCCCCCATCTATTTCCAGATGGGTCTGGATGTCGTCGTTGGCGGTGCTGAGATGCCGCGTACTCTGTTTGCTGCCGCCGAGCTTCCTCCTGTCTCTCAAGCCTTCGCCGTGCGACTCCCTCCCGTGATTCCAGCCACTCTGCGCTCGGCTCCCAGTGCCATCCATCGCCTGTAGTGGTGCAGATGGGAAGAGGCCAAAGGATCGGATTAGGCCCAAACAGATGGGTTAAATTGCGTCGCCAGCCCAAATCGAACGCGTTGGGGAGCTTCTCGCTATCTTGCTCATCGAGGTATTCCTCATATCGATCCCGTTCCCTCACCCGTTCCATTTCTCCGTAAGATCTATATAGTGCGAGTTGTGCAGGAGATTGATAGTCGTCCATATGCTCATCGGGATTATAACCACCCAACATTGGACTAGGAGCGGTAGGATCATGACTTCCCACGGTTGGTGACGGGCGCTCTTCGCCTTCTTCTTCCCGCGTCACCCCAGGTATAGCGTTGGCATGCATATCAATAAACTGCTGACCGTAGTTCTGTAAAGTTCGACTGATCCCGTCACCTGTTTGCCCGTCCGGCCGCGAATGGTCGGAATTATGCTGGTGTTCCCATCGCTGTCGATCCAAGGTCTTCCGTAACGGGGATAGGTATCTGGTCTTCTCTAAACATTCAATCGTAGTCAATCCGCGAACCGCCAGGCTGATATGCCAACTGGTAAACCCCGATAACACCAAACCCATTATCCCAGAAATAAGCGCAAGTATAATAACATTGATGGGGAATAGCTTCTCCATCTCCTGAGTATCGGTCAACATCTCGTTCCAAACCCAAGTGGCCGAGACGATAAAACAAACGTAACAAAACAGACAGGTATATATCAAAAACAACAAAAACGCCTTATAATTATAGAATCCAACGCATGTCGCTAACCACGGACAATGATGGTCCATTTTCAGGACACATCGTTTGCATGTCGAGCAGTGGTGTGTCCGGTCCGGCTTCGGACACTGGCATTTCTTGCAGTACCTGGACCCGCCTGTCGAGCTGACGGTCAGAGCACTGTATTCGGGTAATTCGGTCGTCGGGAGATGGGAATATTCGTGACGGTTTCGATTAGGTGGTTTAAGCGGAGATCCTGGATCCGTGAAAACAGCAACGCTATATGAGATGTTCATGGACAGGTAGAATAGAATCGCAAGGGTGGTGCCGATTGTACCTGTCAAGTTGATAAAAATTAGCAGGAAAGTTCGAACATCGAGGAGACAAAGAAATGACATACTCTTCCAGTAGTTTTGGGTATGCCATATCCCAACTTTAGTTTCTACCGATATGGCCCAAGTAGATAAACCATACACGAATGCCAGAGGGAAGCATTTGAGGATGCGCCAGGTTAAACGTTCACATCTTCGCGCCAGTCGTCCAGCTTGGGTCATCGCGACAAAACGAAGCACGAGGAGTTGGTCAGGTTGCAAACATGAAGGGAGAAGATTATGCAGAGAGCATCAACAAGTTATTCCTGACAGGCCAGCGCCTTCATATTATTATTCGAGCTTCAACAGATGGTTACGAAAGTCCGAAGTGGCTTTGCTTCTGCAGCCACGATGTTGCATCACGTGATATAGATACTCGGATGAAAAAGACTTCATGATATTTTATTCTATCTTACAAACGCTGAGATGAACTTGGTATATACATACTCGAGAGCTCTAATGGGTATCATTGATGAACAAGACAAACGAGAAACTGGTCTGATACAACCACCCTCCCCAAATCTCGCCAGACAATGCAAATCTTATCTAGGTCTCAACCATCTATCAAGATCAAATCAGCAACACAGGAAAGGGTAGATTTTGGCGCCCATAATGGTTCCTAAACATACCCATCTAATGATAAAGGTCGATCTGAACCAATTATTCTCGCCCTGGATACCATCTTCATGAAATCCAGCTCGCTCCAGAGGTTGATCGTGGGTTCTTCCAGGTCTTGCCGCCTGATAACGAAGTTGTGCTCTGCATGCTCTGCGACAGGAGGACGCAGCATGATAGTATCAAATGGAATAATGAACATGTCACTTTCGCCCTCTGATACTTTGGGGAGTGTCATCCGTTGTACTTTCGTTGGGTCTGGATCTGGATCTCGGCTCTGTGATCGCTCCCACAGCGTAATCTCAACGGCTCCACTCGACCTGTCGATGACGATGGATACGGTCATATTCACACTCCCCTTTGACTCGTTCAGCCAAAAGGCCATGCTCCGGATTAACCTCTGCTCGGATTCCAAAAATCCTATCTCAAAGATGACGGTGGGCCAGTCGCCACGCCGAGTGCGAGGGCTCATCGAGCCATCTATGCCTTTTATCCTTTCAGTTGTCCAGACATTCGGAGCACCTCTGGGCATTAACTCGCTATCCACCTCCATCTCCCTCGCCTTCCAAAACAGCAGGGAAATAAATTTTTCTAAAAAGGTTTGTTTCAGTGCGGAGGGCTTCTTGACTACCATAGTCTTTGTTTCGACTTGGGTGTCCTGGCAGCCCAATTTGGCCCCTTCGAATCTATTCACTTCACCCCTCTGGATGTTTTTGAATATGATAAACTCGCTTTGGAGGGTGGTTTCCAGCTCACTACGTTCGCGCTGTATGACCTCTTCGGGGTTGAAAAGTCCGGGATCGTCAAGGTAAGTGAATATCTTGGTGTCGCCGGGGAGGTGTTGGAGAAACCTGCGTTCTTTTACTGTCGGGGCTGGGCTGTCTCTGATGTACGTGAACGGTACATATTGCCCTGTGATGGCCGGGGAACGGCTGGATTCCCCGATTTCGTGGAGTGGATAATTCATTCTAGGTTCTCCTTTGGCGTGTTGTCTTTAGAGCAGATGAGAAAGAATTGATGTCTCGGCCTCGAGGTTGAATGCTGTGGAGGAGATTTTCCTGCAAATCTTCTCTGAAGTCTGTCATTTGTTCATCAAGCGGAAGTCACCAAGAGGGGACCATACTACGAGGGCTTTAATAGCAGGAACTCACTGATGGGTTCTAGATAAACCTGCTTCTCAGCATTGATTCCATGATTCTGGTTCTACTTCCTAACTAACTATAGAATCGAGCCAAATAGAAGGGAGCATCTGCTAAACCAGTTTTTGATATTGTTCATTGGCTTTTATATGACGTTGGAACCATAAACCTATAGACAAACCCCGCGTCCATTCGATATACACGGTTCTCGAAGATGATATCAAGTGAATGATATCTTCATGACTGTTTCTTCATAGATATTCCTTCACCACTGTGCTCTGTGTTCTAATAATAGAGCATTACGTATGATAGTGGAGTATGACAGTGTAAGATACGGCGCTTATGGCCTCTCATAGGGCTACAAACACGGTATTGTACTGTCACGGTTGCACCGCCTCGTTTTTTCTCCTCCTCTCAGCCACACAGACGAACAGCTCATAAAAAAAACATCATCGCAATCGAACAATAAAATCAACGACGAACTTCAACATCAACGCTCTTTTTATATAAAGCTCAGCTTTGATCCTTGGTTGAGCTTTTTTGCCCCTTGTCCCTGACCCTGACCGATCTTCTTTGTTTTGTGCCTGGCCGGAGTTTTATTTTTGCCGTCGCTACATCCAAGACTCCGTTGTTTACGGAACGCAACCTCAACCTGAAACTCCTCCAAAGTTGCTGCAACAAAGACGTTGGAGCTGCATCATCTGTACGACCTCATCCAGCCACCTGCTTTAAGAGAGCCCTCATGACTTTATCGCCGGCGTGAATACTTTAAACTCGTCACATTCGCTTGATATCCAGTACATCCGCGCGCCCGCGGCTTAATCTTCCACCATGGCAGCGAACGATTATTTCAACAGCTTCGATGGCCAAAACCAACATAGTCAACCTCATCACACCTCTACTCCTCATCAGAGACCAGAATCGCCCCCTCAACAAGCGTCTTGGACCAACCCTCCTCCAAGTTCGCCCACTCCTGTTGGGCCCTACGCCAATCCTTATGAACATCGATACAGCACTTACACCCTCGATAACAATAATAATAATATGGGTGGCAGAATGAGTGAAGGTGACCAATATGCCGATAATATTCCCCTGAAACCAAATCCACCGCACAAGGATGGCCGACCGGAATGGATGGATGCAGACACACACTACGCGCCCACCCAGGACCCTCAGAGTGCCGTCCCTTTGGATGGATCGACAAGCCCTGGAGGGAAGAGAAGAAAAAACAGATTTTTTAAGAAGAAACTCGCCTGGGTCACTTATCTTACGACTCTGGTTCAGGTCATCGTTTTTATCGTTGAACTTGTTAGAAATGGTACGTGTACACCTTCGTACGGCCTCCCTTCTTCCCGTTCGCCAGCTAACTAGCCGTCTTACCTTTAGCACAATTGACCGGCTCTCCGATCATGACGAAGCCCTCCTTCAACCCAATGATAGGCCCATCGCCGTACGTTCAGATCAATATGGGAGGCAGATACGTGAGCTGTATGCGGAATATCGAGGGTGTCACCAACTCAGATAAAAAGCTATTTCTGCCCTGCCCATGGACGACAACTGCAGATCCAAATCATAAAGATAACCAATGCACGCTCTCCCAACTCTGTGGGTTTGGAGGTGTGCCCGATCCTAAGCCTGGCGGGAAGATGAGCGACAAGCCTGAGCCAAACCAGTCGTTTCGGTTCATCCTTCCAATGTTCATGCATGCGGGAATTATACATATCGCCTTCAACCTCTTCGCCCAGTTGACTATTGGAGCTGATATGGAGAGAGAGATCGGGTGGTGGAGATATGCTATCGTTTATTTTGCGAGTGGTATATTTGGTTTTATTCTAGGCGCCAACTTTGCTGCCTCAGGCATTGTCTCGACCGGTGCCTCCGGTTGCTTGTTTGGGGTATTTGCGCTCTGCGTCTTGGATTTACTTTACAAGTGGAAATCTCGGCAGAGGCCGATGGTGGAGCTCATCGCTATGATCATTACCGTTGCTATTTCATTCGCTCTCGGACTGCTGCCTGGTTTAGATAATTTCTCTCACATTGGTGGTTTCCTTATGGGCCTAGCCCTTGGGCTTACCATCCTTCGCTCGCCTGATGCTTTGCGTGAGCGCATCGGCACCAAAACACCATACATCTCTATGGGTGGCAACATGGGTGTCGATGAAGATGGAAAGAAATTCCTCAAACAGCCTCTTGGTTTCTTCAAGGGACGCAAGCCACTCTGGTGGGCATGGTGGGTTATCCGAGCCGGTGCTTTGGTCGGTGGTATTATTGCGTTTATTGTCCTCCTGAACAACTTCTACCAACACCGGACGACATGCGGATGGTGCAAGTACCTAAGTTGCATTGTGAGTTGGCCCCCAACCTTAGTATTTTACACTTTAAAACTAACCTGTTTCTCGTCTCAGCCCGTCAAAGACTGGTGCGATGTTGGAAAGATCACCACGACAGAAACTCACGAGAGGCGAGCTCTGCTCTCCTCGCCAGATTCAATATACGGCGGCCAGGCCTTCTACTAAATTACCATCTCTAACTATCCCCCTTTGCAATTTTCCCGTCTATGTGATGACCGAAATGTTTCCACCCAATCCTTTTTCAGATTCTGTTAAGATGCCTATATTCCATTCCCCTGTAATGACTTTCACTTTTTATCTTGCAATTACTCTTGGGCCACATCGGCACGTTGGCCTGGTGCCCGGTTTTTAGATGGGTTTCGACATAATGCTTATCTGGCGTTTGGGAACAGCCACCAACCAGGGCTTAATGGGGGGTTTTCCGAGGCATATAACTTTTCTGGGTCACTCTGTATAATCACTAGTTACTTAATTCACACTTGGTGAACTTCCCATTTCTGTTGTCTATCAAAATGATATTTCCCGTTCAATCTAGTCGCTTGACCTCTAGTTCATCTGGCTTCAAAATTAACTACGGAAGAAGTGTCATCCCCCTAGACCGTTGACTTTGTTGGCACCATATTTTTGCACCAGGAATAGCCTCTTCTTAATGTGCGAGCAACCGATTGTAGATGCAGTTTAGACCGCGGTGAACGAATACCGTTGAGAATGTGAATGTTTGATTTGGCAGTAGCCATATCAACATGCAGACAGACGAGTGGGAGTTCAGACGGGCATGTTGATTGGTATTTTACTTGAATGAATCTTTTAAATCATATAAATTAGTATGGATGGGCTATTAGTTATGAGAATATCATCCCCTAGTTACAGAAGAATTGTACCGAATTAGATATCGTAGCACTCTTCTCCCCATCCATGAATCCACTGCTTTCCCGCCTCCCATACGCGCCTCAACTCTCCCCCTTTCACACTCACTGCTCTCTCAAAATCGCTCTGAGATCCAGCCAGAACCCATCCCAGCCAGGCCAACAGGATCAAATCCGCATACCCAGCCGTCGTACCTTCGAAGAAAGGTCCATCTGCACTCCCAGCCAACATCTCAGCCACCGTATTCAGCTCTCCTTCCACGCTTCGCCATGCCTCCTCCAGCGCCTCACCTTCCGCCGCAAACTCCTTCGGTTCCTTTCCCCACATTTCCTTCCGTGTGCGATTCATAAATTCCCTCCCCTTATCATCTAGATAGTCCACAACTTTAGGAGCAATGATGGATATACCCTTCCCCGTAGCACTCTCCAATATCTTTGAAACAGCGACTGCGAGAGCCCTGCTTGCACTAGTGGGGAATATAGCCGGATGAGAGGGGGAAGAGAAGGTCTTCTCCAAATGCTCTGCGATAGCCCATGTATCGTTTATTGTGGCGCCGGTTGGGTTGCGTTCATGGAGGGACGGTTTGTGAGTTATTGCCGGGAAGGTGTAAGCGATGGGGGCCGGTGCTGGGTTTGGTGGAACATTCAGGGATTGCAAGACCGCCTTGATATCACGAGGGGAAATGTAGGATTCTGTGTAGGGGATTTTCTTATAGTTGAGAACCGCGCGCGAGCGGAGGGGATTGGGGGCCCAGGATTTTCGGTCCCCTGTTTTGTATAGTGATCAGTATCGATGGGTTTGAATCTGGCGCTAGGAGGGGGTTTGTATGTGGGTAGTACCCTGTAGGGTGCTGTAGATGTCGAAGAAGTGGACTTTATCTTCGCCGACCATGATGGTTTAGTTTAATTGGGTAGTGTAGGGGGAGAAGCCTTGTTCTTGATTTCAAAATCTATATCAACTCGATTGAGTGGGTATGTTCTTTTCAACAGATGCAAAGGAATTCAAAGTGAACCAGAAACCAAGTCTAGTATTTATAACTTTCACCCCGCTTCAGCTCCAGGGGTGATCGGTGGGTTTATCCAGAGGAAATGGAGATATCCAGTCCGCCGCGTCGCAATAAAAACAGTGAAAAGTGGATTTACAAAAATACGACGCTGGTTTTAAGCGGAACTTCGTAGCGATCAGCTCGATCATGGGATGCTGTTGTTGTTGGACGCCATGAAGGAGAGAGGAGATCAGAGTTCATGGCTGTTTGTTACAAAAAACAAAATATAATTAATATATCAAGCGCAAGGTGCGGATATCAAACATTAGTGACGGACGAAGATTCGGTCGAAGGTTCGGTCGAAGTCGCTTCTTCGATCTCTCGGATGACATGCATCACCACCTCTGCTGCACTGTGGCCCATCTGCACGGCCGCCTCGCCAATATCCATTTCAACTTGGCCCGAGACGTCCGTGTCCTCGCATAATTTCTGCACGAAGGATTTGAGCGGTGACAAGAATTTGGAGCTGATGGAGGAGTGTAGCGATTGAAGCTTGAGCCTAGAATTTAGAGCCGAGGACATGCAGAGAAAATAATACACGTTCAGCTGTGCCAGATATAACGGAGCTAGGTCCTGGATGAAGCGTATCCATGCACCAGTGTTGATGTTGAGGTTAATAGCGCTGGAGGGATTGGAGGTGGAGTCGAGGGTGTATATTTGAGAAAGAAGGGTGGAGAATGATTCAGAGTTAAAGAAAATATTATCGTCATCCTGTTTGCCGTTTTCTGTATTACTCTCCACTGCTGGCTTTATTGAGTCCCGCGCCAGGAATTCGCTCTTTAACCATTGCATCGCAGGAATCCTGGCATACTGTAGCTCTTCCTTCTCAAATATTTCTTTAATCAGATTAAATCTGGCCAGGGGATTAGGATAAGCATGATATATTGTGGCCGGGGTAGATTCGATTCGGCTCATTGCTTTCAATCTTGGAGGGCCTCTGGAACATGCCGTCAAAACCAGTACAAGGTCTCTGAAGCTAGATTCACTGTTGGGTGCCCTCAATGTGTCGTTTTCATTGGTATACGCGATTTCGGCAAGTGATAAAATAGCGTCTATAAAGGATTCTGGTTCTTGTGTAACCGCAGTGTCGGCCGAGGCGGGAGCAAAAAAATTGGATAGCATATTAACGATGTCGGGATATAAAGTAATATTCTTCTCTAGGGTACCTGACCCGAATAGAATGGTGTTCAGAGATCGTGCCGCCATCAATAGAACACAGCCGTGTCGTTCTAGGGGTATATCGGTGGCGGACTCGGGGATATTTTCAAAATCAAGGGGCGGCGGATGGTCTTCTTGAGGTGTGAGGACTGATTTTAAAACTATATCTGTTTCTAAGCCAAGATCTTTCGATAGAGCCTGAGAAAGTCAGCCTATTGTACTCCCAGTCGGAAAAGTTCAGGTTATGCATACCACTATTTTACCAACAGTCCTATCCCTTTCTTTTAGTCGCTCAACGCTTTCAAATTCATTTGAAAAGCTTCCCGCAGGATCTAAGGTGCGGCCTGGGTGAAGCTTTTCCAGCAACCTAACAGTCCAAAGCATACCCGCAGGAGACGGATCATCTGTGCAGTGTAATATATAAGTTTTGAGAACCTCAATTAGACCAAATTGCATTAACCGATGAATCAGTTCTTCTTCGGTGGATTTAGGGCTGGTTGCGTCATCGCTATCTCTCGGCTCAGTGTCTGCCTCAGGGTCAAGGGCAGGAGCCTCGGTCGAGCGCGTGATAAGCTGCTCCGACATACTCCTCGGGGGTAGTGCCGGTCTCTTCTTGCCTGACAAGTCGTGTAAAAACTCCAACATCGCGGCAGTCGTTTCCGCAGATGGGAATTCGGTATAAGCTTCTAATGCTGCTTGTAGTGACGTCGCGACAAATCGACTAGGGTATCTGGTTTTGATGCGGGAATGGAGGACAGAGAGCATCGAGAGAAGAGTATTGAACTGAAGAACATGCAACGGGGGTTTCTGGCTAGAGCTAGAGCCAATATCGACCCCTCCCTCTACCTTGTCATCGCTGCCATCCTCCTCATCCTCATCCTCTTCTTCTGCGGCTTCAAGCTTCATCAACGCGTCAGAAACTCGAAGAATGACCTCTCGCGGGTTACCAAGTCTGGCAACATCATCCAAGCATTCCAGAGACTCTGGCAAGAATGGAAGTAGTAAATGAACGAGATCCCAACCGATGTTGGTCGTCAAGGTCTCATCTTGGAGAACCTGATGTAAGATGGGAAGTCGGGCGGGGGTCAACTGATATTCGATCAAGGTGAGATAGGTGAGGTAGTCGGTCGCGGGAGGAAGAGCTTGGATGAGGGGATCAGCTTCGATTTCTTCGCTGGCAGCCATGTTGAAAGACTGCTAAGAGGAATGTAATGAATGATGGAGAACGAATGAGGGAAACCGTCGGCGGGGAAAATGTAACTACACTCGGGCCTAGATGTGCTTATCGATAAGCTCACCAGCCGCCCGTGACGCGTCAGTCACGTGGTGCTCATTTGGCGTTCTTGAAGAAATATGTGAGAAGACCACTAACCAACTGGTCATTGATCTTTTGGTCTAGTTGGTTTTCTCTTATAAAATATTAATTATTAAGGGGATATAAAATGGGTTTGATATATACAAGTCGGCCTAATTGTCTATCCAGCCTTCATCCTTCATCTTCTCGCTTGTCCAGCCCTCCAGTTGCGCAGCGAGGTCACCATCCTTCGCCAGCTTACTCTGCCAGCCGGCCTCCGCTATCCTCTGAAAATAGGTTCCACTCTGTTCCTTTGTCATCTCCTGGCTCGCTGCACAAAATACACTCGTCCATGATCCTCTATCTGCATCAATTCTAGCTCCCAGGTAAGCAAAAATATTGAATATCTTCATGAACAGAGGTGGAATTTCAGCTCCCACGCCTAGCTGAGACTCGACAAGGCCTGGGTGGACGATAGAAGTCCAAATCTCGCCGTTCCCGGCTTTAGCACTCGGCGAATCGGGGCCATAAGCCTTGTGGAGTGTTTTCGCGTGTAAGACGTTGGCCAATTTCGACTGGGAGTAGCGGGTCATAACGCTGGCACCTGGAAGGGATGTGTCCGAGAACTGGATGCCTCCTTTTGGGGCCATATGGTGACCGAAGGATGATACATTGACGATGCGCACGGTTCCCCGTGGTGAGCTCTTCGATGTGCTGAGCATGAGTGGCAATAAATGAGAGGTGAACACCCAGTGTGCTAGGTAATTTGTTTGCCATTGTGCTTCATGCCCATCCTTGCTCATTTCGAAAGGGGTGGCCATGATACCTGCATTATTGATTAGGCCATGCAGAGCCGTTTCTTGAGAGAGGAATTTTGTGGCTGCTGCGACAACAGTGGGGAGCGATAGATGATCCATTTCTAGGAGGGTGATGTTTGCGTCTGGATAAAGGGATTTGATGCCGGCAATGGCAGCTGATCCTTTACTTGGTGAGCGGACACACATGTAGACGTGGGCGCCATGCTCCGCTAGGCGGGCGACAGTGTAATAGCCACTAGAAGCTTGGTCAGTTCTGTGAACAGTTGAAGATAGGTGGATGAATAGACTAACATGCCAGAATTTCCGCCGGTGACGATGTACACTTTGCCAGCGAGGTCTGGTAGGGAATCTGGGTGGAACGTCATGTCGTACTGAAGCCAGTAAGGAGTCGATATGCTTTTTCTTGAATAGTGATTCGATCAGAGGGCGACTTGTGAATTTGCAGTTTCATTAATGATCTCAATCTCCCAGGCCCCAGGGAAAAGGGCCCCTTTAAATAGTCGCCCACCATCATAGTATGTGATATTGTTGCACGTAGTCATATGTTGTCATGGTTTTGTAGATACCTTCATATGTCGGCGGCTCACATCTCTTGGCTGTGAGCCGCCTGCATATCGCTAGCGCAGAAAGTCCCAGGCTCCTGGGCGGATATAGTTAAACTCCGGTGAGCAGGCTGCATGACGCAGATTTACCAAGCGCAACTTTTTGGTAAGGCAGATGGCAACGACCGCCATGATGCCTGCATATCAAGGTCCAGGCTTAATCCCGATAACGTCGATGCCGCCGTTGGTGGAGGTAGGTCCGTTAAGTCCTGGATCGCAAAAGAGATCGATTGCTAAGCCCAGCAAAAAAAATAGGCGGTAGATAAGGAAGATGACTGGACTGGGGTTACAGATGCCGCTGTTCGTAGGAGGACACAGACCCGTCTCAATACAAGAGCGTGGAGTAGGTTAAACCGCACAGCCTGTCCGCCCGTTCTTCTGGTTTCTGCCTAATCCAACACTCTGCCGTAGGAAAACGCAAGGCCCTTGGGTCAAAGGAACATAACAAATCCACTTCTAATTCAAGGGTAAAGGGAAGTGGTGCTAAACTCGAAGGAGTGGTACCATGCTGGATCGAAGACCAGCAAACAGTGCACACGTTCTCGAAATCAAGAGCCCATGCAGTGCTGAAGAAGGGCGATGCATTACTGCCTCAAGCATCCAGCCAAACCATGGCAAGGGTCATATTCCCTCTCTCTTTAGACCACTTGATTACGCTCGTTCAATTCAATGTCCTGCGCGCGAGTCTCGCCAACCGAGAACTCCTATCCGCTTTTAACATCACAAATTCACAGAACGATGAATGCTCGTCCGCGGCGCTACGGGTTCTCCCCAGCCCATCACCAGGATTGGTAGCCACACAGCTACCTCCATCTCTCCAGCCCACTTTGCTCCAGTGCACAGTTCCACATGAAGGTTGGGTCGATATCATCCCACATCCGATTTGGCGTGACAACGTTATGAGAGCGATCGGAACGTTTGACGAAGATGAACTGTGGGCCGACACAATAGGGGGACTATTTGATGGTTTCCCGGCCTCAGAATGTGAGAACCGTGGCCTTGTTGCCTGGTCACCGCCATGGGAGATCAGCGGATGGGAGATCTCAGAGGGATTCTGGCGGAAATGGGGTTGGACTTTGAAAGGGTGTCAGGAAGCATTGGACGCGACTAATAAGTGGAGGAGGGAGAGGGGTGAGGCGCCACTTATTTTCGAGGTTTAAGCTATTAGTTCTCTCTAGCATTGCCCAAGAGAAGCAATCAAACATAGTCAGATCAACGGTGTTTTTTTTGCTTCAATGTGATCTCCATCTTGTCCAGGCAAGCAAATCACGTGATCGAATACTCGAATGAGCCTCCTTTTCGACTTCGTTGTTGTTATCGCTCATCTCAGCCTGTCACTCACCTCGATTTGTTCTCTCGTACCTTTTACTATACTATCTATACTCGAGAAAGGAGGTTCCGAAACGCTTGCGGACCACGTTAAATTCCCAGCCGCCAAAGAATCCCGCTCAGTGGATTGATTGGCTGTTCTAAACTTGGGCAAACGCCATCAATGCTGGGGAGCCAAAGAGAGCCATTGAATAGCAATAAATCCGTGTCAGCATGAAAGGAAGATATTAAATCGTCACGGTTACTGGCTCTGCAAGGGCGGCAAAGGATTTTCTTGTCACTCTCATGGCGCCTCATTTCTGCCTGGTTGGAAATAGTTTTCGTTTACCGAGGTTTGGCTCCACATAACATGCTAATAGTCAGCGAGAGCCGACTTTGGCTTGGAGGATTGATGGTATCTTTAGCTAGTTTCTGGTGGAGGTTTATAAGCGAATGGAAAAAGACTCATGGAATAGTATATGGTCGCGATGCGGGTATGGAGGATCAGCGCAGCCTCACGGGAAAACAGCCCGCCGCTGAGCGCCCAAACTAACAACACCTCATCCTTTCTTTTCGTTCACCCAACGCCATACATATGCCAGTCCATCTGCTCAGCCTGCGAAAGTGGCAGAAAACCAATCTTTACCGATCGGACTCCGATCGAAGGGGCCGTGGTATCCCCATTGCTGCTTTACAGGAACGAACGGGATGACATATTCTGGAGTGGAAAAGGATTGGATGCGGACCGTGGTTGTGGCGAGAGTTTTTCTTACCAAAATACTGCTTGCTTTAACAATCGAGAATTAAAGCATGAAGCGTGACATTACTTCAACGGATCCGACACTGGATTAGAAGACTGTTAATTTTCTTTGCTTGTCGAATTTCACCCAGGCACCTGTGTGCTCTTGGCCAGACATCAAGCTTCTCCGAACGAGATCTACCTGAAGGACTGGAACGCAGCCAAGCCACTAAAGAGCTCCAAAGCTTCTTTCACGGGTTTCCCTTGCCGCCGCTGGACTAGACGTCAACCATCGACGGAATTCGGACAGTTGCACAACCGCGTGAAGGTCCTTGATCTTGCACTTCTAACTCCGATATAAACCCGCATCACAATCCCGGCCGGTCCGGACTGGATCCAACCTCAAAAAGGAAAGGAAAAAGAAAAGAAAACCAGAAGTGTTCGCCGGTTTTTTTTTTCTTTCATCTTTGTTTGGTCTCTTTACTTCGACTTCCCGTTTCCCAGCTCTTTGGGGGACTTGGATGGGCTTCTTCGCTCATCCTTCGTCCCCCTTTCTAACCAATAGTATTCCTCTCTTTTTGTCATGGAGGGAACTATTGGACCCATCGATGCTCCTCAGCTAGTCAAGCTGGACAATTTCACTAACTAAATGCACAGGAAAAGTTTTTATATTGAGCGTGAAGCTCCACCGGGAAATTCCTCCCTATCCTGACTTCGAGCTTGGTCCACACCTCCCTTTCTCTCTGCCCTATATGGATCCACGATATCTTTTCGCTGATTTTTTTTTTGTATATATTATTCTTCATGAAGCGCCCAGCTTGAATTTCACTCTGGTCCCCTATCCCTATCCCTATCCGTTCCCGTGACCGTTCCCGAGTGTAGCTTCCTTCCTGGGATCTAACTCAAACTTATGTGTTTATATACATCAAGCCAATATATCTCTTGCCACCACTCACGTCACCTCAACTTCATTGCTTCAGTTCTCTTCTATCATCATGTCCACAGATGTGCATTCATTTTATTCTGCTGCAACGGCTCAGCATGTCAAGCCCCATCAAGACTTAATGGACGGCATCATCTCCCGCTACTCTCAGGCCTCTAGCTCGACCGAGGCAAACGGCCCAACTATCACCGCGCAACAATCGATGACAATGAGCACAATTGCGATGCACACTTCCAATGCGCCACCTGCGACTACTATCATATCCCCTCTCTCCCCTCCCGCAGTTCATTCCTCCAAAAGACAGCCAACAGTCGCATACCCTCGAAAACCTAACCTCCTAAAGCAAATCATCGACCGTATGAAATTGGAATATTACCGCTACGAAGTCACACTCGGCGTCTACCCAATGACCACCGGCGAAAAATGTGTTATGAACGGCTTTGTCATGATCGTCCTTGGACTTATGATATGGGCTATCTGCCTATATTTTCCGTCTCTCATATACCATAAGCTTAGCGAGCTAGATTGGTTACTTACGGGAAGAGATATTGCCTCGAAGAACGTTACGCTGCCCTTATCGACTTGCCTGATACATTCGCACCACCACTGTTTTGCCGAGCAATTTCACTGAAGCCCGTTCCTATCTGATAGAGAAAGCGAAGCATCGAATCTGTTTCGGCGAAAGCGTCGCGAATCAGAACATACCATACAATTATCGGTCCGACAACTAAATCAAAGCAACATGCATGGTTGGGAATGCCGTTGCCTTGCGGCTATTGCGCGTCGAATAACTACGAAATACCAATTATTGATTCTAGTTACAGATCTTGTGGTTAAACCATGGCGAATCTCCGGGTATTATATTATTGGTCTACTGGGTATATAAGGTGTAGTAAAATACAATCAATGATCAACGAATCAGTGGATAGTGGAAGTGGAGGTGGTCAGAGGGTAAGAACAACAGAATATGCCGACCATTACTGTACAGTATATCTTTTCTCAAAAATTTGCATACCATATTTAATGGTTTTTTATTCCTTCCAAACCAGAAAACTCTATATTGTTAACGGATTTCTGATCTCAGTAAATGGTAAAGGTTGAGATTGACATATACGCGATAGTGTATAAGAGCTGGCAATACCATAAAACCAAACAATTCAGCACATGCTTCACATCAAAAGTCCTTCAACACTCGAGGACACAGGAGGTGTAAATAAGAGAAATAAACAGTCAGGCATGCAGCTTGCACCCAGCACACGGCGCAGGAGGCTGAGAGCTAGAATAAACATCCGGCCTCGGTTTACCAGACACATTCAAAAACCCAACCGCCCCTTTATCCAAGCGGAATATAGCATGATCCACAATCGTATAAGTCCCCGGAACAACCATCTTCATATCCACAATCGTCGATCCCCCGGAAGGTACGCTGACAGTCTGTATCCAGCGGCCAGGAGGACTCAGAACATCACCGTCACGATAAACATTTTTAAACACGCTGCCAATAACGTGAAATGAACTAGTCAAGTTAGGCCCGATGTTTCCGAAGAATATACGCACTGATTCATCCGTTTGGGCTTTCAGGGGTCGATCTCTAGTGAGCGCTGATTCACTCCCGTTGAAAACCACCAGTTGTGGATCCTCGCCTAGCCCGTTTGGATAGGAGAATTCCACGGTTGAGGAACGTCTACCGTTCTCCTCCACCTCGGGCGGTTCGTGGTAAAACTCGCTTTGCATGACGAAGTATTCCTTGTTGACTGGGGGGAGAGTATCTTCTTCAGGCTGGACGTAGATCAGCCCGTACATCCCATTTGCGATATGGACCGGTACAGGCGCAGCGGCGCAGTGATAGACGTAAAGGCCCGGATAGAGGAGTTTGAACCGGGCTGTTTTGGTCTCGTTTTCTTCTGTCGTGGTAAGCGCGGAGCCACCGCCTGGTCCAGTGAATGCGTGGCAATCGATGTTATGCGGATTGCCTGTTTCATCTTTATTCGTCAAGGTGAGCTCTACCACGTCGCCGACTCGTGCTCTGATAAATGGGCCGGGGACGGTCCCATTGAACGTCCACATTTCATATTTATATTGGCTGGAAAGTTGAGATAGTTTGGTGGAAGTTGTAAGGGATACTTGGAGAAGGACAGGGTGTTTTCGAGTAATTGGTGGAGGAACGTTTGGTGCACTGGTAAGGATGGCTTGCTCTATTGGAAGTTTGGATACCTCGTCTTCTACCTTCTCCGCTGCAAGGCCCTCGAGCATTATTCCGTTTGTGGGACTGGACTCTCCATTGGTATTGCGTCTTAGGAGCAGAGTTCCCAAAGTGGCAGAAGCAGCTAGCCCTGCAATGATAAGTAGTGGTGCCTGGTTTGCTTTAAGGTTCTTGCCGCCCTTGGGATCGGTTGACATCTGCCGGTGTAGGATCCTGGTGGTTTGGCGTAGAGGCGATCGGAAGCACTGTCTACTCCTTGTAAAAGGGTTTCCTCTTGTTCTCGACGCGGCCTCCCATGACGCTCTCCTAAGAGCAGCATGTAAACCGTTCATGTTCATACTCATATCAAGATTCGATAAAGAGTGATAGAGAGTTGCTTCGGAAAAACAGTAAAAGAATGCCACATTGGAGGAAAAGAAAAAGGAGCCGGCCACGACTATACATAAGTACAGCGTATATAGGTACAGCCAATTCCCCCGCACGTCGCTGTGGTGGCTCGAATTCAAATGTATGACACTTCCAGAGCCCGGTAGCAAAACCTCTACGCGGGAGAGAACACAAAAGCGTCAGAATCAGGAACGCTCATTTCCGCGGACAAAAAAGACCAGGCCCTTTCTTCCACATCATAAAACGCGGGGTGGCCATGGGGATGGTCGATCGTAGGGTTGGCTTAGGAGATGTTTTTGAGTTATCCTAAGGGTTAGAAGCCCGTGACGTCAAAATCCGCAACTTTCCATCTGGATTGATCCAGGGATTTCACGGAACACAACTGGGTGGTTGGAGGTCAATGTAGAAGATCCAATGAGATCAAGCAATATAGTTGTCCCGCAGCTTAAACTGGGTATTTGTTTTTCTGGTGCGGTACAACATGATTCGCACCCAGGCCACAGGCGGGTGACTTGGAGAAAGGCAACAGTAAACTGTCAAGCGTCTCCTCGGAACAGTTTAAGGCTCCGTTTAGGTTATTACCCGGCAGACAGATGCTCGAGTGTTCGTATCTTTAGTCAACTGTGTGAAACGCTCACATTCTTCAGTTTGTTGGAGAAGAACGCGGAGTCGTATACCTGTCACATGCAGTCTGTCACTGTCACGATCCTGGTCAAAGAGATACAGGTAACAGTCAACAAGTATAAATAGGTGTAGGTGTCGTCCATACTTGTCCTTCTGATATATTTCAGGTCGGTTGGATGAAGATGAAAGGAAAAAGGCTCGGCAATGCCGACCGAACGGCATGCCGAATCTGAGGCTCCACATCCCGAGATTTCTTACCAAGCCGATAATTATTAGTTATCCATAGGCTGAGATTTTTATCAATCCATCTTTTTTCCACTCGGATGTCCTGGTGGACCTGGAAAGCACATGAATAAATCGAATTAAGAAGGGCAATACTCAGGGTTATTAGCCGAGAAAAATCTGGCTCTGCAATGGCCGCAAGGGGACTTGTATAAGAGATGTTTAGGCCTCTCTTCTAGCTGAGATAAAGAGGAAGATGAGGGCTGATCCCTTTCTTTTAACAACTGGCTGCAGTTTGACCAGGTCAACTATACATGGGACCTACAGAAGGGATTCCCACAAAATAGAAGAACAAAAATAGAATGGAGGGGTTTTTCTTTTTTACACGTCTGTAGTTCTCATATCTCCTCGTAGCATAGCATGAAGCTGCATCTATTTCAGTGATGGCGCAGTTTTGGCTAGAACATGCATAGGTAGAGTTACTTCTCTGCAGAGCAAACACTCCATGCAGACCAGCTGGTTTCAATTTCGGTGGTTGAAGGTCTGAATTAATTAATTGATCATGTCGTGGAGCGTAACTGTCATGTGTATGCAGAGTACCATAATAATTAATTATAATCGATCAGCTTGATCCATGAATCAATAGCACAAACTGTGATAATCGCCACCGGTATTTATAAACGGCTATGGAGGCACGGGAATTTGTATAAACGGCCAGACTGGCATTGCGCTCTATCAGCCCAGTAATACGCGTAGTCGGAGTACCAAAATCAAATGATTGCTACGAAACGGGCATTTATCACTTCAAATACCTCCAAGAGCTTCTTATGAAGGGACTTGACAGTTCTGCATTCGGCTCGCTAAGATGGTAATTCACCAGCAATATGCGACCGTGGAGCTTCTTTTAACCACTACCAAGCTCTACACAGTTCAAAGCACGACAATTGCCATCAAGAATGCCTCGTCATGATTCTTTACGTTTCAGAGCAAGATTGCATCTGTTCTGGCATCTTCACGCCTTATGAGAAGCCAAGCGAGATACCCCTGGTCCAGCCTGCATAGGCGCAGCATCAACTCCACCCAGAATACGAAATGACTCCATCGCAAGATAAAAGGCTCTTCAGGCGTCAAGATTCATTTCCACAGCACACCTTGCCCGCCATCTGGGGAGATCACAGGCATATAGCACAGCAGAATCTCCACCGCATCCGCACTCCAGCATCGAGCCCAAATACGGCTGAGTCGACCATGTCCAGCATCCCGAAAGCCCGCAAAAGCACCATCTCCGACCTCACGGTGACTCCCGACAAATGGGACTTTTACCCATCAGTCGAACGCTCTGTGTTGCGAGCATGCAACTTCACCAACCTCTCCTCCTCCACGTACATCCGCCACTCCAAGCTTAAGGAGGTCGATATCTCTTCTCCCACAGCTCCAACGTCCACGCCGACAACCCCCAACAGTCCCTCCATACCCACTACCACGAACACCACCGCCAGCAAGCCCAGCTACATAGAACACAGCACTATATCATCCACCTCCATATCCGCAAGCTACATTCTTAAATCCGAGCTCCATTCCAGCACTTTAACCAGCGTAGCGCATATGAGTCGTGCAATGGCGAACACAAGCACTTTTAAATCCCCCTCACACATCGAGCGCAGCCACTTCCACCATAGCCAGATCTCCGACCGGGAAACGCGCGTGGATAAAAGCAATGTCCGCAACTCAAGTATCTCGGGCGGTAGCTCGGTGAGCAAGAGTAAAGTTACTAACGGGTCGAGCATTCATAGTAGTTCGCTTGAAAAAGCAGACCTGGACGACTGCGATATTGTCGATTGCCAGATTGAGAAGACGAGATTTAAGGGGATGGTGCTGAGGAATGGGATCTGGAAGAAGGGAGATCTTGTAGGGAGGGTGAGGAGGGATGTTGAGGTTATTGTTGAGAAGAAAGAGGAGAAGGCAACGGAGAAGGGGACACAGCCTGCGATTGAAACGAACAAAGATGACGAGACAGGAGAGAGGGCTGAGAGAAGGGAGCGTTGGAGGTCGAAATCCGACTACGAGGGGCAAGAAATGGGGGAGATACATATCTCTACTCCGACTGAGGCTACGGTAAGTTATTGCTGCATGGAGTGGGAGGGGGTTACTATTTATCATGTTGATGAAATGCAGGGAATCGACCGTCTTGAATGCCAAAGGCACCGAGACCCCGAGTTCATATCCAGTGCGCGTTCATCGATATATTCCAGCCCTGTAGATATAGAGGAAGGCGACGACGGCACGGACGAGGATGATAATTATGACTTTGATGGCAGCCACCATAGGCTACCAGCTTCTACTACAGCTACAACGACGACGACAACAAACCCGATTAACGACAATATGATTACCTATATACGCCAGCATAACGAAAAGGAACTACCCCCGCCATACGAGCCTTGATCTAATCCGCGACTTGAACTAATTACAGATATACCCCTCTCTTTCATCTTATTCCGATACGCTATTTATTCATAGCAACATCTCCGATCTTACAGCTTCGAAGAAAAGACAATATTCAATATTCATTATAAAAGAAACAAATAATCAAGTTGACCCATCGAAAAGATATCCGCATTGTTAACTATGTATATATCTGCACCCTGTATTATCTCCATTTACATACTTGAGTGAATCTCTCCTCCTATTTCAACCACATGTACAAAGCATGGCGTATAGGCCGCGGAGGAAAACAAAGGGAACATGCCGATGAACCTGGATACACAAATACAGGGGCTTTATGTAACAACGAATATCGAGTATATACCAACCAATCGCCCCAGAGATAGAGAGACTTTCGACGTAGCCGAAAACTATTCTGGAGGAAAAGGTTATAGGGAAGGGAGAAGAAAATACAGTAATGAAAAAAAATGGGATCAAATATGAACAATATATCCAAGAAAGAACTGTTAAAAGACAAAGCGGAGCACATCGATGGGTCGGGTGTTAGCACTAAATGAATGGTGGGCGATTGCATAGGTCCCCATTCGCTTTGAAGTTGATGTAGTCCCTTGTTCTGATGTTTGGTCTCACGATCGAAGGAGCTCGGCGATCGCCAGGCAGGGAAACGAGGGAGCCACGCAGGTTGGCGGAATGGACGGAAAGCACCTAGCATCGAGCATGACGGCAAGAAACGATGAACGCGCATAATAAAGGATTGGCCTTAAAGGGCATAAGGAAGCCAGGAAGGTAGAGATGGGCACCGTAAGTAAATGAAAGAAAAATCTGGGCCGCTTTGTTGTCCTATATCGAAAATAACTTGTATACCAAGTCAAGGAGTCGGTGGTATTGGGCTCGAAGGTGGATCCTGGTACTTTAAAGCATGGGAAGCAGATTCGACTGTTGAAAGGCTTGTGGCTGGAATCTTGATAGCCATGTATCATCCTGCGGTATTTTGTCATTTCGCGGGTGACGGCGTTGAGGAAGCTGCTTCTCTATCTCTCCCATCCCCCCGTCTACTCATCCCTCCTTCAAGTCCCCCCTATTTCTTGCATAGGCCAATATCATGACGTAGAAGGGATCTACATCACGATACACTGACCAGTGCTACCTCTGGCGTTGAAGGGGGCTGAAACATGTTAGTATTGATGATGGGCAATGAAAACGGGGAAAGGATACAAAGCATACCAGCAGTCTCCTCCTTCTTGGGCGCAGCGTAGATGGGCTCCATTTTTGATTGAAAAGGGTTGTGTTCTGAGAATTCGATTCTCTTAAAATAGAAAGATTGCACGGGCCTGCGTGTTTTGACTGAGAGAAGAGTACTGATGGAATCGTTGATATCTGTGGTAATATCATTCAGAAAGAAATGAAAGGTTGAAACGAAATGACGAGTCTTATATAGACTCGACGCTGCACACGCAGCGATTGAAGCGGGGAGAGCAAAGCCTGGACCCTGCTTTCTAGATCGCTTGTGACTGATGCTGTCCATGCCCTCTCCTCCTCTTCTGCCGTTTCTGTAATTAGCTAGCCGGGAGCGCGATTTTGTTGTCCGAGCACAAAGGGATGCAGCCTGAGTTTTCTCGTTGCTGCTACTGTTTCCCCCTTGGCCCTTTTCCGAGATACAGGGGTTGATTTAGTTTGCAGGTGCGGGATAGATATCTGGGTCGAAGCCTAAAGTAGGAAAGGCCGTGATGGAGCAGTTTAGAAGGAAACCGAGGGAGGGGTTATGCAGTTCAGAACCGAAGAAACTTGGCGATAGGTAGAGATGAAGATGGCAGCAAAGTAACTTGCGAATTGATAAAGAAGGTTGATGTAGAAAAAGTAAATTGCAGAAAGAAAAGAAATATAAAACAGTCATGGCAGGTAGGCGCATAGATGCAAGCAGCGAGGGAAATAAAGAGAGCATATCATGAATGGAGAATAGAGACATTTGTGTTGTGGAGAGACTCAATGTCCCTCTCATCATGAATGACGAAGGGTACGAATGCTAAATTTAATATTGTTCTGGTGGATATGGCTATGGGGTATCATTGTATGCCTTGCAAAGGTTAGCCACCCTCCATCAGATATACGGTCCCTATTACCAAAGATGGCTATTGTCCAGGGAATAATGCGCTAACTTTGAGGTGAATGGCTTCGGATGGAGAAAACGGGAGACCTATTTCATGGTTAAAGAGCAGAGGAAACCAAAATAAGGGCTAGAGTTCCCAGCAAGCGGTAGCAGAGACATCGTCTGGTCCCAGGTAAAATACTCATGCGGCTGGTAATGACTTGCAGTTAATGGAAAGGTAGTAACTACTAGCCTGAAGAAGAATATAGAAGCCCAAGATTGGCATCTAGACAAGAATACAACCCCGGAGAGTTCCGTTGGGGGAAAGGGGTCATTCCTTTGAAGACTAAAACTCCGAGTTTGGGACTCCTTGCATCAACGGTTGGTCGGTTGGCCAATCCCCAAAGTTCAGCCAGGGCGAATAGAAGAAATGCCAAATGGGCTGATCTCATGGCCGTCTCTTCCTGGAGCGAGGGACATCCAATTAGCTGGAAACGAGAGCTTATTCCATTCCCTTTGTTCTGAGATTATTATTGTTCCTCAGGCCAGCGAAACGAATTTACTTGACTGACAGTGTTGACCCTCGGGGTACTGAAAAGCTTGGGGTAAACCCATATGGTATGTATGTAAGTTTTGTAGATCAACGCAAGGCATCATAAACGCCGCAAACAGCAAACCACATCGTATAAAGTGAAAGGACCCCATCCTTGCTATCAGCCAAACAAGTTTGGTTGGCCACCTTGCGCAAGGCTGATTTGACGGGGATGACTTGGTGGGTAACTCCACAGAACTGGTACTGAGGGCGTCGTCGTTGCTAGAATACGGACCAGATGAGTGGGTATACTCCCACCAAGAGTGAGATGGGACAGGAGCAAACAATTCTGCACTCCCAAGCAGGAGAAGCCCAGGTTGTCACACCTTTCTGAACGCATTATGTAGGTATCAAGATCGATTTAAGATCTGGCGGTTCGTTCCATATACGCGCAGTGGTATAAATATGTTTAAAGAACCCCCACAAGAGCCAATGACAGCTGCAGCCACAATAGAAACGCGGTCCAGCCAGCTGGATGAGTGAAATAGAAGCATGTTGAGATGTCGTGTTGCTTGTTCGTCAAAGGCGCTGAGCACAATATGCTGCTAGTATGGCGCTAGTCCCGGAACGGAAATTCACGTGATATAACCCAATGAGCATGGCCAATCATTGCACGGCAAAGTCAACGTCGCGCGTCACCGCGCCGCTGGCCTTAATATTGTTCCTGCAAAGTACAATAGCAAGCCTCGTTGCAACCACGGCTTGGGTCTTGGAGCTCTTTGAAAGATGTCTAAAAGAAAGTGTAACAGGGAAACATGAGGATGTATCATCCGAGGAACGGACAGTTCATAGAGATATCCAGGCTGGGCACCCCTGAGCTGGAGAACAGTGGGCTGCCTACACCAATATACACATGGCTACTACTATGCTGGAACCAGAAATACTTGATGCCAATGAGCACACAAAATAATCACATAGAAGAAGATTTAACGCAACTAGCCAAAATTCGGGCCACGAGATGACCCTTACCCAAAACTGTACTGGACTGCATTTGCCTTTCTTCGAGAAAGAACACGGGTAACCCAGCGTGAAAAGAGAAAGAAGGCTGAACTATGAAGGAATATAACGCATATGCAGCTTCATCGCCTCAACTCAAAGCTTATGTGTATAACTCCTCAGTTAGCGAGTTCAGACCCAGCCCTTCTTTTGCAATATCCTCCTCCACCAGGAACATTAAAGGCATCTCAACCAAGGTTCCCTTTATCTTGCTCAGCTCTTCTTTCACCTCCGCTGCACCCCCAGGGAACTCGTCACTAATTACATGCCCCCACTCATATCGTGCTGGGACGTTACCCGTGGCCTGGGGCGCGTTCTCTTTCTTCTTGTCCGCGGGACGGAAATAATACTCAAAAAACTCTTTATAGTCGTTCCAATTACGGACTGAATCATCTGGCACGACGTGGAACACTTTGCGATATACTTCGGTGTTCTGTCTTGCCCGGGAGTTCCAGAGGCTGAGGAAGGTGTCTGAGATGGGATCCGATACAATACGGTCTTCCGGGCTGTTCAGCACGTAGTTATTTGGAACACCTACAGGCTCAAAATTTGCGTCGGGTCTCTGGCAGTCCTGTACATGAATCAAGCCCAGGTGCTTCCGGGTGATTTCTCGTCGAAGAGTGGCTGCAAAACGGCTGACGAGGTAAGGCTTGCCGTTCATAGTACTTTCCAATGGCGTAGGGTCTTGGATAATGATAGCGATTTCAGAGTCGTGGTATCCCAACATCGATCTGTCGTTTATATTCGCACTTCCACAAATGACCGTTCGATCATCCGCGATAAGAACCTGTATGAACAAAGTTAGCATACAGAAAAAGCAAGGAATGTTGTGGAGATAATATTACCTTTGAATGTACGTATAGTTCCTCACTGACGAATGCGTCGATTTCAGACGTACCGCTGCCGTGTTCCCATGGAACATTACGAATATCCTCCCCTCCAAGCATATAGCATTCGCTTACTGAGTTCCATCGCCCAGGCCCAGCGTTTTGCCCTTGTCCTTGCTGCACTTGCTGCGCTGCTTGCTGGTATTGTGGATACGCAGTTGTTGTGTCAAATGCAGGTGGCCCCGATCCCGTCATTGCAGCATCATGCTGTTTCCGGGCATCTTCGTAACCCACTCCACTGCTCATCTCAGCTTTTCGCATGGCCGCACTCACATTAAGTCTGTCATAGTTTCGCAGATTATAGAATCTGATATACTCCATAGGGTTGAATCCTTCGCGCGCAATCATCTCCATAATACTGTTACCTCCACGGTTGATCGAATCGTATTGGAATTCCATAATGGCACGCGTTCCCAAGCTACCGTCGTCACGGAGATCGCCGGCAAACCCTGGCACAGATGGAATGACAATGATCATTTGATACTTCTGCTTGGCTTTTGCTGCACGCACAATACGCTCGACGATCGCTGCGCCAATCTGGTTCTTCACCGGCTTCTGCTTATCGCCTGTAGCAGTAATGAAAAATTGATTTTCGATGTAGACAAAATGTTCACTGTCACGAATCACAGCAGCATAGGCATCGGCAATTGAGTGTTCCGTCTCTGTACCATGACTCCATTTAGCGCAGCTTCGGACAATTTGACAAGAAATGTTGGGTCGACCTTGCCCCTGCGTTCCAGGTGGGCCACTGAGGTATCTATCTTGATAATGGTGAACTTGCCCAGCAAGCTGACCACGAAGGACATTGCCGAAATTGCTGACCTCACTCTTCAGTCCGCGGAAGTCAGATCCGAACCCGCGACTTCGGATATCTTCTCCCCTTGGCTGATCTTGCCCCTCAAATCCACGTGTCTGGGAATGAGAAGCATCAGTAGTAGGTGGTGGGGGGAAGTACGGAGCTTGGCCAGGGGTTGGGGATTGAGATTGAATTTGGGGAGCTGGAGTTCCACTGTTCCCGGTATTCCACTGTGGTTGACCCTGTGGCTGAGGAGAGGGGGAAGTCACAGTATTTCCAGTATTCCCGGTGTTCCAACTCGGTTGGGATTGCTGTGGAGAGGGAGCTCCTGGTGGAGCATAGTACGATGTCTGGCTAGGGGCGGGAGACTGGGACTGCGACTGAGATTGAGGGTTGACATTCCCAGTATTCCCGGTATTCCACTGTGGCTGGGATTGCGATTGAGGAGGAGGGGTTGCGGTAGTTCCAGGGCTCCATTGCGGTTGGGTCTGCTGTGGAGGTGGGCCTGGTGGTGGGGGAGGGTAATTCTGCTGGCTGCCATACGCTTGGTTTTGTTGTTGATAACCTTGGCCCGGAGATGCACTACCGCTATATGAGCCAGCACCTTGCGCTTGTCCGTACCCTGTTTGGCTAGGCTGTACTGGCGACTGCTGTGCCTGTTGTTGCTGCCCTTGCTGCCCCTGCTGTCCTTGAGCCTGTTGCCATTGAGGCTGTTGAGTTTGAGACTGCTGGCCCTGAGACTGCTGTCCCTGGGATTGCTGCCATTGAGGTTGTTGAGTCTGAGACTGTTGAGCCTGAGATTGCTGCCCTTGAGATTGCTGCCATTCGGGTTGCTGTTGTTGTTGTCCTTGGGTCTGGCCTTGCTGTTGACCTTGAGACTGTTGACCCAGAGGTTGTTGCTGCTGCTGCCCTTGAGGTTGTTGCTGCCCACCTTGAGGCTGCTGCCCCTGTTGTTGACCAGGTTGACCGTGCCCGCCGAAGGATAGCGGCCGAGAATATAGTGTGAGTCTAGCATGTCGGGAGTCTTTGCGCACAGCATATTTGTCGTCATAGATATAATTCCAGCGTTCCACAAAATGCTTTCTCAAGTCCTCAACCACCGGCCCATGAAGACTCAGAGCGACGTCAGTCCACCCCATGCGCGAGGTCACTTTCCGGTCAAGCTGGTTTTTCTCCCAGTGAACAACATCCTGGAAATCCAAGACTCTTGCGTTGTTGTAGTCTTGGCCGGGGAATATGGTATCGTTGATATCGTTGGGGTGGACATCAGCGATGGGGTGCTGGTGTGTATCCCAGCGACCAAAACAGAGGTCAAGACCCCCCATGAAAGCAGTTTTCCCATCAACGATGCAAAGCTTCTCATGGTGCGCCCAGTAAAGGATCATATTCTCATGCATTCCATAGACTCCCTTCAAGGCATCGCCAGACATTTTCGCAATACCAGCAGGGTTTAGAGTCATGTTTTGCAAAGAAGTCAGGACATTGTTGTGCAAGTTTTTTCTATCTGGAAGGTGATCAGGATGGCGGAGCACAGCAATTTTTGGATGGAGGTCCTGTAGATGGTGCTTAGTGTGAGAGGATGACACTTAGGATACGGAGTCAGTAAGTTCAATTATTGAAAGCGTTCCAGATAAGTTTGGCGGATAAAAACTCACATGTTAAAGCTTGTGTAACTTCCTTGTATACAATGATATTGACCTGAACTCCTCTTTGGGCTGCTGCCTGGAGCATTCGGTCTATTCGGTATTGCTCATTCTTGTGCGGGGGACGCCTTAGATATAGCTCGGGGGAAAGCCACCCTATAACTCTTGGTGAGCAAATGACCTGACGCGAGCATAACAATATCACTGAAAAGGACTTACAGTCAAGAATCCAGATAGATTCCTTAGCGCTCTCTAGGGCACGAGAGACAGCCCACATGTAACTGCATCCGTCAACATACCATTTAGCATCGTTATGGTCACGCCGGGGCGCAAAGCTTCCATGCGGAGTTTTGTCAGTTCCCTGGCCACCGGTGCCATAAGTAGCATATGCCTGAGGATCAAGGTTTGAGCCAATGCGTTGAGCAATGTCAGATCCAACACCTTGAATCTTGCCGAGTAGCCCGGAAACCTTGTCTTGTTTGGGAGGCTTATTATCACCCTGGTAAGGAGGATTTGGTGCCTGAGTTGGGTTATTTCCATACTGCTGTTGGCCTGATTGAGGCGGTTGTGACCCGGGATATGGTTGCTGTTGGTTGTACCCTTGGGCATCAGGTTGGCCCTAAACCGTTGTCAGTAGAAAGGTACGTCGCAAAAAGTTTGGTGAAAGTATGTTCAAAAGTCAACCGAGAAAACGTACAGATCCATATTGCTGCTGCTGGAACATATTCTGGTTCTGATTCTGATTCTGATTCTGCTGCGGTTGCTGTTGCTGAGACGACGAGCCATACTTGTCGTATTTACTACGGGCAGCCTTAAGAGCAGATCCTAGAAGTTTGCGAGTTCCCCCTTCTTTTGATGCCCTATCCTGATCTTGGCCTGGATAATAGCCATACGCCAAATCGTCCCTGCCAGACATGGTGTCGATGTATCAATCCGTAGAATAGTGGGCGGGATGGAGGATAAAGGGAGCGGGGTCGTCGGATCACTTGGATGATTAGAACAAGTAGGGTTCAAGGAGACAATCGAGAAGAATTGAACATACAGGAATTGGTTTAGTATTTCAGTATCCTGTACTGTGAATCGATATGCCACAGATGCAGCTGGCTTCAAAAAAAAGAAATGGTGAAGATGTCAACTCGTGGAATGTTGGTGTTTTATATGCGAGTTTCAGCTTGCGGGGCATCGTGATGTGGCTGAAGCTGCTTTATGGTGGGGCGCAGGGCTGCGTCGGCACCATCTAATATTCCGGCCGTCCAGAACGACGTTCAGCTGTGTGTTGCATGATGTGTTACGTACAGAAGCACTTCACTCGATGCGCTGTCAATTCCAAGCCTGGTTTGACCAAGGGTCCCCTACGCTCCCGGGGGTGGCGAGCTTCTCCCTCTCTCTAAACCCGATCGTCTTGGGTTGATGTCAAGCACGCAGATACGAGATTTGTGCAGGCCTGGATGATCACGTTCACAACTTCAGAAGTTGACAAAACGATGCATACGGCAGTTGATGCGAACAGGCATCTCTGAATGAGCCTGAAAGGAGTTTCTACGGACATCCTGCGATGGAAAGTCAAACAATGAAAATAGTCATGCGCGGGCGGTATTGACTCGGTAGCGAGCATCACGACTCTTGAAACGACGTACCGGCATAGGTTCTTTGGGATATTCGAGGCAATATCAAGGAGGGCTGGATATAATTAATTGCTTTGGGCGAAGTTGACATCGCAGCACCAGGGAGGCCGAGGCAAACGTCCCCATGCACTACTTCCACTGCAGACAGTCCAGCCAACTCCATGTCAATCCGAGGAACTGTTCACAAGACGGCACACATCAACCGTCACTTTCGCCGGAGAAACAGCCAAAGAGACCTTTGGAGGGTTTGTTTACATCCCCGCAACCGACGGGTAGACCCCGCATATACAAGTAACGTCATCCCTCACGGTGTCCACGGAAATTCAATCGCAAGCCAAACTTATATAGTCTTCCGGGTATCCGACTACATATCAACCTATTACGAAGAACCTCTGACCTTCAGCCAACACTAGCTACTCATAGAGAAGAACTGTGTATCTAGCGACCATGGATCTCGCTACATTAGATGTTAGCTATTTCCCTGTCCTCCCTCAACTCGCTAATCGAAAGCCTAACAGTGTGGATTCCAGATATCCGAACATCCAAACCTCCCCCAAGCCTCTGCCTTCCTCTTTGACGGCAAGCGGAAAAAACAACTCAGCTTCGAACAGATTGCAAAACAACTGGGCCGGAATGAAGTTGCCACCGCCGCCATCTTCTATGGCCAAGCCAAGGCCTCCATGGAGGATGTCAGCATTCTTGCCAGTATCCTCGACGTTCCTGGGAGTAAACTACAGACTCTGTTGAGCGGGTTCCCTGACCGTGGAAAATCAGTCTCTATGCCACCGAAGGAGCCATTGATATATCGTCTTTACGAGATCGTGCAAAACTACGGATATGCGTACAAGGCGGTATTAAACGAGAAGTTCGGTGATGGGATCATGAGTGCGATTTCGTTTTCAACAAATGTAGAGAAGGAGGTTGATGAGCAGGGGAATGCTTGGGCAGTTATCACACTGAGAGGGAAATGGTGAGTTGGATGCCTTTACAAGAAATGTTTACCTATTGAGTTCATACTGACTGTTAATGGATGCAGGCTGCCATTCTCTCGGTTCTAAATGTTAATATTGAGTAAGACGAATCTTAATTGTAACTATTGTTTGAGTGAATCAATAATGAAGGTGAATATATTGTATGCCAAAGTAGATATCTGACTTGCAGCTGCAAACAAACCACATGTCTTTTTTTTTCAAAGTCAGCGATTACCAGTTCGGCATCATCTTTTCTTTACTTTTCACTGAGCAAGTAGAAGGCGGGCAATTTGGAGAAAAGAGTCACTGTTCCATAGTGAATGCCATCAGAAGTTTAGCTATCATCACAACCTGTCACTCATCTGGCTGACTTTCAAATTCATCCGAGTTCCTGCGTACTGCCAACCCACTTAAATCTACAACCGCAGACACAAACACATCTACAATTCTCTTTTCAACTGCAAATTCTCTAATCTATCCAAGGGATCCCTTGATTCAAAATGCCTGGATCTATCCCATGCACCTTTCCCGGTTGTGGGCACTGCTTTACAACCGAAAAAGAGCTCATCAAACATAAGCGCTACGATCCAGAGCATGTTTACTGTTATCGTTGCGATGAAGATTTTGACGACGACATGGAGCTCATCTACCATAAGATCCGAAGTACCAGGCACATTGCTTGCATGGTCTGCGGCGATGACTTCAAGAGTGAGGGCGGATGTGCCGCCCATATCAAGCAGGTAGACTCTGACTCCCCAAACCCCTCCTTATATCGAGAAAAGAAAGATAGGCTAAATTATCCATAGTTTCACCAAGATGCTCAAGATATTACCTGTGTTGGATGTGGAGCTAAATTTACCCGCGCACATGCGTTGATGGCCCATATCGAAAACAACCAATGTGAGGTTATTCATGAAGATTTGTACCGCAAAAGACGGGTCCAAAAGAGCGCTATCCGAGAGGCAATGGATCAGAAACTGGGCACCAGTCATTTCTTCGGCCCTGGTGCTACTGCTGCATCTAGTATTGATGGGGGCGTGCAGGTTGACCTTCTCGACGATACAACCGTCCCAGAGGTGGATCAGAAGCAATCCGTATTAGAAAGGCTTAAGGCGATGGGACTAGCCGCGGGGGGGAATGATAAAAGTGCGTCTGGGTGTGATGCCCTCGATGAAACCAGCACGACGAGGAATATCAAACAATGGCCTACCCTTTCAAACGATGGGTCGTCATTTGGCGACAATGATAACCCTGAAGATCTTATCGCGTTCTCTGAAGCTTCATTTGCGTTGGATGGTGATGAGAATGGAAATAGTGGGCGGGCAACTCCGAGAAACTACAAGCGACCTACCGCTGTCACTACCTCTGTATCTGGCTGGGGCGCATGGGAGGGCTTCACTGACGTATCTCGAGGCGAACCCAGCGAGCTAGAAGTTGGCAATAGACCTCCTAGCCCCGTACTCGCATGGGATGCAACTCGATTCTACAACCAGGTACTCGGGAAATATGTATGCCCTTGTGACAAGTCTTTTAAAACGATCAGAGACCTGGAGAACCATCTTCTTTCAGGCGTGCACTCCGGTGGTGTTGTGCGGTATGTAGCCCTTAGCTCCGTTCAATATTCCTGCATGAGAAACCTGGCCTACAAAAAGAGCCATGATATGCTAACAATAGTTCTAGCTGCCCTGGATGTCTTCGCATGTTTAAAACTACTACAGCCTTAGTTGCGCATTGTGAATCGGCGACGACTCGATGCAAGATTAATAAGACCAATAACTTTGGACGAGTGCTCGATGAGATATCAGGAGGAATTTTAGAGACCATCGGTCACAACAAAGACGGAAGCGTCAGATATGAAGCTTCAAAGACGATCAAAGCAGAAGTTGATCTTGACAAGGTCGCTTGGTGAAGATGGGGTGTTTTCAGGAATTTTTATCTATTGTGTTTTTCGGTGAGATTGGAAACTTGAAAATGCAATGCGGGCTTTGTTATTTAGTTTTTATTTATTTATTTAGCAGCGAGCTTTGCGGTAGAAGCAAATAAAGGTGAGAATTGATATTGATATTGATAGCTTGGAAGGTCAGGATGACGCGCCAAGACCAACGGCGACCCACCAGCAGAACCTCGACTTCGCGATGCTCTTTAAATTTTTTTTTTTTTCTCGCAGAATTGTTAACCATCTAACAGCTAGCCGTATCACTATCATACCATTTAATTCAATCAATTGCACCCTACCACTCACTAAAGAAGCAATAAATCGCCAGCACAATGTCCGAATCACCAACAACCACAACCACCACTTCTGCCCGGCAGGAAGACTACTTCCTCTTCAAACGCTACACAGCTTATGCCTTTCTCGCCGCTGCACCTATCCTGATAGCCTTGCCACCTCGAAAACTAGACCTCTACACCTTCTCCCTAGGCACGGCCTTTGTCCTCTCCACGAACCACATCGTTACGGAACGAACTGGAGAAGGTCTAGTGACGCACATGGGAGGACTTGTCGCCCGCAGTAAACCCAATGTATTCAACAGCTTGCCTACTGAACGGGCCAAGGAAGTGCAGAAGCAGCTTATCCTCGCGAAAGAGAAAGAGAGGGAATTGGCGGAGAAAGCTGCTGCCGCTGCTGGCAGCGAGCAAGCAGAAGAGGAGACGGGGCTTCGGAAGCTTGGGAAGAAGGTCTGGATGGGTGGAGAGTCTGAGGGATGGAAGGAGCGGAGGTTGGAGGAAGAGAGAAAGGCGTTGGCAGAGGGGAAAGGGTATAGTGATTTGATTATCGACTACGTTAAGGATGCGTGGAGGATGGACAAGGGTGAGAAGGAGGATGTCGAGGAGAGTGGTGAAAAGAATTAGAGACATTGGGTTATATTTGGTCAACATTAATTTGGCCTGACTGCTGTGCGAGAATGGGCTCGTATGAGATCTAAAAGAGTCTGGCACTCTACAGCGAGTGATCCTCTTGCTCTGGATTCGAGTCGCATAAGTTCACTGCCTTTTGGGTTTGGGGTCTACCTACCTTGGCTATGCATCGACGAGCCAGGCTATCTCTTGCGATTTCGATGGTTCGGCCGATTCGCATCGTACGACGAGACTGGTATTCTAGGAAAGCCGTGGCAGTATACCATCAACAGACACACCCAGCTACCATAACGAGACAAGAGATGGCTGGAGGACTGAAGGGTTTGGGGGACGAATCACAAGGCCTCAGCCACGGAATTACCACATACGCTATGTCTACAAGCATCCTCTCCACTCTAAGCAGGTCGCAGGCCTCAATCAAGACTGTCCGTCTACCACAACTTCATGTACAGTATCAGGAGTCTTTATAGTGAAGAGCAGCTGATATCCAGTTGCTCTCTCTTGTCCCGAAATTCATTAATAACAAGAAAATATTTCAACATCTCATGGTCTCAACAGTAGCGTGTTTAGCTGTTGCAAATAGCCATGCATTCATGCATGAGCGTAGCGCCACGACCCACCAAACATCACTTTTTAGACGCGTCGCCCGATTTCACAACAGAATTCGATTGTTCTTGTTTGAGCACCATAAGCCTTGAGGTTTTATTCTCAAGGGACCGCATAATGAAGCATTGAGAGTTTTGCTTTGGTTCCAATTTTGCTTGTTTGACTCCCACGCGGGATGCATCATATCGTGAGAACAGCCCTACGCGGAAGGGCTTCAATTTTAACTCTACCTTGGGCATCCAAAGGGCCATCCGCAGCTATTGAAGCCATCGATACCTATGGTACAGGAACAATCAGTCAGTGACACTTGAAATTGCTACATTCAGAGTTTCATTAGCCAACTAGAAATCAGGATGCGCGCCGCAAGATCTAGTTGATCACGGTGGCCTTCGGTGGGCGTTCAACGAACCCGCCCAGCTGAAAGACCGACATGTTGAGTTCAATGTCAATACACTTATCAGTGTAGCAGAAGAAACAGCCGGCCACGGGGCTGTTTGCTCCCAAATTACCAAACTCCCGGAAGGGAACTTTAACAAAGTGTTTATGGTGACGATGCAGGATGGGAGACAACTTGTTATCAGGATTCCCAACCCAAATGCGGGACCTAGTCGTCTCATAACAGCATCTGAAGTTGCAACCATGACTTATGTATGGATAACGAATCCGTCTCGTTTTCCTTCCTCGACAAATAAATGCTAACAATCTTAGATTCGAGATGTTATAGGCCTTCCTGTGCCCAAAGTCCTTTCGTATTGCTCAGGGGCGAGCAAGGGCAGGCTTGGAGTTGAATATATCATCATGGAAAAAGCGCGAGGGATTGAACTTAGCCGGCTGTGGGAAACCATGACCAACCAACAAAAGATCCGCCTTGTTGAAAATCTTGCTAAAATGATGGCAAAGCTGTCGGAGACGCAATTCGCCGCGTATGGCTCGTTGTATTATCGAGAAGATCTGAGCGACCTGAACGTACCTCTAGTTCGTGTTGATGATGAATTCTCCATTGGCCCCATGAGTGGACGGGCGTGGTTTGATGATGCAAGAGATCAGGTTGAGTGTGATCGAGGTCCATGTGCGTTAGATCCGAGACTTGGTTTTAAAGATGTCGCTGATAAAAATCACTCGGCAGGGAAGTCCTCCAGCGAACTGCTCGCAGCCATGATACAACGAGAAATAACGAGCATCAACAAGTTCCCGAAGCTCCCCCGTAATCGTTGGCAAGGCATATACGGCGGCCCTGGCGGGTATCACCCTATTAAGGGTGCTAAACTTTCCGCTTTACACGATGCCCTGAAGATTCTTCCACACATCATGCCCCCAATAGACTCTATTAGACAGCCAGTCTTATGGCATACCGATCTTCATCATGACAATATCTTTGTCGATGAGAACGACCCCTCACTTATCACGGATATCATTGACTGGCAGGGAACCTCGATATCTCCAATGTTTCTTACTGCCCGACACCCCTCAGTCATAGAACATGAATGGGAAAAGTCAGATAAATTAACGGAACCGCCCCCTTTACCCGACAATATCTCCGAATTGCCAGACGACGTTCAGGCAGCAGAAAAAAAGCGGTATTTAGCACAGATGCTATGGGTTCTTTACGAGCTCGAGACTAGTGTCCGGGCTCCTGATGTACTCCTAGCGTTCCGCTGGGCAAATACCATCCAATGTCAAATATTTCGAATATTGGGTGTAGTATTCAACGACGGCGAAATGCATCTCCAACGCCTGCTTGCCCAGGTCACTAAACCTCATAACTGGAGCCGCATCGTAGGAGAACAAGAGCAAACCGGCACCAAAACTGAGATCCCCAAGATTCCTTGCCCCATCCACTATTCAGCGGAAGAACTGGCCATCCAAGAACAGCAATATAAAAAGTGGGAGCGAGATATCGAGAGAAAGGCCCAAATTCATGCCGAGTTAGGTGTTGCTTCAGTATGGGATGGCGGGGTCATTCCTGGCGAATACGAAGAAGTTATGAGGAGGCTTCAGAAAGCTAAGGACGGGTTTTTGGACCGAGAAGCGCAGAGTCTTGAGGAGCGAGAGGCTTGGGAGAAAGTGTGGCCGTTTAAAAATGACGAATGATGGTGGATAACGAGGCTTCTATAGGGATCCATTCTCCCAGTCAACTCTGCAGTATCAGAAACTGCAAGGTTGAGACTTGAAGCGTTTCGAGAAGAGGCGGATTAGCTCGATCTGCAACAACGTGCAACAGGGTTCCGGGACGCTGATCCACTCAACTTCTGCTGTCAATCAGTGCAGCAACCCTACTTTCTTTATCGCATCCAGCAGAATTCACACATATATGTTCCATGCGGTTAAAGACAGGCTACTAAATACGTTCAGGAAAAGCTTGAGTGTTTCACCGCTTGCTAAAGAGGCCATCGCAAGTCCCACTTGGCACCTTAGACTGGGCCACGGTTCTCGCTGAGGACTTTATAGAATAGCTATTGCTATCTACCCAGGGAGCTGGCTAGTGAAATGTGAAAAGGGCTAAACTAGCCATCAGATCATATAATCTTCCGGTCCAGCTGGTTTCTTTATACAAGGACGCGGGGCTGTGCTCCCAGGGAGACTAGATATTTTTGGCCAACAGTATTGGCCCTCCTCCGCATCCCACTACAAGGTTATCTGAAACGAATATTGTCATGATATCGCTTGAACTACCCGCTACCCCACAAATGCATACATGAAAGAAAGAAGGAAAACAAACATGAAAGAGAAACTTTTTTTCAGCTTCAACTAGACCACGTCTTATACCTCCCGGATGATAGACATATGCGGCTTCATGTCTTCCGAGGTCGTAGGAACTGTTCGATCATCTGACTCAACGCCCATTGACTCATCGTCTTTCCATGGCCGCCAGCCTTGTGAGGAAGACGATTTAGTCCCACTAAAGTATCCCTTCAATTGTCTCCGATAAATGCTCGTCATCCGTTCACTGGTATTCATCGAGTCCTTTTTAGAACCAAAATATTCCCGGTACAAGGATGGTAGCATGGGTAGACAGGCACCGATAATACTGCCAGCCATTTCCACCACATTCCAAATGGATATCGGCATCAATGAGTCTGGAATCACGGTTAGTCAAGGAGACAGTCAAGTAGGGGGTAAAAGAAGGAACGTTTACAAGAATAATCATCCATATCTATGACTGCAATAGCCCAAATTCGTATAGCGCTCACCACGCAGACACTATCGACATGGTTAGGCGGACTCATTGGGCCATATCATGGTATCAAGTGACTTACAATGCACCCAGGACAAAGACCACGGAGAGTTGCTCTTTTCGGCGGCGAGATAAATTCAGCTTCCAAACGATCGGCTGTGGGAGGCATAGAATAACAATGTCCAGAATCAGGTTAATAGTGCCGTAGCCAAGCCAGAATGGCTTGTGGTCAAGTGAGGTATGCGGTATCCACGGGTTCCATTCTGCCCATACTGGGTTCGAGGCGAATATCAGACCGCACGACGTCGACACGAACCATCCAAATACCAGGAAGCCGACCACCCAAGTCGCTATGCTAAGGGATTGTTTAATAGAGAATATTCGACGGTAGAAGAGAAGAATAGACCCTTTCGATAAAGCGATACTTGCAGCTGCCAACACGTCGGAAGCTATAAACAGCTGTTTGGAAGTTAGACCCTGTGTCAAGCTTTCAACCATATGCGGGGAATATCTGGCTTACTTGAATAAAAAGCGTCATCTTTTCTGGATTATTTTTGAACTGGTAGTCATGGTTACCCCCCTTTCCAACAGTGGCAATCAGCGCGGTAGTGATTAAGAAGCAGTAGCCGACGAGTAACGAAGCGAGACAGAACCAGTCGTCGCACTTTATGGAGGTACGTCGTCGCTGCATGAACCGGAGGAAGACAAATATGCTAGCCAGGAAGATCATTATGACTGTGACTACCAGCGCGCACACTCCCTTTGGAGTCATCCCATCTGAAAGAAGGGAAGATTGAAGTTCAGACTCCATGATATGATCGCGACAAACGGCGGACAGAATCAGAAACACAGAGGCTCGTCGAGCAAACCAGTCACCCTCGGTCCTTTTTCGTCTGTATTGGATGCCTTATAGTAGGTATCCAGAAACGTTTTCGCTGCCGGAAAGGAAGTCAACAGCGCGAGAGTGCAAAGATAGATGACCGTTCTGGTCTCTTTCGACAGCCCTCCAAGTAGGTTATATCTCAAACCACGTTGGAGGAAGGCCCCTCTTTCATCGCATGGATACTGGGGGTTCTGCAGCAGATATCATAGCCCCAGAATTCAGCGCTGCAGGAAGTGTTCTGCATAGGCAAACCCTGCAGAGTGGTATATTATCCTGGAGCCATCCACCCATTTCATCAACTCAGCGGTAACCCCACGCGGTGGGCATGCTTTTCTCACGCATTTACTGGCCACTGCATATAGATTTGATTGTTGGACTGGGGAGTTTCTTCCAGGATAAGTCTAATGCACAAGGCCACTAGTCGACGCAAGGAGTTTCACGCTAACTCGCTAGTTTATTAATTTAATAATTGATCAGCAGTCGACCAGCGCAAGGCTGGCATGATAAATCGGTTAACCGAAGCAGGTTTTGAGGAGTACCTGAGCTCATCAGCACACTGGGAGCATCGCGAAGACACCATGTAGTAACGCACGGCATCATAGACCATGCATGGACTCCCTGAATGGCACTGATATCATGGCAGGAGCTGATCCAGGGTAATCGCCGCTTGGTGAGGCTTCAGCCTTAGATATTTCATCGTGGAAGGTTCCGCAGCGACTCGGGAGAGGATGATTACTCCGTTAGTGAATCGATGGTAGATCGAAATATGCTCCAGAGAGTGCCAGTCCAGTTGTCGGGGTTTTCCCCGTGCTTTGAGTTCGTCTCTCTCAGCTCTGAAGCAACCAAGAAATGATAGCTGGTGCCCCAGGATTACAAGCTTTTCTCCTGCCACAAAGGGACTCCCTGACATTTTATATATTGGCTGGTAGACCGCTGCCCCTGTGCCTGTCGTTAGATATGTAAGTATTGATTACCTGCCACACAACTCAAGCTCCACAATGTATCTGATTATTTGTTAGAGCAGCTCAGGCCAAGTTCACACGTCTAAGACCCTTTGGCATAGTGGTATGAGCTCTCGCGTATGTACTGTACCAAGACACCGGGAACAGTCTCCAAAACTAATAATAGGGTCCGCTTAACCCCAAGCCATACTCCCGGCGTTTCTGTTATCTAAGTAGTACTCGTACTATCGGTGCAGCTCTTTGACGTGGGAGGGAGACTTAATTCAAGGAAATCCAAAGGGCTTCAGAGATAGATCAAACATGTATCCACGAACGTAGCAGTATAATAGCAGAACAGCAGGAATTTAATTCTTCATCTATACTCGCTTAAGCTATACAAACGAATGCGGTAGATATCCATTCCATCGAAACGTATCGTAGCTGCCCGTCTAATGAGCCTATTGCCAGCAAAACATAACCTGCTGGCAGCTTCCACGAAGAACCGTAGACACACCGTAGGAAGGAATCAGCTTGCCTGCATCTTCTTTCCCTCGAGATATGCGAATATAGCAGTGTTTATATGTTTACTTCCTTTTCTTCTCAGTCGGCCTCATCTTCCCATCTCCATCCATCTCTTCTGAAAGCAAAAGACCTCAGAGAACTACCAGCAACATTAGCAACCCTCCCAATCCGAAGATTCAGGCTGGTGCCCCGTCGCTGAACGTAGCTTCAGAAATCATCATTGGTCTTGGAAGCCCTGTGAAGCCCTCACCACCGGTTGGCTAATGCCACACTGGCACCCAGAGTCAAAGAGGCATTCGTGGAAAAGAAGGGAAAGGATGATGACTTACCAGGTGAGGACCCCGTCAAGGCACATCGGTGATGGACAAACCAAAACCTAGGCCAACAGAGCCGATGATGGATCAACAGATACTACGTCTGAGAAGTAACTGGATCAGGCCGGATTTTTTTGTCCATTCTATATCCACTGGCTGGCAGGAAGCTTGTTTACAGGGCGGCATGACGACATCGTGATATCATCGCCGAACTACATGATATAGATGCTCGACAGAGTCGGTCCTTGCAATTATTTCTGGTATTCCCTGGTGTTCTGAAAAAAAAAAACGGTGTGCTATTCTTTACATACATAGTTAATCATTGCTCAATGGATACACATGGGGAATTTCCCCTGCATACTCTCCGCTGACTGAAGTAGCCTAGAGATCTGCTTCCTCGCTTTTTCATCCTACTTCATGCCATACCGGTGGCTACATCCACCAGACCTAGGATATTCACAAGATTCTCGTGCTTTTCGCGGCTCGGTGACTTGGTTAGACTGTCTGCGAGCATATCCATAGTAGAAATCCATGCAAGTTTGAGCCTCCCTTCCTGTACTCGCTCTCGCAGCCCCTTTGATGTCATCATAATAATAACGAGAAAGAACCTCGAATGCATCGTTACGGGTCCAAACCATCAGAAACCCCGTCTTTTCCCAGTCGGAGATAATCGTAGAGATGGAGCCAGTGGCGACATCCTTCGCCCGGATTGGTAAATCGGAAATTATCAGGCATTTCCGTGTAGACAGTATCCTCTAGAGCTGAATTGAGAAACACATTCACGCAGTCATCCCCCCGCATACCTAGATCAAATATAGCGGCTAGTGCCAGCATGATTCTGAAAGCTCGATAATGGAGTGTGGCAGAGTAGTAGTCTTCCGTTCCAAAATAGAGATCTCCTCGCGCCCATATACGTGCTTTGCGTTTGCTGAAGAAGCCGTTATCATCAAATTTGTCACTTAGAACCCATTTCAATGGAATAACACGTGTACCGGTAGGTGGGCGATCAACTATTTCGTATGTATTTTGCTCCGTCACCTTTGTCCATTCAGCATGCGCCGCCTCTTCGTATTAGTCCCGATTGGGGTGCTTCTGAAGCTCCTTCCAATTCTTTGGCGGCGGAATCATATTATCTCTGTGCATCTTCTGCACAGCCGCGACGAAAGAAGCAAAGAACGAGAGTAGAAGCTTAGGTGAGCTTGCAACTTGTATAGTATATCCAGTCGCTCGTGCTGACGGCTTGCGTACACGTGACCCTTGTTGAATTAGATTCGGGTCCAATTCGCTCGATATTTCGTTTCTTCTCGATGCCGTGTGACCAAAAATATAGCCAGCGCGCAAATAGGGCTCAGAACCTCTTGACACGTCGACTTAGAGGAGAGCTACTATTTGACGCTAAGCGACGGTATGTGTTGAACCGCCTTTGGGAGAAGCGCTGTCAGGGCGATATTTACCGGGTGGATAAGGTATACCTTTAAATACCTCACCTGCCAGGCCCGCCGCAAATTCGGTATGCGTCCCATTGTGTTGTCTTGACACGTCGGCTTAGGAGGATAGGCACTACTACGGACTAGGCGACCGTGTTCACTAGAGAATTGAGCTGAATAGCGAATATCCTCTACCTAACCAGCTAACTAACGGAGCGGAAGGATTTGAGTGTGTGTAGCGAGGTGATAATCTCTACCCGGCGGCTAGTCGAGCCGACCGGTGGATAGGGGCTAACCTCAACATGTTGTATGAATACCGTCACGCGGTTGATATTCTATGAAAGAAACCAACTAGACCAAAAGATCAATGACCTCTTGGTTAGTGGTCTCTCATATATTCCTTCTGGAGGGATACCACCGAGAGCTTTTTTGTTGCCGTCCTCGGTGAATAAATCGGGTCTTGTATTCATGAGGTTACGATAAACCGAACGTAGAGCAATTCCGTAATTTCGGCTGAGGTGCACCATTGCAGGCTAGCTCCTGCCTGTGCGTGACCCGTCTGATTCCGAGCAAAAGCCACCATCGTCTGCATCTTCAAACCGCTCATCGTGGCGACATTTGCTGACGGTTATGCCCATGAGGTTCATGATTAACAAATCAGAACAGCTGATGGGCTGCGACCTGTGGGGTTGTTCTGGAATAGAATATGGGGTCCATGAGGATGGCCCACAACCCCAACATGCCCTTGACCTCCTCCGCACTTAAGAGGATATAGAGATCGGTTGATGCCGAAGGGAGGACATCCTTAAATGTGGCTTCTCACGCTCCTCGGGCTCATAACTGGAGGAAGAGCTGGGAATGTGGTCGTGGTTGAGAGAGTGCGATGTGTCCGAAGAGAGGCAAGAGGGGTTGGGGCCATGCATGCTGATGTAAGCCCTCTTTTCTCTCCAGTGCGGAGACATGTATTTTCCCTGCCGAATCCAACAGATTGAAGTGCTTCTGCCTGAGATTATATGTCGTTGTTTTACATTCAAAAACTAAGATATATTGGCCCGAGTATCTCAAGTTTTCCTAGATCTCTTAGGTCTCTGTTCTCCATTCTCCGGGCGGGTCGCTTCATTTATGCCCTTTCGTTTGGGCACCCGCACCCTTGCGTGGCGTATAGATGCTCCATTTCCCGCTCCATCACCATCTTCCTCCCCAGTTCGCCTAACTCTTTTACTGCCCCGAGTATCACCACTGTTTTCCCATTGATTGCCTTCCGTAGAGCCTGAGCTATCTCGCTTCCTTTTCCGCTGTGGCTTCGCTTTGCGTCTCCTTCGACTCTCTTCCTTCAATCTCAATCTTGCTTCGACCTCTTCAGAAATGTCATCGACCTCGATGGTGGGCGTAAAAGGCTTTTCGCCACTGCCATTGGTATTATTATCTAATCCTTCAGGAGGCGTATCAATCTTATTTCTCTTCCAATTCATTGTGGAGCCATTTTCTTCTTCTCGCGACCTCTTCCTAGTATTCTTTGGGCGCTCAGGAACTGTCTTCGTTTGTGTTGCGGGATTCTTGTCGAAAACGAACGAAGGAGACTGCGCGGGTGCGTTTCCCGATGGGGGTGGTGTATTCTCTTGCTTCTTATTATCAGAACCGTTTAAAGCCGCCCTTTGCTGGTCCACTTTATCCATGACTTTTCCCGATAATATTCTCGTAGCCGAGCTTTCAGGCATCTACCACGCGCAAGGAAAGCTAAGGTTAGTATCCATATTTCCCATGTGAGCAGAGGATTCAGGAATGGTGCCTTGCGTACAAATTCCTTTCGTAGGTTCTCCATGTCGCCTAGTAGCTTTTGCGTTCCTTCGATTATGGATGAGATGGCGCGGAACGATTCACCCTTGGGTAGAACATGCTGTTGGACCTTGGAGCAGATTTCCAGGTGCCGATTCAAGTACGATTCATGCTGAGAAAATATCTGTTGAAAGGGCTATGTGTTAGCCCTTCCTTTCTCTTTTCCCCCTACAGGCTGGGGCATTATGAGCTGAGGTTTACCTGCGACCATGCGATTGGTGGTGGCTGGGTTGAATTTTCGGCATATTCATTCGCCCCTAATGGTATAGATTGAGCCATCTGGTAGATTCAGATTGCCCTTTACCTTGCTAGCTTGATTAGAAGGAAGCTTGAACTGTCTATGTTGAGGTCTTCGCGTGGAAAAAAATGACGGCGGAAGTTTGACAGCTAACGTTGTGATTGGCTCGGTGGTGGAGCTGTCAAAGCCCCCACTCGAGCCGCGCGGGTCCCTTAAGCGCAAGCGAAGGATAAACAGTTCCCCATAACCGAAGTGAGCAGACGCGGCGGAGGTATATATAATCACTACTGAGATACGACGGTCTTTATTAGATAAAGGGAAAAATTCTAGCACCTTAGCGTGTAGACCATGATACATTCATGCTTGTCACTCTGCAGCTAGCTAACCAATGTAAATAGAACTATCCTCGACTCGAAACCGAGGCAGCGCTCGCAGCCACGGTTCTAACCACAATTATCACCAACCTTGCTCAGGGCCCAAATCTTGGTGATATTATCGGATAGACATGATGCCATATGCATATCCGACGAGAAGGTGACAGCCCTGACACGGTCATCCTCAAGCAGAACCTGGAAAAACTTATACTTGGTGTCACTATCACTACTAGCGCCCCGGGTCCAGATCATGACATGCTCGTCTGTGTTCGTCGCTAGATATCTACTATCGGGTGAGAAGGTGACTGATTTGCGGAAGGTATTAGCAGGTTCTTCCTCCAGCGTCTGGAAAAGCTTGTACTCGATACCACCGTCACCATCATTGCTTCGGGCCCAGATATTGATCCGGAAACCATCCAAGGCCATTGCCAGAAATAAATTGTCAGGCGGGAATGCAACCGAAGCAGAGGTAATAGATCTGGCATCTGTCTGCACCGTCTGGAAAATTTTGTATTTGATATCATCATCACCATCATTGCTTCGGATCCAGATCCCGAGCATTTGATCGGCCGAGGCCGATGCCAGAAATAGATTGTCAGGCGAGAAGGCGACCGAGTAGAATTCAAAACTGTTTTCAACCAGGGTCTGGAAAATTGTGTAGTCCGCACCATTACCACCCCGGCGCCAGATAATGATCCTCTCGCTAGCCGGAGCCGACGCCAGAAATAAATTGCCAGGTGAGAAGGCGAGCGACGCGATTCTTTCTAAAAGGCCACCATTATCATAATACATCCTTTGAGAAAACTTGTACTCGGTATCATCCCAAGTCCAAACGGTGATGTTTGAATCATCCGCGCCCGATACCAGATGTACATTATCGGGTGAGAATGCGAGGGATGTAACTTCGCCCACAAAATGAGTAGTATTTGGATCCACCCACCATATATCTACTGTCAGGAGGAGCTTGTACTTGGTGGGGTCGGCGCCACTATCGTCCTTGGCCCAGATATTAATCAAGTGTCCGTTTTCACGATACTTAGAAATATTTGATGCCACATATTTGTTGTCGAGCGAGAAGGCGATTGATTTATCCAATTGGTCAGTGTATGGACCAGTAGTAGACAGAATCTGCCAAAGACTGAACAGGGTATCTACATCATCCTCCTCGCCCCAGGTCCATATCTTGATAGTCCTATCACCCAGGCCCGATGCCAGGTATATATCGTTGGGTTCGTCAGAGGCTTGTGTTGGACGTTTATTGCCAGGCGAAAAGGCTACTGAATAGACTGCACTGGGGGTCTCAAGTGCCATTAAGGGCTCGTTGCTATCGCTGCTGATATCCCAAATATTGACAGTTTTATCTTCAGAGCCTGATGCGACATATTTCCCACTAGGTGAAAAGCAGACTGAACGGACCACCCCGCTATGGCCTAGGAGTCTCTTAAATGGTTCATTGCTGCTGCTGCTAATATCCCTAATATTGACAGTGTAATCTTCGGAGCCTGATGCAATATATTTTCCATCAGCGAAAAGCAGACTGAACGGACCGCCTTATCATGGCCTAAAAGTTTTCTCTGGGGCCCATCCATGTCGAGCTTCCACAACTTAACCGTGGTATCATCGGAGCCTGACGCCATGGAGCGGCTGTCAACTGGTGAGAACGCGACAACAAAGACGTTACTGTTGTCATTCAGTGTCCTAAGCGGGTCGCCGTTGTAAGTCGCCCAGATCATATCTGGTGCAAAGGAGACCGACCAGACCGCAGCGCTGTGGCCTGAGAGGACTTTGTAATCCTTGATAGTGGGCGGCGCCATTCTTGGTGATTGTTCTATTATCTTTGAGTTGGAAAATAGAATATATCTAGACTTGATAGTTCCTAGGATTTGAATAGCTCTGGAGATTCAGTTATATTATCAATGACCAGCCTCAAGAGGCAGAGAAATCCGCTTAGGAAGGTGCTTTTATATATGTATCATCAATTCGGTTGTTTTCTAAAGCCTCCTATGCAATAAGCCCACGTACAGGATGTTACCTATCAGATTAGCAATAACTGTATGATAACCCTCGAGCATTTTCATTGGAAACTGTAGGAACTCTTCGGTACTTCCGTTGCATGAGGGGAAATTCATGAAAAGGGCGTCACGCATGCTGAGCGCGAATTTCCAACTTGACCAAAAAGCCTGCAGGCCCAGCGACTGATTATTGGGCTCTGCCAGATAACGAACTTGTCACGAGAACATCAGACCAGCCCGGCGACGCAGATCTCACAGTGGAGGTGGAAGAGAAGAGCCGAATTAACATTATCGAGTTGGCTTGGTTGTCAATCTGTGACTAACTGGTCGATTAAATATAAAATGATAGCTAACATATGGGGCTATCGTTGACTGGTTCCGAGTACCGAACGCCCGCTGCCCCTTTTCTCCCATGAAAATACCATTTGTCAAAACACTGCAAAGCCGTATTAACCATGTGCAAAATTACACCCCTTACCAAGCGCTGGGGTCATTATCGAATCTAGCGAGTTCCCGCTCAGAGTCTTCAACATCTTTCTTTGCTTTCATCCGCATATAAAATATGGGGCAATCGCGACTGGAGCAGATAACCTCACAATGTAAACTTCCTTGACATCGCTGGCACTGAGTCCACAGTCGACCAAATCTGACCTCCAGGTCAGATACCTTGGTCACTGTCTTCGTGTACAATTCTCCAACTCGGGGGCGACAGTTAGCGCACACCGCCCCGTTCATCTCTTCCTTGCCAACCAATGGTTTCTTACACCCCATACACGTTAATGTCTTTTTTGCGAATTTCATCAACCCACCGAGAGCTGGTGCCGCTACGGTAATGGAGCGCGTATGTTCGCCTGTTAGGAGCTGCGACGCTTTCTTTTCACCAAGGATAGGCTCGAAGATACGTATCAATGGCTTGGAAAGTTGGTTTTCGAGGTAATATTTGGTATCGATGGGGATATTGTGCTCTAGCACATAGATGGGATCTTCCGATTTTTCATAATTCTTCTGGCCGCCGGAACCCTTCACGATAACGTAGGCAACTCGGTCACCGAGCGTGGGTGCCGACCCCAAGTCACGCTTTTTCATGCGCTCAGCAAGTTCGACGTGCGCTTGCTTGCCGGCATAGGATTCTTTGGAAAGAGCTTTTGTAATCACTAGCTTGGACATGTCGACTTTGTTTTGGAGGAGGTCGGAAATTGTCTCTTTCACATAGCTATAATAAGATGTTAGCCACCGGACGCACATAGACAACAAAGTAGCAAGCAGACTATTGCACTAACCTTTGAGCCGAATCAACGTCTCTGTCGATAAGGATTTTCTTCAGGACAGTCTCAATTACCGTCTGTACCAAACGACAATTATCTCGTCGCACCGTTTCAATGCCCTTGCTATCCATCTTGTCGTATTTATCTGGATTCGTCCAAAATAATCCCGCATAACGCTTCTTGTTGATGAGGAGATAGGGGAAGTACACTTTTTCAAACTCAAGCTTGATCGGTTTAATAAACTTCTGCGACACAAAATCCGCAGCTTCTTGTCCCAGCTTCATTGCCTCAGCAAGGTCGTTCACCCCAAACTTAACCATAACAGAATCTGTATCTCCATATATAACTTTTGCATCGTGAGCATATCCGTTCGCTATCGTAAATTTCGCTTCAACCTCTGCCTTTGTCTTTTCAATCATTTGACGACCATAGCTGGTCGTACTACTAGCAATGGCTAGACAGGGGAGCTTTCCATTACTCGCTCCTGTTAAACCGTAAACACTGTTTGCGCTGATCTTTAGTGCCAGCTGACGACCGTTTAGAACAGCTTTTTTAAAGGGGTCCGTTTCCACGGCGAGCTCTTTCTTCGCTCGTTTTCTTGCGGTTAGGAGTTCCTCAAGAATCTGGCTGAGAAGCCCCTTTCGGACTTTGGAAGTGGCAAACATGTCACCGTTCGGTGTGACGATGTAATCTTCATCTTTCTTGAATCCCATTTTTTCCACAGTAGCCTTCTTTAGTAAAGTGGTGTAGCAAAGATTATGCGCCTGCATGATGCTGGGGTATAGAGAGGCAAAATCAAGAGTTGCAATTGGTACGTCATAATAGTCCCGGACGGGCTCAATAACAGTTGCTCCCGAATACTGGTCTTCACCACCGTCGTTCTTTAAATCGGGGATAACTAACTGTTGCTCCAAGGTTTTGCGAAAGAGTTGAGAAATGAACTTCACCTGCTGGCCGCGGGCAAGCAGATAGTTGAAAGGAACTCCAGTAACTCTTGCCATCTCAGTATAATTTGTGAGGCACATGAGCTTGTCCATCAATCTCTGGGGTAAATATGCGTCTTTCAAACAATAAACGGCGAGACGTCGTCGCGAGTCAGGCGTTCCATTAAAAAGCTCGGTGATCATAGTGTGATGCACATCTTCCTTTTGCTCCCCAAGAAATTTCGCAGAAACTGAATTCAACGTATAGCTTCGGAGTTGATAGTCACGCTGAACCAACTGCAAAAGATCCAGTTGAATGCGGCCGTTTGTATTCGTCGCCTTCGAGTCACGGTTTCCCATCTGTTTGCTGGAGAACTTGGCCTCTTTTGCCTCAGATATAACTCCATTTAGTCGGGTCCAATAGGGGAAATTAGTACATTTCAGATGCCTCGCCCGCTCCAACAAGTATGGAAAATCGAAATTGGCAATGTTATATCCGATAATCACATCTGGATCCACCTCTTCCACAAAGTCTCTCCAAGCCATCAACATCTTTTCTTCCTTGTCGAACTCCAGAATCTGGGTGTTGACAATCAAACTGCAGGTATCCAACACAAAAACGTTTCTTATGAAGGGCTTTGATTCTCCATATCGCGTGACGACGTTAGCGATCTGGATTACCGGGTCTTGCTTGGCTTCAGGAAATATGCCCTTTCTTCCTGCACATTCAATATCGAAAGATAATATCCGTAAAGGGGCCATTTTCGCCCATTCACCTTCATTATTATGAGCAATCAAATCGCGATAATGTACCGTCGCCTCTATCTGGCAGTTGGATTGGCGCTCATTCATGGGTAAAACACGATATTTCGAGGGTGGCGCTTCGACCCAGCACATTCCGGAGATCTTATTTCGTCACGTCAGATGCTGCGGCTATGATTAAAAGCTGGAGGACTGAGACGACTTACACCGGTATCTATCATAAATCGCAAGACATAGTCAATGTCGTCGAAAGTCAAAATTTCGTTATCTCCAACTTTCCAAAGCCCTTTGTAGTTGGCAGATCCGCTCTTGATAACCGCTCGCACCCTATACATATGCTTGGGGTCGGTGACTGTAATTTTTAAATACGGGGTTTTTTGGTTTCCCTGAAAGCCAAACATGTTCTCCCTCATAACCATTTGTACCGAATGGATGACGGCTTGAAAATGTCCTACTTGGGATTCTAAGTACCCTTGGAACGGTTTGCAGTCGTCTGGCGTAAACGACACGGGAGCGGCGACATAAAGGTAGTGCTTGAAATCCGTAACATGCAACAAGACAGAGTGCCCATCCTATATAAATCAAAATTTCAGCACGGATTCGAAAGCAAATGGAGATGTTAGCCACCGTACCTGTGTCACGCCGAATAATTTTACAGCGACCATCCCGCCGGCAAGCGATCCTTTGTCCGAATCGATCTGTTGAAAGCAGAGCGAATCTCTCGAGGCATCAAAATTGTCCAGACTGGGACGGTGCCATTGCTGATCCTTTTCAGCATTATTTTCTTTTAGATCGCCGATATCCTGTGTCAACTTCTCTAGCACATCCTCAACGAATTGACTCTTATTTCGTGATTGGCTTGAAGCCGGCGTGGGAGGTTTCCTAAAACTGCTCTGTGATAAAGGAAGCGGTTTGACTGCTACTCCTTCTTCAAGCTTTCTTTTCTTCGATGCATTCGGAGATGCAACTTGGAGGTTGCGGCGGTTGCTGGCGTCACCGAGCACCCGTTTCTGCGGCTTCAATACTTTTTCAGGCATCGCGACGACTGGATCATGGAAACACAATAATTCCTATGGCTATCGTCAAGAAGTCAATTGTTATTTATAAAAAGGCATTGGGTTCATGTGTCTGGGATGGAAGCACAAAAACGAAGACGCGTCGAAAGCGTGCGGTTTAATGGGATGTTCGGCGGCGCGACTTGCACCGCGTTGCCGTCCTTGGCGCGCTTCATCTGACTAAGCCGGGCACAAACATCATGAGATCTCAAGACGAAAGAACAGACAGACGTTGATCTCTCCAACATACACGATGAAGTCAGTCGATGAGTGCAGATACTGTTGAATGTTCCCTCAGCCAGTTTCTCAGCTTCGGGCAGTCTAAAATAAATTATATATAATTACATTAACCCATTTCACCCCGTAACATAACTCCATCAAAACACGCCCGCCTATTCATAAAATTGACAAAATGGCCCGTCTATCGCACTCATTGCATCCCTTACTTTGAGCGCTGGAGCTAGAGGGCCCATTTCAATAATATCATCTAACGTCCCTTCTCTAGTGGGCGGGATATTAGCAAAAGACATGGTCCCAGCAATAGCATTTTGTCTCTTCTCGATGTCCTGCCACTGCCAGATTGCCCATAGGCGGTCAATCTGAGCATGGTGAACGAAGAATAGTGGCTCCTGTGGACTGAAATATAAGTCCGAGTCTAACAAATAGCGAGTTAGCCCGGGTGTTAACAACTGATGGTTTTCTCGCACGGGATTCTCACCTTCGCCTGTCATACCCCCGACGAAAGTATGGCCTGCGCCATGAACTCCAAAGTCGTGGAGGTCGGATTTCTTGTGGCTTCCTCCCTTATCGCCGCTCAGCCTTGCTTGGAACATGGAAATATCATTACTTTCCTCGATCGTCCAGGTCGTCCAGTTGTATGAGTTGTACTCTTGTGCAATCTGAGGATTGAGGTCCCGCTTGAGGCACCGGGGATTGTGCCGTAAATACGACCTGGTTTCCCGAAACGTCCCTACTGCGACCGGACCAAGGTTGACGGTGAGATTCGAAAAGGGACCCTCCATCACACAGCCGCCACCAAGTCCGGCTGGGAAAATTTGGGTGTTGTTTTCGTTTGGCTCTAGGGGCGGGGGAGGATAATGTACCCATGTTGCCGAACGGTTTGCTAACGGCTCCCCGTCACTCCCAAAGCTGTATGGGGAACCGTCAAGGAGAGGGGAATTCAGGAGGTCATCTACGTCATGTCCCCATTCCCAATAGCTGTGACGATTCATTAGCGACCGTGTCTCTACACTCGTTGCAAGGTTTTTCATACGGGTGTGTTCCCTGATATCCACATTGTTCTTGAAGGGTCTTTTCGTAGATCCATATGAAATAGCGGTGCCAAGCGAGGAACATGAACTAGCAATATCATCAAAACCAAGCTACCAAGTAATAATTGAGGAGCTTTGGTACTTACGGTGTTATGAATTTTCTGTGTCTGCTGCATGTGGAGTACGGCGAATGAGTCGAAGAGGTTTTTCGAGCCGGGAGCTTCCTCAGGCGTGAACAAAGATGGCTTCGATTGCAAGCAGTACACCGCGCGGAGGTAGCTTAGCCTCTCCTCCTTGGGCATCATTCGCCTATGCCGAAATTCTTGATTTAGCTGGATTCCTTGGATGACGCTATACCCGCGTCCGGTGCATCGGGATCAACCTACCATTCTCGCCGGATTTTTAACTTGCTCGGGGTGCAGTTAGCAGTTTCATCCGTCCTATTAGTCTCGATATAATTTTGCATATTCTTTCTCGCTATGTGCTGCAGTTCCAGCAGTCTCTTCCCACTATTAACATCATCTTCTGATATACCGGAACTGCGTCTAGTGGGTGCTCCATGGGCTGCTCCAAGGAAAAGGCACGATACAAAAGTCACCAGGGCTATTGTAAAGGGCAATCTCCTCGAAAGACGAGGTGGTGAAAACACTTTCATATCCTCACACTAATAAGTAGGAAGCTCTTAATCGTACGCTAGAATGTAATGGAACAAAAGAAGTAGCAAAGCAATTGAATTTCAGCTTGGATATGGCATGAATAGGATCGCTGGTAGTCTAAATAGCAATTACTACTCCTAGATAATGGTCTTCTATCACATCTTAATAGAAATGCAGCTCAGATCTAGTCGTGTCAAGCTCCGAAAAGCCGCCGCGAAGCCCCAATTCATGGTAGTACAGACTAAGGGAAGCTGCATACTGTGGAAGGCTACATGCAGTTCAACGAGGCTGTTAGCCTAAACAAAGCAGCCTCGTACACGATACTACAAGGTAAAAGGATTGTACCCAGACCTTTTTACGAAACTTTTGACAGTTAATGTTCCGATCCTAGCGAGTTTTAGTCCGATGACGGGAGGGAGATTTACCTTGACGGGAATATATTTTCTAATTTTAGGGGTCACTTATTTATGTCCTAACAACGAGCGTCAAAGCCTCAATGATTATCATTGGTTGTTATATAGACGAATCAGAATTTAAAAGACAGCAGCCATTTCAACAATCATGCAATACACAGGCTCGAACCTCTTTACCGCCATCTCCTTTGTTCAACTCGCCATGATGATCAAAAGCCATCCCCGAACTTTGAGGGTGCTATCAAGGGTTCTCCCAGCCATATATCAGGTGCTTCATCACGGTTATGGGCAAGATAATCGCGATATCAGCCTCCTAGCGCTCGGTCGTTGCCTTTAGATTCAATAGTGCGCTTCAATGCGATATATCCATTGTGACGTGGAACACGTTCTTCGGGCTCCTTGCGGTCCTGACAAGTTAGAGCCCGACGCCCAGCCACATCTATTTCAGTCTAAGAGGCTAAGTCAGAGTCGGTTCTACGTGGGCGTTGGACTTCGGGGGGCCGTAAACATGACTCAAGATCTAGAGCAAGGCGCGGCAAGGGTACCTATTGCGCCTTTCGTAGTGAGTGGATATGAGAGGTTCCTAAACATAGGATTCTGTTCCATCATCAAGTAGCAGGGGCTATAGCTTGAGGAGTCTGGGTAGGTCTTTTGGAACTCGCCGGTTAGCTGGGTCGTGCAATATGGCGGTGATTTATTCAGGATTTCCTCGGTCGACCTCGGCCTCTCCATACTTGAGAGTTTGTTTATTTGAGAATCTTCGTTTCACACCTGCAAGTAGCCTTCTCTGCGGGATCGCCAAAGCCGCCGGCGACATCTAATTCAACCTCATCCCTACGACTTTCCATGCCCAGTGGCCTGTGACTCGTGATCGCATATATCGCCAGTTGCCTGATGCGGACTCGTTGTTGGTTGTCAGCCTAACAAACCACATACTCTCCTTGTGCGCAGCACACTCTCCAATACAGTATGGAGAGCATGACGGTGAGATAAGCCTCTGGAGACGCTGCTAACACGTCTGATGAGCTTCCCATGTCAGTCGTTTTTCAAGCCTGTCCCAGGGTGCCGTTAATTCACACGATATAGGAAACAATTGGAGCGACGGCGCAGTGCCCCTAAACTTCACCTATGAGCATCAGGAAAACGAGCTTCCATACCCAGTACATGAAGGCCCCCTCATAACAGAGAAACATCCAGCCAAAGCACCAGAAACGGCTGGTTGATATTGCTTCAAGCGTTGATTCGCAGGGCTGAATGTTTGGCGGAGGCGACGATGCCGGAAAATAGTTCTACCGCTATTTTTCCGAGCCTCGGCCCAAGCGAGCTTCACTGAAGAGGGCAAAAAAAAAGAGCTTTGTCGAGCTTCCAGGCAGCTACAAATTATCGACGCCTTCACATCAGCGAAGCTCGAAGTGCAGTCCAGATATCCTTGCAGCTAGCGAAAAAGAGGTGTGGCTCAGAGATGCCCGAGAGCTAGTCCTCGAAGAAACAATACCTGTACAACCCGGCCTCCCGCTCTGCTCGTGAAACGGCAAGCTCTTGTGGCTGCGTCACACCAGATACTCCCTCACGGCTATGCCCGCTGCATTGAAAGGCGAGGGCACAGTGACAACTTACCTGCATATAGCACTACAACCGACAACAGCAGATCCGGCATGCCACCTAGACGCAGTCATCGCAAATCACGTCTCGGCTGCCTCCAGTGCAAGCGGAGAAAAATCAAGGTATGGTGGGATCGAAAATAAACCTAGTCAAAACCTAATGCCTTTCTGACTTCAGTATGCTGGTGCCCATGGAAATGAGATGTATAATCTCTACCTCGCTTCTTTGATCATGAGACTAACTGCGGTCGTTCGTTCTTGTAGTGCGACGAGGCGCCACCGCCATGTGGCAATTGCAGAAAGCACAATATTGAATGCAAGTATGCGCCGGCGACGACGAGAGAAAGGTCTTCTACTCCCGCCGCCGCTGCTTCTTCAATTCCTACTTCCTCGTCTATCCCTCGTATATCAGAAGGAATCACTTCATCCACGACACTAGGCCGTACAAATGCGATCCAACAGCCTTCGTCAACTGCACCGACCCCCACCTTCTATCCCTCAACACCAATCTCCATCAGCTCTTTAACCACCACGCCAGCACCCTTACCACAGGCTTCCACCGACTCTTCTTCATCAGGGCCTACCACAGGCACAGCAGGGCAGCGGGACATTTTCAATCCGTTCGTGAGCACGGATAGGCAATTTACTTCCAACTTAAACCTCGAAGACCTAGAGCTCCTCCACCACTACGTGACCCAAACTTATCGAACCATGTCATTCAATAATGAACACAAGGACTTATGGAAAAATGTCATCCCCAAAGAAGCAATCGCCTACCCTTTTCTAATGCATGGAATCCTAGCACTCGCAGCTCTCCATCTCGTAGAATGTGAAGGATCTAACAATGAGGAGACTCGCCGAAAATACACTGAGCTCGCAACACGACATCAGAATCTCGCCCTGTCCGCCTTCCGGCCCCAATTAAATAACATTACTCCATCCAGCTGCCATGCCGTATTCGCGTTTTCAAGCCTAATTGCAACACTAGCCTTTGCCTTCTCGCGGTCAGCGGGCAACACAAACTCGGGTGAAGCCATTTCCCAAGTCCTACAGGATTTCTTTCTCTTCCGCGGAGTTGAGAGTGTCCTAACTGCATTCTGGGGCATTATATTGAAAGGCAAATTAGGAGTGCTTGTCCGCCGACCCGCAGATCCCAGCTGCGTCCAGCCCCTTTCCAAAGACGTCCTAAACGCACTTGACTACCTACATGACTGCAACGCCGACGACGTACCAAACACTACACCCGAGGAGAAAGACGCATATAACCATGCCATACGCGAACTCCGCATATCTATGGAACGGTCACCCTCGAGCTGGGAGAGCGTCTTTCGCTGGCCCATAGTCGTACCCGAGGCGTATTTGAACTTCCTCAAGGCTCGGAAACCCATGGCACTAGTTATTCTAGCCCATTACTGCGTTATTTTAAGCAGGCTGGACAGGTGTTGGTGGTCAGAGGGCTGGAGCACCCATCTATATGAAGCCATACACCAATCTTTGGACGCTTCATGGAGGCCCTTGATCCAGTGGCCGATGCAAATGATTGGGCATATTGATATAGCCACAAAAATGCGTTTGAAGGGTTGACTTCCAGCCTTTTGAACCTTTTCAGCTGTATGATTGAACGGTTTCTCGTCTATTGGAGTCCTTTTTCATTGTCCGTCATGTATTTATTTATATCTTATTGTATCATATTTAGCGACCAAGGGAAACATAGCATTTTTTGGTTCTTGTCATATTAAGTTCCAGCCCATACATTCTGTTCGGATCATATTCCCATGTTGGATTCGTGGCGCGTATAGGATCCGTTTTATTTTGGATTCGAGAGCAAACTTCATGATACCACACATGTATTGAATATCAGACACAATAATGTAAACAAGGGCAAAAAGTACCGAAAAGCCTCCGCAATGTTGCACAAAGGCCAGAAAATATGCGTGAGGATCGATAATTAATCCACCACCAAAATCCCCAGGTCCCTATACGAATTTAGCGGGGTAGGCTCACCTGGATCTTAGTGACGAAGGGCAGCAATGGGGAATATCGATCAGTATGGATTTCCATAGGTATACTATTGCTTCAATATATCGAAATATCCTCTAAAGACAGCAGCTATGCATATCGCAATCCTCACCTTCGACGGCTACAACGAGCTCGACTCGCTGATTGCGCTCGGCATCCTCAACAGGCTCTATCGGGATGACCTTCGGGTATCCATCGCCTGTCCTACGCCCAAAGTCCGCTCGATGAATGGAGTCGTCATTGAGGCCATGGCTACGCTTCAGGACGCTTGTGCTGCCGACGCCGTCATCATCGGCAGCGGCGCTAAGACGCGCGAGGTCGTCGAGGACCCTGAGATCATGGACGTGCTGCGGAATCTCGACCCACGACGCCAGCTTATGCTCAGGTACGCTGTTGGCAGCCAAGCTGGGGCTGCTTAACGGTGTTCCGGCCTGCACCGACAATAACACCAAGCCGTGGGTCGTCGCTGCAGGCGTTGAAGTCGTTAATAAACCATTCTACGCCAGTGGGAATGTTGCAACTGCCGGTGGCTGCCTCGCGTCCCACTACCTGGCCACCTGGCTCATTCGTCGACTGTTCAGCTCCGAGGCAGCTGTGACGGCCCTGCGCTACGTTGTTCCGATAGGAGAGCAGGAGGAGTACATCGAAAGGGCCATGCGGAATACCCAGCAGAACGAACTTGGTCTAACTGAAGCGGTATGAGAAACCAGTCGGATCAGATCTTACGACTAGTGTATTTACCACTTTACATCTCGTGTAAGTAAGGTATGTAGGTAGATTCACTTCAAATTCTAGCCAGACTATACCCAGTGCTGACTATTTGACCTACTGTATAGGGGGTCTGCCGAAATTACGGATAGGCCTTCTTCGTATCAAGGGAGGTAGGTTAAATGCTCCAGGATAATTTATCGTGAGCGCAGTAGCCTTAAAGACTGTTAGGAGAATTCTCTAAATAGTGAAAATTATTATTTAGCACGATAACTCTACTTTAGCCATATCCACTCATGGCTTAGACGCAATGCCTTATTATGGGAAATCCATGTGTATGGTGATCTTAATAATGTGAGGCATATTCATAGTTACGAGACGCCACCATATATTAATGAAGATACAAGATGGTGTTGAGCAGTAAGACGGGAAGGGAAAGCCAAGAGGTGACACAAGAAATGCGATATGTAGGCCAAATCTCAACCATGTTTCATCGCCAGGCGAAGTATTTCTTCCAATGACTCGCGGACCTTACTACAGGCCCATCGGCTAGAAGGATCAGGTTCAACCATCCTGGTGATACAAAGCGCCAGCTGATCCGCAATATTCTCCTTAGTTCCAGTTTCCAGCGCGAAATGGGCATTATTTAAACAACCGCAGTAGATCTTTGTAGCGAAATCGGACGGAATGCCAGGGACTAAGCGCTGGCCGTTGGATGGCGCTGTTTTGCTTGCCAGGCTGTTTGGGGAGCAAGTCAAGTTCGAAAGGACCATTTGTCGCTCCATGCGTGTATCAAGTTTATAGACCAGCTCAAACAAGATGACGCCCAGGGCGTAGACGTCGAGGGACTCATGGGGCTGAGAGCTGGTAGAGTAATTATCATCGGGCTGCGAGTTATTAACTAAGGGTGGGGGCCGGTAAAACTCGGTGCCAACTGGATGTTTCGCAGGAGCCTCAGGGTGTTTCCCGCCGTCATTCGTGGATGTTTCTGCGACAAGGCCAAAGTCGCCGATTCGAGGGGTACTGTAGCATAATTTTGACTTCTGATCGCTGTGATCACAAAGCAAACAGGTGTCGGCGCTGGTTGGCGGAGATAGAAAGATATTTGCCGGTTTTAGATCGCGGTGGATGATTCCTTTTGAGTGCAGATATTCTACACCTGAAAGAACACCCAGAAGAATTTTGATGGCGGGAATAATATGATAGCAGTGCCGTGGGGTATTCGCATCAGAACGCTCAGACTGTGGGTAAAGGTATTTCGCTAAACTCAAGGGGTGCAGAGACATTTGAATATGTAAGGTGATCGTAGATGAAGATGAGGAAGGGTTAGTGCTACGACAACGGCCGAGCTGTAGATTAGATCCATTATCTCCCATTCCGTCGCTGAAAATATCATCCCCGGAGTTACTGAATGACGAAGTTTGGCCAACTGTCGGGAAGTTGAATGAACGAGGGACGGATTCAACATCGTCTTCTGAGCCATTGATATCGTCTTCGACGAAACTTTTTCTAGACTTTGTGGACGATTGAGTCGCTTGGCTGCTTCTGCGATGAGTTTCTTGTATGGTAGGGTGATTTAATTTGTTAGACCCAGATTCCGACAGGGGTGCTGTGTCCTCGAAGACTATTCCATCATCGGAATCTTCGAATACGACTCCATGGTTAGACATACTGTTGTCATTTGACACATCTTGGGTCGGTTGATGGCTTAATAGGCCTTGGGGAACGTTAGGATGGATGGACGTGTCGGGTCTTGGCTCCGTCGCAGGAGAATATTCCGCCCATGCGCCAAAATAGCGGACAACGTTGATATGTTCTAACTGTGCCAAAGTCCTGATCTCTTTCAGAATGTGATCAACTTGCTGGAGCCCCCTATCTTGAAGCTGTCGCAGTTTTCTGGAGCTCAATGGTATCTTCTTGACCGCATACAACTGCCCATCAACGTGGTGCTTTACTTTGTACACCACACCGAATGAACCTTTTCCGATGAATGACTGCTCCTCGAATTCCATTTCATAACGCGACACTCCCACGCTTTGTTGGTACGGTTGCGAGTAAAAATATGGTATATTCATAGGTCGGGGCATTGGAGTTTGAGGTTGTCGGAAGAAGTCGTAGATTTCGGGCATGAATCCGCCAGGGTTATGATGAGCTCCTACTCCGTCTGTGATGAGCTTGCGAGTATTAATAGGTGCATCTCCACCCCCTTCTACTAGTTCGCCACCACGAATTCCCTGCGCGGTAGTCTGGGGAGGCTGGTTTCGAAGACTTAGGGCCGAAAACCCATCCTCAACAAGAGCTTTTCTTGAAGCCTGTTTGGTACTTCTGCCACCTAGGTCTTCTTCCAATGCTGAAAGTCCAATAGAGTCCAAGGTGTCTCGATAGTATTGCCTCGTGCCATCCCAGTCACTCCCATCGACTCCAGGAGCCACAACACCATGTGACGACAGGACCCGAGATTTGGATGAGTATAAACGACGGCCAAGCAGCTGGGCTTCTGGTGACTGACGTGTATAAACCTGTGTATTCCCGGGCTGTTCATTGAGGATATCAACAGCTCTTGTCATACAGTAATGCTCCAAAAGGGCTGCTGTCATAAGTGCAGCATGGCCCTCTGCATCAACTTCGGTCGAGCCCAATCCAACCTCTGTAGCCAAAACGCTTTTCTCGGCAGTCTCGTTACTACTGGACAAAGGCGAATCCCAATCATCGTCAGCTTCGATCACCTTATTATCGTTATTCTCTTCTTCAGAGTCTTGGCTAGCGTTCAATTCATCCTCACTTGAGGCAGAGTCCGAGTCCGAGATGTCGTTTGGAGAGCGAAACATCGAAGACATCGTAGATGATAACGAATCCCCTAAACCCTTCAAGCATCTCAAAGGAATGCTACTCTATCTAAACAAAGTCCAGTAAAAAGCACACTAATTCAAATTCAGAAGAACTCCATTAATTCTGGAGTGGTATAAAAAAACAGAGGAAGAGGAGAGGAAAGACAGGAGTTCATTAATAGCAATGTATGCAGGCCGTTGTGACGAATCAGCCAAGCTGTCATAAATGCCATGTAAAGGGCGTAGATTGCTGTCACTGCTTGACACCTTCACGAGTAGGTAGACCTCGTGTCAGAGCCCTGTAACTAGGCAGGGCGAAGAAGAAAACACATCACCCGTTGAAAGGAAAGACGTCTTCAGGATTCGATGAGGTTCCATGCACCCAGCACAGAAGTCATGAAGGGGTAGTAATGTTAGTTCGAGGTCAGTCAACGATCACCAGCTGCTCACATCAAGCTGCAATCCATCTCAACTGGTTAGAAGTTCGTTGGCAGGGCTCAAACTGCTCTTGATATCTGTTCATCTGACTGAGTCATTTCGATGTTGTCCTTTTTGGTTTTTCGAGGCTCAACAGAAATATGCGGTCACATGACTGCCGCCACCATCACTCCAGGAGGGAAAATATTATAAAAAATACACTGGATTTCTCATCAACACAAGATGCTTTTAAATATATAACATTATTTAACCAGCAAGAAATATAGTCAGTCATAACTAACTAATGTAGATCTGCAAACCCATATATTTTGGAGTGGATCAAGAATGTTCCGAGTAACTGGCTGACACTGGCGTGCGGCGGCACTCTCACAATGAACAGCTCCTGACAAGAGTTATGGTCTGGCCCGTGGCTCATGGGCTGTATCTCCACATATTTGGTGTGTGGCAACGTCAAAAATGGTTGGATTTGGATTGTGACTGGCAAAAAAATGAGGAAACTCAAGCAAGAGACATCAAGGCCTCTCTCGCTAAGTTGCAGCATCTCCAACCATTACCAAGACCGGCGTAGCCAGCCGTCATTGGATCCTGGCTGTTCCCGAGCGCCTCGGAGCCGTACGAGGGAGCCACACTCCCTTAGTGGCTTGTTTACACCTGCAGCTTTCGGGGTTGCAGAATCAGACGCCCAACGCGCTAGTTCTCACCAAGGATATCACCAGTGCAGATCGAGAAAATCGTGGAGGCGAGGATCGCGTCTTTGCGGTTGGACAGAATGGGGCAGAGCCAAAAATCAGTCAATCATGGGCCATTGATCAGAGGCTTAGCAGACTATGAGCCAGCCAGACATCCAGAAGATCATGATCAGATCTCTGGATGGGCCATGTCGCAGGTAATCGTCCACTGTGCCCTTCCCCGCAGGATGGCGGGACGGATGGCTGGCTGAGCAGAACAACCACAAAGATGGGCTCTTGATACCAACCAGGAAATGGGTCGTTGTGCTCCATCCCGTCATAAAATTGTGATAGTGGCTTACTACAAAGCTAGCAGATACAGTCAAGCCCATAGTAACATTCAGGTTATTTGTCAAGCCACTAAACAGTGGACAAAAACTCAGTGTTGTATCATCATGCATCACTATACTCACAATGAATTTACACGGAATGGGCTGTAGCAATATTGATCTGGCCCGGGGGACCGGTGATCAGACTTGATTATTGCACTAGGCATCGCGCTGCTGAAAATTGAGCTGGCTCTGCTGGAGAAGTATTGCAGATCTAGCTCGCTTGCTTTATGAGTATAAAAAGACTGCTCTACTCTCTTCTTCTTCTTCTTCTTCTTCTTCTTCTTCTTCTTCTTCTTCTATCTCCTAACCCTCTTTTCCCACCCACTGTTTTACAATTCTATTCCATCCACATTATTGGCATCTGCGTTTCATCACCAAAATGAAGATTTTCTACCACCTGTTTGCCCTTGGTATCGCCCAGTTGACAATTGGGGCTGGCACCGCAAACCCACCTTACGACGATGTATACAACCGGCTCTGCAGCAATGGTGTCACCAGTGGCACAATCAAAGTTGAAGGGAAATCTTTCAACTATCAATGCGACCGTGGACAAGGCGTAGGTGATAGTAACCCAACCAAAACTCCCACTGCTGAGCAGTGTGCGGGTAATTGTGGGAGTCGTGACCAATGCAGCACAGCGGTTTGGGATCGCAGGGACGGCAGGTGTTGGTTGGGCAAAGGCAAAGGCGATCTGATATTGAAACCAGGCCAGATCCACTTGGTCAGTAATGGTGATGAGGAGCTCGCTAAGCGTAAAGCGGATTTGGAGAGATACAAGCCTGTACCTGCAAAATGTTGGTTCCCACGCGAACTTCAATACAATTTTCTGTCATGGCTAATAGATTCGTAGGTGACGGTGCTCACGAGCAAACCCGACAGGTAACCGAGTCCAACGGTAGACTATTTTTATTTGCATGTGCAACAAGTAAGTCAAACACTTGACTAAGTATTCATAAGGACAAATCTAATACTTCCCAGGGTTCGGCACATCCAAGGGCAGCCATATTGGTACTCCTGATACTTTCCAAGAATGTGTGGATCTCTGTGCTAAACGCAGCTGTTGGAGCGTCATGTGGAATCGCATAGACAAGAAGTGTTGGGGTTCCACGATTAATGCGCTGGCTGGCGAAGTTTCAAACAATGACAACATTGATGCTGCCTTTGGGCTTTTCCCCCAAAAGTAGGCTGGTTTGCAGCCGCTGACGTTAGCGAATGCCCCTCGAGAGCGTCAGAAACAAATCTTATCTCGGGATGGACGACTGTTAGCGATATTTGAGATAGCTAATCTCTAGTCAAGACAATCCAGGACAAAGCCTATGCTTCCTCACCCCACGATAGATATTTAACTGTATTGGTGAGCTGATGAGGGCCATTTATTACCGATTCCTTTTCTCAACCTTGCCCCGGTACGTAGGGGGTATAGTAATGTTGAGACCAGCCCCTATCTGTCGGTCGACCCAAGCAGCCATATGCACTGAGCTTCCTACAGTGGATATAAAACTCATTAATGGACTAGCTAAGAGAAGGAAGCGAAGAAAGTGAGCAAGCATGTGTAACGAAATGAAACCCCAGGCCGGTGGATAGGGACTAACATCAGCAAGTTCTGTCCTCCACGAGTGCACTTGAATCTTTCTTTTTTAAGGAAACTCGCCCAAACAGAGTATCTTCGTCTTGACAATCTATTTCTTTTCTATCTAACACGTACGTCCTGTTAATATCAGGTATACAATATCGTGCTGTTAATAAATGACCAGAAACCCCATCTCCTATAGCTTTGACGACACACTCTCTACGTCGACGTGAATCATCGCCTTTCCATACACCCTTTTGAGCTCCAAATCTGTCATCGCCTCCCGCACTGCTTTCAAGCCGTAGTATCTCTTCTTATAGATCACCGGTTTGACCAAATGGCTAGATAGCAATCTCATGAGACCCTTCCAGATTTCCACCGTCTCTGCTGGATTCTTTCTATCGGTGTCTCCATATCGCTAGATCAATTCCATCAATATAGGCTTTCAGTTAGAGGAGGATGGGAGGAAGTTTACTTACGTATCCAATAACTGTTGCCTGTTTTAATAGTATCCTATTCATTTGAACTTGCTCCATTACACCTCCTCTCCCGGCAAACCCAACCAGGACAATCCTCCCATCAATCGGTTTCAGACAACGAATACTCTCCTTGACAAGACCGACATTATCAATAGCGAGATCGATACCCTTGCCTCCAGTAATTTTCATAACTTCTTTTTCCCATCCAGGAGCACTACCGGTTGCAACGATCCCATCAAGACAACCCAGCCCTTCAAGAACGTCAACCTTCGTAGTGTCCCCCAAGTCCCTCAGGGAACCAATCACATTTGCACCCAATGCTTTTGCAATCTGACAGGCATATACTCCAATTCCACCAGCAGCTCCATGTACTAAGACCCAATCTCCCCTTTTAACTCTACCACGCATCACCACGGCGCCAAAGGCAACGCTGGCCGTAGCAGGTAACCCAGCAACATCTTCAAAGCTCCACCCAGGAGGAATAAGATGGAGCGAACGTGTAGAGACGAGTATTTGCTCCGCATAAGCTCCAAGGCCGGTTCCAAACACTCTATCGCCCGGTGCGAGCTGGTGGCCTTCAATAGTGGTTGAAAAATCAGGAGATCCAACAGCGAGCACAGTCCCGGCAAATTCCAGACCAAGGGTGAAAGGCGGCCGTATCAAGGCAACATTATTTTGGTGTTTTCCCCGGGCATATAGGAGATCAACGTGATTCAACGCTGCGCATTTTACCTTGACGAGTACTTCGCCCGGACCTGGGTTTCGCGGAGTGGAAACAAGCTGTGGACGGAGAGATGAGATTGAGGAAACAAAGTCGGTGATATGTATAGCTTCCATCTTATGCTTCCTCGCCCCATGATAGCATTTGGCTGCTGGGTGAGAAGATGTATGGATGAGCTGGTGAGGGCTGTTTATGGACTTAAGTCACGCCTTGTTAGCCGAGGCTAACAACGTCTCAACTCAGGGTAACTAATTGCTTAGGGGGATGTTTTATTGACATTAGCCCCTATTTGTCGGTTGACCCAAGCGACTGTGTACACCAGTCAAGCTTTGCACAGTGAATATCGAACTCACTAATTAACTAGCTATTAGAAGGCCAATTGAGCGTGTGCAACGAGATGAAATCTACGACCGGTGGCTAGTCGGGCCGGTCGGTGGACGTCTGCACTTTCACAAAATAGCAGAGATCGTGTAAGCACCTTTAAATCATTTAAAACGTTCAACTAGAGCTAATAGCACATCAACATGTCCACATTTATTCCTATACAGAGGTTGAGCTTCTATCGGCTGCAATCAATTGGATAAGGGTGGTTTGGCGAGTTACAGCCACACATTCCAGACGATCGGCTCATCCAGCAGATATTTCCTCCAGTGCACGGAGGCGAAGGAGTGCCAGCCTTGCACAAATGAGCTCCTCCTAAATTGTTACATCATATCAGTATTTGCTAGTCGAGAATCCGAAAAGCAGGAGTATTGAAAACATACCGATTTTGCTGCAAGGGCAGTAGCGGATTTTGGGGTTTATTCCTATGCCAGTGCCAGGTGGTCCTGCAAAGCTAGCTATGAGCTTCGTTCTTCATCCTAGGATGTCGCCGTCAGATCTCTATGGTGGCTGGGAATTGCTTACCGAACTCATCAGTGTTGGCGACAACGCCCGACACCACACATGCGAGACCGAGAAGAATTGCTTTGACTTGCATATTTATTGAGGTCAGAGATGGTATTTGCACTTATTGAGATTTGGAACAGCACGAGAGGGCAAATTGCAGAAGATATCAGATTTTTCAGGAGATATCCTGGGATGGCCAGCAATTTAAATCAAAAATGCGCTGATCTGGAGCCCAAGCGGTCAGACAACAGGAAGAGCCTCCATTCCCGTCTCCCACGATGAAGATCTCCCTAATCGACTTGGCAAGCCTCAGCCCACGAGGCGAAACTGATCAATCATCGAGGAAAAGAGCACAGCTGCCAAGGATCAACAGTTATCTTATACGAACAAAGGCTTTCAACTCAGGCCATCCAATAAACTACTTAAGAGGAACTTCCTAAAGAAGAGCTTCAGCTCTTCTAACTCGAAATGACCTGCTGGTCCAAGCAGAGCAGTCGACGTGGACATCCCTTACAACCCAAGGAGACGGCTGAGGCAAACATTTTACAATCATGTATGAAAGGACGACACGAAATCATTTCATATAAAACTAACAGACATCCCTGCAGCGCCACATGAGTTGAGGCTGAACAACGTGGAAAGGTCGACTGGAGAAAGAAGCATCAAGTAATTAGGTGCATGAGAGTCCATCTGTGCTTGACCCTTATCCACTACGGTAAGCACTATGAGATGGTTGTACATATGTGTAGCTCAGTGCAGTTGGATGAGGAAGGGTTGATCTACCATATGATCTTTACGTGGCCTGTACCCATGTTTATTCGACCTAACCAGGATTTGCACTAAGAGACACGCAGCAGACTCAGTCCAACCAGTCAATTTGGATAAGTTTGCCACAGGTGGGTAAGTTTAGTTTCAAAGACTAGCCACACGGGCAATAACATATGCAGTATAAAAATAGGGACAGATAGTATACAAGCTTCATTCAGCAACCTCCCAACCGTCCGCGACGAAATTATCCAATGTAGAGCATATTGCCAGGTCCCCAGACCCCTTCTGGAAGAATCCGGCCACACTACCAGTGCCAGCTTCCACCAGGGGCGCACCACACATCCCGTCCATCAAACTCGGTGCTGTTGCCCCAAATATTCGCATTATTGTATTCAATTTCCAGCTGTGAAATGGAGTTGGGGGGTGGTTTGGCGGACATACAGGCCGCTCCCAGACGCAACCTAGATAATGAAATTCCATCAATCCAGTGCTCATAGTATCTACCTCATACCAAGTGCTCGCTAGCATCCGCTCAACTTCAATTAAACGTTTGGGGGGCTCAGCCTCGAAATATGTTGCATTAGTAAATAAATCAGAACTCGTTGACGACAATTCCAGCATTGCAATGTCTAATTCTGGATATCGGCCAACAATGCTTCCAATTTTTATACCATCTGGAGATGGATGAAATACCGTCGTGCCATCAAGAAAACCGTGACTGGCCACGGTAACATATGATACATCGCCTTTCCGAAGTCGTAAACCACAAGTTGTGGCTAGAGGGACGGAATTAGCCTGGTCACTTGAGAGCCTCACTCCAGGACACAGTATATTCCAGTCAGCAGCATTAACATAATTTGTAGTATCTTGAATAGAATTATTGGCCGAATTGGAGGAAGCCGCTGGTCTTGGATCAATGACGCTGGCTCTCTTGTAGTCTTTCATGGCAGCTAGGAAGGGTAACGGATCATGGTGATAACTGGTCGGCATTCCAGCTACTTTTGATGGAAGAGATCTGGGTTCGTATACTCGACCATCTCCTGATACAAGCTCAACAACTATTGAAGTTGACAAAAAGAATACCCTTTGTAAGTTGACTAAATCGTCGAACATTGAGATGATAGCGAGCATTGTCCTTTTCGGGGCCGTTTCTCGCCTCGGCCAAGAAAGATTAGGGCATGGGTCCATCTGTCTCGGGTTAACATATGGGGCATTTGCAATGAGCATTCGTCCCGAGTCAAGATATGGGGGGCTTCCAGGGGCCCTATGTTCGTTAGGTGGGACAAATATAGCGGGCATAGCAGCGACAGTAAGGGGGACTGGTTTTGGTGGAGACGAAGTCCCGAATACGAATAGACCATCGGAAAACTCAATGACACCTGGGCCGTAGCGATCAAAAAGATACTGAATCTGGGAACGATTTGGTGGCTTGTATCGTTGAGCATTCTCGTCCCAGAGTTCAAACGGGCATGTGTCATTTATATGGCGAGCACCGAACCCTCGTGAACCAACCCAGCGGACAAGACTTTCCGGGTGAGCATGAGGAGACTTTGGAGTGCAGGACTCTAATGTTCCGAGAGACTGCTGCAAGACTGACCCAGTATACACGTCAATATACGCTGGCTGCATCTGCAACGCTTGTACTCTCCGGTTAATCCTTGGGAGCTTGCCTATGGAGGCCATCTCGTGATATAGAACAGCGATTTGCAGTCAGGAGTCTGTCGCTGCAACTTTCTTCTGGGGACGATGGGATATGTGTATTATGTGAGATAAATAACCTGAGCTTTTAAGGCTATAAAGAGGCCTGAGTCATGGCCACTTCCCTTTTGGAATCAAGTCACCAACAGTGACGCAATTATAAAGTCATGACCTTGGCTCCAGTTAGACTTAGACTCATACAGGCTTGCTGAGCCGGACCACGGCACCCAAAATATTTTAGTTCATGGAAGTAATTGATAAGAGCTACCATGAGGCTCTTGTCTGCACGCCTGGAGGAGTGAATCTCAACAGATCTGATCGTTTCTTCTTGCCTAGGTTGCGATAATGCTGCATCTCCAGACCCTCGTATTGGGGTTCGGTCAGGCGTCTGGGACCCTATCCCGGGGCTCATGCCTGGCCGACGCGACAGTCATACTTGTAGGTAGGATTCAGCGATTGGGTATCGTTTTTAATTGTCGGTCCCTTTAGCACAAATAGACCCAGCTGCTGTTTGTCAACTTCGGTCTTGCATAGCAGAGATCACTGGCCCTAGCTAAGACCCTGTCATGACTTTTTGGCCTAGCGTTGAAAGCTCTCGATTTACCACTATTTAACCGAATAATATCAGGAGCTCGTTCGTTAAAGCCCAGGCGTTGCATTTTTTTTTCCCCTGCGGGTTCTTTGCAAAAGTGTCCACAGCCGCATTGTTATTAACGCCTACAAATCAGAGGTTAGCATATTTACTTCCAGACTCCTTACTGGTTACATCCAATCAGACAGACTCACAATATAAAACTTTCCTTCTGTGCTTGGATTCTGCTGGGGCAGAGGTGGCAGGGGAACAGCCAAATAAAGCCGCAATGATCACGTTCTGGGGTAGACTCGATTTGCCGCACGCTGCGACACCAGGAATGAACTTCAGCGCAGCCGGCATATTCGCGAGTATATCAAATGCATCTCTCTTCGAGGCATCCATGGACTGGATGTGGTCGAGAAGCCACTGTGGTGCTTTACTTCCCCGGAAGGGATTGAGTTCCTCAACTTTTTCGAATAAATTCACGCCTGCTTTGTTCATGGGGTCAAAGTGACGAAGGTATCTATATGCGTTAATGGACTGAGGGTCGATTTTGAGAGAGAAACTGATGGCCATTCCAACGAATTTAGAGCGATACACTCGGCTCTAATCGATTTATCAGAGGATATGCGTTTAAAACCCGCAGTTTTCATGTGGTTTCCACCCCAACTTTCTTTCTGGCTGTGCAACTCATGGCGGAATTTCAGACTCTGCTTGTCCATGGCTTTTGGTTGCTGTGCCAGATACGTTTGCCACTCTGGCTTCAGTCGGAGGGCGGCGTTAAGGCCAAGACGGTTTGCAGAACACCAGACAATAAAGGGTTCAGTTAGCCTTCATCTTCTTCGACAAGCCAAGCGGTTGACTGTTGGTCGCCGACTCTGCTGGCCTTATATCAAGGGCTGCGGCATCAAGAATTGCCACGTTACTTTCACAAAACTGACGACACGATTGGTGTATCCAGCGCTATCCCCGTCGTCTGACATCATCAGGGCCACGATCTCATCACACGTGAGATTATCCATGAAGCAATGCAAGGAGCCTTTCTCGATAGACTCTACGTAATTGAGCATTCAGTTGACGACAGGGTGATATCCTCCACCCTAGCTGCAATCGCCTAGACGACTGCATTCGACACAGCTTCAATCTTCTTATCATCATCCTCAGGTGCGTATGTAGGTGGAACAAGCTGGCAAGTCTCTCTGTTCCAGGGAAGCAACTGACCTCTGCCCTCCGGAAGAGCAGTTAAAACGAAACAAGATTCATCCTCGACATGTGGGCAGGGAAGAACGACCACCTTGAATTCGTTCGCCTCGAGCTCATTCATTCGAATTTATTGGTATCTGTGGTCATTTGCTGCACCAACCAACTGGTGAACAACCTCCTGCTCGGCATTAGTGTACCTGACATATCTCGGCTGGGCGCTAAGGTCGAAGGATAGACCTTCGCCCAGATGAGGAATCTGAGTGACTTTTTCCACACCCCGACGCTGGTATCGCTAGGCAATGGCAGCGCTTTCTGTTTCATCATCTGCTGATTGGCGGTGAAAACTATATCGTAAGGATTTTGTTCGTTCTTGAGCTGGTAGAGTTCTTGAACGGTCAACTCTATAAAACGAAGATCCGGGAGATTGTTCTGACCAACTGGGAGGATAATTAGCTCAAACTGGAGAGGTGTTTCTGACGGAGTACTCAAGATGTCAGACAAATCCTGCATCTGTGGCTTCGCAAATTTTTTGGACTTAGAGAGCTTAGACAAGCTCGCACGCGCCAATCATTCCAGCTTATGATCAACCAGCTTAGGCTTGAAGGTGATGACTTTAATAATATCCGGCACTGTTCGAATGTATTTTGGGTATTTTCGCATCATGCTTAAGGCTTCTCCAGCACTGGTGATTTCTCAGACACGAAAGTCATCCATGTCCTTTACCAGCACTCGAGTTTCGCTCACAACAGCATTGTAAGCTCCCATTGCAGCAGCCTAGATAAATAGTTATAAAGCGGTAGTCATAATAGCTGGCTGTACTAGACAGCTTGTGTTCAACCGAATTTCCGATACGGTGATGGAGGCTTTGTGTCTGCTCCTTGGTCGGGCTGCTATAATCTTGACATCATCATCCGTATCTTCTGAGATATCGATAGTCTTCTCATCAATATCCATAATTTTGGACGTGTAAGGTACACCACTGATACAGAGGTATACATGCAGGGAGCAAGGTTATGGGCGGCCTTATCAACAAACAATATCCGCAATGACCGGGTGGAGGGGCTTGGATAAGTCGGCGATACCATCCTCTATACGGTTCCGATGAGACTGTGAGATCGCTCCGTGGAGTTGGTCCAAATATATTACGTGGTACCAACGTGCATTGTCTCTCCCAGCCTATTTCTCCGCATGATGTATTCCACTCCTTTATATGAACTTTTGGCGATGCCACACTTCATTGGCAATGAGTTCTGGTTCTTCCTTCGCGAATAAGAAATCTCGTTCGTTCCCCCCTAGGTTGGCCTGCACAGCACTTTTGCAAACGGGATTGTTAGCTCCCCTCTAATCTATCATGGAGCCCTGTGCTGGATTTTCCCCACGAGGTGTTAGAAAATTGAAGGCTAAGTAATCAAATGCAACAGACTCACCTCCTCGGCCTAAGCCTGGATGGTTTTTGCGAGGTGCTAGATGTTCTAGCTTCGAGCTTCTTATGGAATCTCCTTGTCCTTGCGAAGCATTTGGCCTTCAATGAATGTTAGCCAAGAATGATAAGAGATCCTGCAGCACTGTAAAACAAGGGAATGAGAGCCTAATGTACCTTCTTAACCCATATCGTGAGAGTCCCTGGCCTGTCGAAGTTCAGTATGAGTGGTCCTGAAAAGAGGAATCCCCAAAGAAAAGTAAATGGACAAAGCTCACGCTAAATAATCACAGAGCCAGACTCAATGGGATCGATATCCTCCTCAACAGGTACATCGTCGATAGGCGATAGAGCTGCAACGCGATAAAGGCGCGGCTGCATGATTCCATCAAGGACCCTGCGACGCAGCGCTGTTCATCTGGTTGGCATCATGAATTTCTGAGGATAGATATGATAGAGTGTAGCTTCAGAAAAAAGGAAGATGAAATTTGGAAGAATAAGAGAGAAGGATTGAAAGATCGAGGGACCGGTAGGGTATTTCGGGGTTTATATAATAGTTCTCTATAGGCTTAGGTACGTTATTTCACCATCTTTGGTAGCCAGTAACCTGGCTACTTCACTTATATCGTTCACCAACATCTACATAGGACGATTAACCTACAGAATAGAAAGGGTAATTAGCTGAGAACCTTGTGCGTCATGGGTCACTAGTACAGGTCACTCCCTTGATATATAACTTTTGAGTATTCACCCTCATGTTTTCAACGTCAAGCAGGAATTTTTCTCGATGTGATGCATGCCAATGAATAATGTAGAAGTGATACTCCGTAGCCTCATATTCATATTTCAAAAGGTGACTTCTAAGGATTTTGCGGAAAATAATGTATCTCTCCCATAGATTGGGCGTAAGGGGCATACCTCCGCCTAATCACTTCACCATCCACGGTGACCAGTGGGGATATGTAGTCGGTGAAGTGATGATTCACTTCCATCCGCCATCACGGAGTAGGATTGTTGAAGATCAACTCAGGTGTGCCATTCAACCAGTGCCCCGTCCCCTCTGTCACTCAGATCGGGCACAGAGTGGTTTGGATCCTGGAGTCTAGGGTTTACCCCCCCGTTCACGACGTCAGCCATGGGTCTTCGAGTAACTCCTTGGCAGTGAATCTCTCATCTGGATCCCACATCACCATTTTCCGCACAAACTGAAGGAAAATGTCTTTGTTTTGCCCCTCCAGGTATAGCTCCGACTCTTCCAAAGAGACGTCGGCAATTTGAGCCAGGCCTCTCCAGTTACCTATATACTAGTGGTTAGTTTTATGCGCACTCTACCTCCTTTGTGACATACCTGTCTCGTCCCAGAATTCTAGATGCCTGTCACTTCTCTTGATAAATTCGATCGGAGGAGGCCCAAGAAGAGCAATCATGCTGGCTAGCAAGTGCGCATCAAAATATTCTCCATTGGGATCGCGGTCCTGAAACATATAAGAGTTTTCGAAAAGTTCCCATATCTACAGGCAGATCAGCATGTGTTCCAAATCGGTTCCGCATCTCCACGTACCAATGCCCCAACATTCCAGATATCTGCTTTCGAAGTCCATTTCATCTCTAGAACCACCTCGGGAGCGCGATAAAGGGTTGGCTGTATTATACCCTCGTGTTCTTCACTCCCAAAATGAGCCTGGCCAAAGTCAGACAACACCGGTAGACCCCATGCCCCCTTACCTTCTTCTAAACTGAAGGGCCTAGATCTATACACGGTATGTCCAGCCACGGTCTTCCGAGGGAGCGGGTCTCGGATAGCCTGACTCTCCCATTCCTCAAACAGAGAGGTCCTATTCGTACCAATCATGATATTTTTGGATTGGATATCTTGAGAAACGTCCGCTTAAGGTCTGATAGCATTTCTCATTCAGCAGTGTCCTACCGGTATGGACGACCTGAGCCTCGGAATGGAGGTAATCAAGCGCGACTAAGAGCTCCTTGAGTAATAATTTCAGGATATCTTCATTGAGCCTCTGGTTGGGAAGAGACGCTTGAAGGTGTGAAATGGATGTCAGTAAAGGTTCGTGCACTAAGCATTGATGACTCCCCCTCGGTCCATCTGCTGTGAAGGCGTCGAGCATCATTCGAGTTTTGCTCTTGCCAGGGTGGGACGAGTTCATCGCCGCGAGATGCTTCATGACATTACTTTCTTGCTCGGCTCCTGCGCTGCATATGTACACTTTGAGAGCAGCATAGCGGCATTGACTTAATCATAGTTAGAGCTCGTGTTTGATTTGGGGAAAAAGCTATGAGAAGGCTGCTGCATACGACAAATCGCGACAAAACCAGACGGTAGAATTTGCACCGTATCCGAGTTTGGACATCCATATTGTCCAAACTCGGATACGGTGCAAATTCTACATAAATTAAATTTCGCGCACGGAAACATAAGAGCCACACGAGCCGCGGGAAGGGCAACGTTCCACCTTCTTGGTTGTCAGAGGCCCAAGAAACTAATCGAGGCGGAATAAAAGGAACTTTTCACTCAGTGTTTTATATCTATTCGACCTTTAGCATTGGTATCGAGCGCTAAAAACCTGGCCTATTTCAACTGGATAGAATAGCCCTTCCTTGTAGGCTGGCATATGCTCCTCTTCAATCTTGACACCAGGATTGAGCTGTTCAACCGTACGGTCGGCAAAGATACGAGGAGACTCAACTGATCGTAGTAAAGCGCGGCGGCCCAGTCGAAGCAGTTTATCCATTGCAAGCTAGCCCGTAGAGCTGCTAGACAAGAAAACTCCACACAGCAGCGAACAAGTATGAGGTGACTGATATGCTGCGACTCTTAGAGCACTAGGGCATAGCAGACGCGACGCGCTCCCCTGACCGGGGAGTGCTACTATGGTGAAGGCCGTGTTATCCTTATCGAGCAGGATAAGCTACCTCCTAGTTAGTAGCGAGATAAGTAAGAGGTATAGCCAGTTGCCCATATTTCAATCCATTTTTCCTCTCAGTAACTCTGTGACACAATGCCAGCTAATTTTCTCTGAGAGCTGCCTTTCAGAATGAATCCATAAACGCGACAATATTACTATCCACCTCTAGAAAATCTATTATCCTGAAATCACGTGCTTAAAATATTGCTTATTAAGCAAATGACTAAGCCATCATTTATTCAGCCAATAAGATCAGGTATGAATCCGCTGGAGATGCCAAACCTACAAGAAAGGGGACGCCCACACAACTGAAACGCACCAAAAATTCGATGAAAGATCGCGGGATTAAAAAAGCTGGCGTATTTTACATTTTAAAGACTCACACGCTCTCAACTTGTCCAGTTGCTGTAATATTGCAGTAGCATGCATGAAAATTATATTATTATCCTATTTTTTTTTCTTGAAATTGTGAGAAGATTGTATCACCTACGTGTGAGCAAAGTTACTTACCGCGTCATTATTTACATCTTCGGATAACAGCTGAGACGGCTATCATCCAGATCGGAACCGATACAATTATGGCATGTCATGAGATTCTTGGGGTCAATCTCCCTCTTGATCTTGAGAAGGCGGTCGTAGTTCTTCTGTCCCCAGAAACTGCCGATGTGATCTGGCTCGTAAGGGTCGGCTTCGTTCTGATAGGCTCCACCGTTCGGGGTAATTTCTCGCAAGGTCTGCATTAACGCGGTTGCCTTTTTAAATTGCTCGGTGAAGAATTCGGGAGTATGGGGTTGTTGGTCGTTGATGTCAAAGGCTACTTGAGAAGTGACTTGCCATATGGCGTCTCTCTGTTTTATTTTTAGATGCCATGTCAGCGAGTCACGGATTCGAGCACGGTGAGAGATAGAGAGAGAGAGAGAGAGGAAAGTGGCTAAAGGACTTACCCATGCGGGAGTAACTGACGCCTCGCCAGGACCGCCTGGCCGGTCCGACTCTGGTAAGTCATATCCGTAAGGCGTCACCATGAGGGCGCCATAAAACATATCCGAGAGCACCTCTGTGAGTTCCTGTCGCTTTTCTTCGGTTTCGAAATTTTCTTTCGTCACGAGACGAGAGGATTGTATAATGGAAGCTCCATCGACGAGAGTTCTAACGAGTTGGACCACCGGAAGTTGCAGGTATTCCCAGTAGTTATCAACGGTCGTCACTTGCACTCCAAAGGGAAGACTACCATCATTACGAGGTAAGGCGAAATCGACCAGTGGTTTCATCGATTTTTCCGCTTCCGTGATGGTAAGCTTGGGTGTAATTGCCAATGCAAGGCCGGTGTTAGCATCTAGAGGGCTAATGGACCCTCCCCAGCCATCTTCCGCCCATTTCACGCTGTTGTTTACTAGAAGAGGCGTAACCTCTTTCCACGGGGCTTTCCACGAGATAACAGCCACCTATCACAATTGTTATTCAATACCATCTAAAAAGTGAGGCTGCCGTAGCAAGAGGCTACTTACCTGCAGGGGAACTTCAGGGAAGACACGAGCTGTAGTCTCTGTGATTACACCAAAAGTGCCACCTCCTCCTCCACGAAGAGCAAAGAAGATATCCTGATTTTGACACCGATTGGCCGTGACATATGTGCCGTTAGGAAGTACAACCTTGAGTTGCATGGCATTATCAACGCCAAGACCGTGGACTGGGGAAAGGGAACTGTGACCTCCGCCCGTTACATATCCACCAGATGCCCCCACGGTAGGACATGCTCCTCCTAATGCCTTGAGGATAGCCAGTAGTTAGCAAAATAATAGCCGATGTGGGATCGTTATATACCTTCCGCCACTTACCATGTATCCATTTTTGTGAACAAACTCGTATATACCAGCAAACCCCTGACCGGCGCCATAGGTTATAGCCGGACCAACGGGCTCGTCACACATTTCCGGCGTGAAGTTCTTGTCCAGTTCAATCGGAGGTTGGAGGTTGTGCGTCCTAGCCCAGTTAGATAGATCCTAAGGTGTCTCTAAGTAGGTGTAAAGGGGACCTCATCGTACCAAAGGGCCAAGCTGTGTTCACCAGCGCTGCGACCTCTATAATCATGCCCAGTATTCGTAACGACCAAGGGAATATCCTGATCTTCAGCGAAATTTAACCCGGCCTGAATGTCTGAGACTTCCCGGACATCAATATAATAATCCGGGACACGGCCTTGGTAGCAAGTGCCTGGAAGCGGTTCGTCCGTCGCATTACCCGGCATTTGCGCGAGCGGGCACCCATTTCCTTCAGTCATACAAGCCCCGTAGAAGGCGTCATGGTACGCGGCGGGGTGGCTAGAGATAAAATCTACGTTGCGGCGATTGTCCTGGGCAATTTTGCACGTTTCTAGGTCTGGGGTATGTGACTGCTCCGGGCCATTTGAATCATAGTTCAAATAACAAGGCTCTGCGAGGGGTTTTAGGGCATGAAGCCGACCGCCAACACTTGCATTGAGCTCTCGCCAGTCGGCATCGGAGACTTTTAGTATAGCTGGAACGGAGGAAGCGAACGAAGGCACCACGCTGGCTAGCGTGAGCAGGAGGCTGGGTGTTTGCACAAACATCGCAGAGCCTTAAAGGAGAGATAGGTATGAAGCAGCAGTAATGGATTAAAAAAAAGAGGTTCAACCCAGGCGCAACCACGCAGATATATATACAGGAGATGGGAAGGTGACAACCCTTTGTAGCGAAACTCCGGATACTCAAACTCCAGAAAATCCTCCTAAATAATGTATTTGAGTGGATATGTATCTGACATCATAAATGTTACGCTAAACCACAAACATCCTGAATAAAGGTCAGGATACACTCGCCGATATGATTATACAAATTCAAGCTCCAGAACCTTGCATAATTATCCGACTGTTCTTGTCCTGCAACGGCGCTAGTTTGGAAGGTCCCCTTCGCGCTGCCAGAGATTCGTTGTCGGCCACGGCTCGGTCGAACGGGCAGCTACAGATGGCTACCACCTCAAACCTAAGTATGTCCGGGACGTATGTTGGATGTTCCTCCATCCAGAGCTGGCATTGTGCAATACACTCTGTCCTGTACAGAGCAAGCTGCGTCAAAATTCATATCTTGGTATTCTCATTTTTGTGGAGAGAACAGCGTCAGCTTGAGCCCTAGCAGTGGGTTCATTGGATTTTTCCACAGCCACAAACTCTCCGACAGCTCCGTGGCCAATCCTGTGGAAGCATGGAAAGGATTCAGCTTTGTTTTGCCTCGTAGGAGTCAACTGCTCCAGCGCCAGGCAAGTGCATGGAGTGGCTGATGGATTCAGGCAGAAAAGGTGATCCTTTCGGCGTTGACAAGGAGTTTTCTTGGCTGGATCTACTGCAGGAACAGAGTTTGAGCGCCCACGGATCAGCCACACCGAATGATCATCCCGGGAGAGAACATCCGATATACATTCATAGGAGACCGTATGAGCATGATAATGAAGAGGTTTAATAGACCGGGAACACAACCGATTCGGCGTCGGATTCAAGTTTCGATTTTGTACCGGGATATATACGGTGCCCAGCCCTAAGGCGCTCGGCGACAGTCGGTAGCTATGGAGTAGGGCACCAACTCGTCCAGGTTCGCTTCACAGCCACCCGGTGCTTTCGTCCATGGACATGTCAGACATCCCCGTCATTGAAATTGTCATGCCCGGCGTTCCCATCCCTCAATTGATTCGCGTCTCTAGAGTGACTTGATCATGACCCAATCCTTCAACTCAGCATCTCCGAGCATAAACTTCATACTTCCAACCGTCACATACCCTGCCTTCTCGTAGATGCGGCTTGCTTTCGGGTTCTTCTCCCAGGACGCGAGCCAAATATTCTCGGCACCCAATTTGCGTCCCTCCATCTCTGCTCTGGCCATCAACTCCTTCCCAATTCCCATTCCTTGGCAAGTTTCCCTGACATATAGACGCTGTAAGTGTATCTTACTCTCAACATCATCGATGCAAGCTTCGGACGCCCCCTGAGCTAATTGCAAGAATGCCACAATGGAATCATCTTTTATGGCAACCACGAAAGTAGTTGAAGGGCTTTCCAATGCAGTAGTAATGTTTGAAGCAGAGTAGGCCTCGAGGAGGTAGTTTTTTAGGTCCGTTGCTGGCATGAGATGCGCGAAAGATGTGTTGAAGACATGAAGGCCCAAGGAAGCAATGGCCTTCGCATCATCTGGCCGGCCATATCGGTACTGCACCTCACTAGTTGGCATGTTGATAAAGGGAAAAGATGAAGTTTGGGGCAAAAAGTAGCGTCTGTTTCTCCATATCAGATCGTATTCGGGCTAATCAATAAATACCCTTGTGGTGCGTGCGCCCTACAAACGACAATTGGGGTCACGTGATAATGCCAGAAGCATCAAACCTAACTTTCTGTCTTTCTTCCAAGGTTGAATCCTAAAGACAAAGGTTAATAATAATGTTAAGGTATAGAACCCTAGAAATAAGTTCAAAGCTCACCGAGAGCTACCAGAACTACAGCTAGCCTTTTGGGCCGATATTTTCAGTCGCTGCCGTCGCTGTATAAGTTTAGTCGCTATCCTAGCAATCAAAACCAATAGGAAATTGATCGATATCATTATCAAGTCGAGAATTCACCCGTATCCTGTTTCAGGCAATAGTGTACAGATGCAGCGCTCCCCACTAGCTCTCAGCGATCTTACATAGCTTCCAGGGGCATGCATTATATCCCTCCCTTCAAACCGCTTCTTATACAGCGCAAGCGATTCAATCAGTGTGTTCTGGTTTGCAGTCAATGTTGCGCCGGCCATCGATTTGAGCTTCAACGAGGCGGTAACGTCGCTAAACGAACCAATGCGGGCGGAAACATGATCGGCATCGTCCTTGGGTTTGCCTATGGCAATTTCCCGACAACCAAACAGGCACGGTATAGTCTTGCGGAGACAGCAGAAAGGCGGATTCCAAGTATCTGTGGCTGGACATGACTTTATCTCCTGAAAGAGGACAGGGTGCGGACAGGCTGCATTATTCCAGCTATAGCCGCATTGTGGAATATATTCCTATGGCTCTACGTTGTAAGCACTGCAAATTATATATCCACGAAGGAAGGAAAACGTTGCTTGAGCAGCAAGATGAATGCATGGCGCATAGCTGATAGCTATCGATTGATTGAACCTGTCGTTTCATTGTGAAGGTATCTATTTTTAGCTGTCGATTGAAAAACGGGAAAAACTCAAAACCTAAATGGGCCGGTGGCGCAGTGGCCAGCGCGTGGGATTGCAGTTAGTTAATTGGTTGCAATTTCCTTTGAAAATATCCTTTCGTCCCCGGTTCGAATCCGGGTCGGCCCTGACGGTTTTCTTTTTGCCATTTTTGTCGATACAACGAACAAACAAAAACAGTGGTGCAAAAGGTGAACTCAAAAGCTTTTTTTTTTGATCGGGTCGGAAGTTTTTTTGTCCGCTCAAACCACAAACAAAAAAGAAACAAAAAATCAAGTGCCCTCACTCAGATTTGAACTGAGGACCTCATCATTACTAGTGATGCGCTCTACCAACTGAGCCATAAGGGCTGGAACTTGTTGTGAGGGATTCCTTCTTTGCGCTCCAGTATCAATGCTGATATTTGCGGTGAATGACAGTCGAGAACGATGTCCATCCATACACAACACCTTTCCCACGGCTGCGATGCTCAAAGAATCTAAACCTGGCGCATTCCGGATTACAATGCTGAGGATGAGTGGTCTTTCTTTCTCCAGCAACGTTCGTTGTTTGGACCTTCTGATTCTTCTCCATAACACGCCGTTTGCAGCTGCCACATAGAACAACCAAAGCATCGCATATTTTTAACAGATGGCCTGATCTGCAAGAAGCCAAGTGGTCCTTAAAACTCACTTAACCATGGCACCTGTCCTTTTTGGCTATAAATACCCAGAGCCATGCTACTTCTTTTTCTTCGCTTTCGTTATCCAACTTTACACAACATGAGAGCAACGATGAGGTCTCATAAGTGCTGGTATACGATGCAGGTGCTAAATTATCCTATGCTTCGGGAAAGCCGGCTAGGAATCAGGGAATATTTAGGGGAGAAAACAAGGAGATTACTAGATGCTCTATGACTCAAATCATGACTCTCCGGGCTGTTTGATTTGCTAGTCTCCCTCGGTTGCCCTATCATCTAATTACTTTACAAACAGAGGATAGACTACAGCTTGGGAAGTGGGCATTTTCGGGATATAGCAAGCAGTGGTTTGGTCATGGGGAAACCTAGTTCTCCTCTTTAGGATAGGTATCAGACACTAGGAGACAATGGCTAGCCGGCAACAATAGCAACACTAATGTTTCGTGGTAAAATAGTTCTAGGATGGTTGGTTGGCGCCTACTAAGGTAATATCTCACCCTTTAAAGAACTGATCTGATATTGGCTTATTTGATCAAAACTGATCGCAAGCCACGAGTAAACCGGTCACCTGTCGCAGAATATCTCTCTCGCCCGAAATGATGTTGCATAATAATCTGAGCTTTATATTTCAAGTCTGATCTTATATTCACCGTGAAGCGATAGCGGGATTTCAAATCTCGCTTTGTCTCACCGGAGGAAATCTCGGCTTGAGTCAGAGCCTTGATCGCATAGATATTGGGCCATTTTTGACCCTAGAAATTTGCAGAATGAGGATAAAGACAAGTCTTTTAATAGTTTCAAAGTCGGTTAGTTCCCATTAGCTCGCCTGCGTACCGCAACTCTCCCGTAGCATCCTGTTTGTCTCCTTGGGCCAATAAGTACATGCAAATATGATAATGCTTATGCTACCAAGAGAATTTAACCCCTTCCCCCAACTTCAACACTTAACAACTATCGAAAATTAAACCTCAGTCTTCTTGGTCTGGTATCTATATGATCCGCGAAGAATTCGATAATCCCCACATCCTATCTCCTATTATTGGTCTGTCCGCTTGATTTTCTCTGGTAATCATAGCCGGCGACACTGGGTTAATTTCACGCAGTTGGGCGAGCCACTGGTTTACTCTAAGTGTCCTTTTTCCATTATACTCCGTACATATCGCTTCTAAGATTTCTCTTTAGCTTTTCTTGACTGGCTCTCCAAAAATATTGGAAACTCAAAATAACGTCTGATACCATTGCTCCAATTCGACCCCCAATTTGGCCTGATCCAACCAACAGCAGGCAGCTATCAACACGACTGGGGATTTAGGGCCCACACCAACAGTCACCGCAAGATTCAGGATGCCGCCTCACAACAGCGTTTTGCAACTCTATGCCATGCATCACGTGAATATCTTTGGAAAAGTCAATCGTTAAAAAAAAAAATAGAAAAAAATAAAGAAGCGAAAAAAGAAAGTGCCCTCACTCAGATTTGAACTGAGGACCTCATCATTACTAGTGATGCGCTCTACCAACTGAGCCATAAGGGCGTGTTCCTTGCATGTGACGTCTGCCTAACGAATCTTCCGCCAAATCATCAACCCTCACTCCCAAGTGTTGCTTTGCTGGTGGCTTGGAGACGCTTTCCTTGACATGCTGGGCTTAGTTCCTCCTACTAAAGTATTAGTCTTCGCACTCGGTGCCATAACGTGCCAGTATCTCTGTTATGGGTCGATGTGGTAATATCTCAGTAGGTTACGCTTCCGCATACTCTTTTTGGGTATCAGTAGTGCGTATCAGCGGTTAGCCTCTAACCAATAGACAGTAAGTATCTGAGGGGTATATGGTCACATACACAATGAACCTAGTTCAATGATTAGTCCGGAATGGGTAGATGTTGGCTCTTGGGTGGCAGATGCTGCTGGCCGGTGTTGCCCATGCTGGAATGTACTTCGACTCACCAACCTCCCCGATTTGTGAGTAGGAGATACGTCACCAACTCCTGATCATCCCACATCTTCGTAGAGTCACCAGGGCGACCTGCTAATAAGGAGTTAATGTGGCCAACTCAAAAGGAAGAGCTATGCCCAGTAGTACAGCTCTCATCCAGCTAGTGGTGCATGTTCTCTAAAGAGTCGGAGCATAGGAGGAATGGCGAAGTAGCAATGTACAGTATGTAGGTCTTCGTCCAACACATGGTTTCACTTTGGGAGGTGTCCGTCCACAAATGCCCAGGGAGTAATGACGCTTGCCAGGGTAATAGTGTAATAATGTCTAGATGGCCTGAACGATTCACTTTCCCGTGAGATAGGATGTAGAGAAGATGTGCCCAGCTTATGTGCAGGCATATACCAAGTCATCGCCATCCAGCATATCCGCCAAGGCATGACTACATTGGGGGGCATCTGAGCCTAGAGAAACCAACTAGAGGAGTCACATGTCAAGAAACATGCCCTTATGGCTCAGTTGGTAGAGCGCATCACTAGTAATGATGAGGTCCTCAGTTCAAATCTGAGTGAGCGCACTTCCTTTTTTTGTTTTTTTTCTCTTTCGATCCTCCGCCCCTTTATTTTCTTTTCTCTCATTCCTGAGTGAGTTTTTTTCTTTCCTTGACAAAAGGTATCTCGAAGCATCCTCCGAACAATCCTCAAGGCTCTGTTCTCCTAGGGCTGATACACGTGATACACTACCCGTTTCAGGATGCTGGACTTCTTGGCTGTTTAAGCCTCCTCAGGCCTTAAATATATAAATACATATATCTCTCCTTGAAACCAAGAGATCTCGCCGCAAGCCTCACAATTGGCTTGGCTGGCAGCTCGCCATAGGCTGGTCGGTCCCTGTGGAAAAAGCAAACAAGAGGAATCTCTTTCTGTTCCGTGAATTGGCCTTGGCTTTGGCTCCATCGCGGCCTGGCCTGTGGTCCCATTACGAAACCGTCTTGCCAATCCATGCTGCAAGAGGCATAAACCCATGTCTGCCGTCTCACAGAGTATTTTAAGAGCTGATTGACCTGACGCGTTCGCCAATGCCTCTCTCCAGGGGCTTTTATTTCCTCATGCGGCAGTCCAACATGGAATTCGGCTGAAGCTTGACTTAGCCTCTATCTACCCTTCTTACCTTTTTCAATGCTGCTCTTCTTATTTTCTCGCCTTATCATTTGACTGGTATGGCCTTCGTGCAAAGATGGATTCTTGCTCTGTTGGTCTCGATATGTTTTTTGTTCAGTCTTCGTTTGAGAGCAGCAGAACCAGATCAGTCGTCTAATCCACTCACTTCTACCAGCCGTGACCATGACCAGCACCGTCCTAGCCCGAGCGACCAATGGTGGAAGCACTACGTGGAAAAGTTCCCCGTTACGTCACTGACCCCTCTACCCAGCGGAAATCCAGTCGCAATCCCCCGTCTTCAATTCGACTTCAGCGAGGAAGATGAAGCTTTGAAGGCAATCCGGCTTCAAAGACAAGAGGCGGTTAGGGATAGCTTCATCCATTCCTGGAAAGGCTACAAGAAATATGCTTGGGGACGGGATGAGCTTGGACCGGTGTCGGGTGGCGTACGGGATATATACGGTGGATGGGGGGCTACTTTGGTCGACAGCCTTGACACCCTCTGGATAATGGGTCTGAAGCATGAATTCGAGGAGGCCGTTGCTACTGTACGGCGGATCGATTTCGCATCTTCCGATACCCTCACGCTGAACGTTTTCGAGACTACCATTCGGTATCTTGGCGGACTTTTGTCGGCATATGACGTGAGCGGAGGTGCTTACCCTGCTTTGCTCGAGAAGGCCGTCGAACTGGGAGATCTGCTCTACATTGCCTTTGATACCGAAAATCGAATGCCTATCCTTCGATGGTACTGGCCGGCCTCAAGAGATGGCGGAGATATGGAAGCTAGCAATGTCAATGTTCTTGCCGAGCTTGGTTCACTTTCAGTGGAGTTCACTCGTCTCTCGCAATTGACTGGGGACCAAAAATTCTACGATGCGATCCATCGCATCACCAATGTACTCCAGGACAATCAAAATAGTACCAGACTTCCTGGAATGTGGCCTATTTCCATCGATGGGTTAACGCCGAATTTTTCCGTCGATCGTCGGTTTTCTTTGGGTGGAATGTCAGATTCCCTCTATGAATACTTGCCAAAGGTATGTGGCATACTGATTACCTTTACTGTTTTTTCTTGCAACTAACACTGTGTAATAGGAATATATGATGCTTGGCGGGCAGTCCGAACAGTATAAGGAAATGTATGAGTATGCCATGGATGTGGCCAAAAAGCATCTATTTTTCCGTCCTTTAACCGACGAAAACGCGGATATCTTGTTGTCAGGCATGGCATTCGCCGTGGGAAAAACCGCTATTCATCTGAAACCTGAGACTCAACATCTTACTTGTTTCGCTGGTGGTATGCTGGCAATTGGGGCAAAATTATTCGACCGCCTAGATGAACTCGACATCGGACGAAAACTAACGGAAGGCTGTGTCTGGGCATATAATTCGACACCAACTGGGATCATGCCTGAGGTGTTCCGAGCCATCTCCTGCCAGGATAAGTCGGATTGCACCTGGGATCCCAGGATATTGTATAACGCGGAAGAAGATGATGAGAGGACACTACACGAGATTCGACAGCGAGCTAAGGAGGAAGGTGTAATTCCCGGCATGTATTCAATTGATAACAAGAGGTATCACCTCCGGTAAGCTGACCCATCCCCCAGAGTGCCTTTTCTTTCCTGTCTAACCTCCTTCACAGGCCAGAAGCAATCGAATCAATCTTCATAATATACCGCATCACAGGCGACCCAAGCCTTCAAGACAAAGGCTGGGAAATGTTCCAGGCAATCGAACGGAATACCAAAACAGACATTGGCTACGGCGCTCTTGACGACGTCACCTCCCTAGAGCCTACTGTTTTGAATGAGATGGAGTCCTTTTGGACTGGGGAAACTTTGAAATATTTCTATTTACTTTTCAGTGAGCCGGATCTCATTAGTTTGGATAAATATGTTTTTAATACGGAGGCGCATCCTTTACTTAAACCTTTATAGCATATAGAAGTGATTTATTCTAATATATATTTTTTTGGTTAATACATGTGCTATTTGTATTCTTGGTAGTGTTCGGTGGCCGAATGACGTAATCATGCTGATGATATCGACCCGCATGAGGAGCTTGCGCGCTCTGTCAAAAGAACAAAGCAAACCACAAATATAGAATAGACGCCCTCGATAGGGAGCTCAAAGGTATAACTGATAGCCTATGGAGAGCTTCGAGGATGTATGTCGCACCCTCAATTCTTCCGCTGAGGCTGTTCCCCTCGGTGAAGAGCCTGGGAGACGCGGCTCAACTGGTGGCACTCGAAGGTCCTCTGAGAGCGTCAATAGTGGCAATGGAGATAACCTCAAACTGAAACGAACAAGCACTGATGGTTCCAGATCTAATGGCTCACGCGCCACGCCGAGCTCGTCGGTTCAAGAGGGGCAAGGGAAGCGAAATGGCGATGGAGACCCGGCCAAGGACAGCTCTTTCGAGGAGAAGGGCGGCGGGGATGATGCTCCCTATAGTACTCCCCAACTAGAAGGCGAACAGCGAGATGCTTCCGGGATGCTGGTCTTTGACGGCGAAGGGTATGAAGGAGACGAAGAGCCTCCCATGGCAGACTCGTTTGAGAGGACTCATTCCCCGCCAACCGCCTTTCCTAGGTTTCGAGACGAGATACCTGATGATCACATCAGGGGCGGAGTAAGCGATACGATTTCGAGGATGCACAAATTCTCTCTATATGAAACCGCTACACGATATTATATGGTGGGGATGGACCTTCTGGACCGGCGTTTCCGAATGCTGAAGATTGACCGCACTTCTGAATCGGAGGATCTAAGTGTTGCTGAAGACGAGACTGTGTATACGAAAAAGGAGATGAATCAGCTTTTAGATGCTGTGGATGATGGGAATAAGAGCTCGGGCGGTCTTAAGCTGCGATGCAGTGCGTGGGGCCTCTTGGGATTTATTCGCTTCACGGGATCTTATTATATGCTCCTAATCACTAAACGAAGCCAGGTTGCTATGATAGGTGGGCACTATGTCTACCAGATAGATGGAACCGAGCTTGTGCCGCTGAGTTCTGCCGCGGCGAGACAGAAACTCGAGAAGAGCGCTGATGAAGCCAGGTTTCTTGCTATAATGGGGAATATTGACTTGACGCGCTCATTTTATTTCAGCTATTCTTATAATATATCCCATACACTACAGCATAATATGACTGTCGAACGCCAGGCTCTCAAAAACGGTACCTTCAAGGCCCAGTATACCCGTGACGATTATAACGCGATGTTTGTGTGGAATAATTATCTCCTGGACCCGTTTGTGTCTGCTGTTAAGAATGCTTTTGACTGGTGTTTGCCCATTATACATGGGTATGTTGACCAGGCTACAATTTCTGTTTATGGCAGGCCAGTATATGTCACCATCATTGCGCGTCGTTCGAGGCATTTTGCCGGCGCTAGATACCTTAAACGCGGTGCAAACGACCTCGGATACGTTGCGAATGATGTGGAAACAGAGCAGATTGTCTCAGAAGTGCTTAATACATCCTTCCATGCTCCGGGTCCGAAACCGTACTCAAATCCTCAGTATACTTCTTACGTGCAGCATCGTGGAAGTATTCCGCTCTACTGGGCTCAGGATAGCACTGGCGTCAACCCGAAGCCAGATATTGAGCTCAACCTTATCGACCCGTTCTATACCACCGCGGCGCTTCATTTCAATAACCTCTTTGAAAGATACGGGGCCCCTGTATACGTATTAAATCTTATCAAAGCGAGGGAGAAGATACCTCGAGAGTCAAAGCTGCTCAAGGAATATACGCATGCTATCAACTACCTAAATCAATTCCTACCCGAGGATAAAAAGATCATATACCGCGCGTGGGATATGAGTCGGGCATCTAAAAGCCGCGACCAAGATGTTATCAGGACCTTGGAAACAATCGCTGACGACATCATTCCAAAGACTGGATTCTTTCGTAATGGTGAATCCGCTGAGTTGGGGCTGAGGGTGCAAAATGGTATCGCGCGCACTAACTGCATTGACTGCCTTGACCGTACGAATGCCGCTCAGTTTGTCATTGGGAAACTTGCGTTGGGCTACCAGCTGCAGGCCCTTGGAGTTATCGAAAATACATCCATCGAATACGATACCGATGCTGTGAACATGTTCACAAATCTGTGGCATGACCATGGAGACACAATAGCCGTCCAGTACGGAGGATCCCACCTCGTCAACACGATGGCGACATACCGCAAGCTGAACCAGTGGACAGGCCATTCTCGGGATATGGTCGAAAGCTTCAAGCGCTACTACAATAATTCCTTCCTCGATGCCCAACGGCAGGAGGCGTATAATTTATTCCTGGGTAACTACATCTTCACACAGGACCAGCCAGTCCTCTGGGAAATCACAACAGACTACCACCTCCACCACTCGGATCCACGAACCTGGGCCCAGATGAACCGACACGATTACATCAACTGGTTCAACCCAGAGTTCCTAAAAGCGCGAGAATTACCACCCACAGTTCCCTCATCCGCCATCTCCAAGCTTCCAATCCGCTGCTTCGACGACTACTGGCTAGAATACTACCGCCCCCTTGCCGTATCCTCCTTTTCAAAAGTATTCGCCTACAAAATGAAATCCACCCTCCGTGAACTCCGCTCTCGATCCACACATACCATCCCCAGCGACCAAAGCCCCTTTGTCGTCCGCACGGAACACGAGCCAGAATCCCAGCGCGAAAGGAAGAAACCCCGCCGTAAGGCACTGGTTATTCAAGACCCGACAGACGGGCAGAATGAAAAGGCCCAATCGGGCCAAAACACCCCAACAACAACAGGCCACTACCAGCAGCACCAATCTACTAAACCATGGCTAGCATACGAAAAGGATCCGCCGCGCTCAGGAATCCTCAAGGATTCCTCCTCATCACGCCTCAACAGCTCTGAGAACATACACGACAATTCTAGTAGAGCGCAAATGGTGCAATGGAGTCTAGGCCAGCTGGTCGCAGACTCGCTTAACCCTTCCGTCTCATCTGCCGAAGCGGAGGAATATGCCAGATATATCAACCACCCTCTCAAGGTACCGTTGGTAGTCACGTCCGAAGCTGGCGTGACTGCCTCTTCGTTGGCGGAGAAGGAGACGAATTTAGATCTCTTCGAGTATGCGAATAAGTGTCTAGTTGATGATTCGAAGCTGGACGGGCTGGCGGAGGAGAATTTGCCGGATTATCTTGGGTTTTTGGACGTGAGCGATGAAGGGCTAACTGTGGTTCGGGAGGATTATGATAAGAAGAGATATAAGCGCTATAGGCAGTGGTTGCGTGGGAAGAGTCTGTTTAAGCAGGGGGTTGATATATAAGTTTGCTTTTATTCTTGATGGTGTGGTTGTAATTCTTCCCCCAATCCTTTTATACGCTTTATTTCTACGTACTGAGATACCCCCAATGGAAACTGAACGGCGTTTGGACATCTACCCTTTTTTACCCCCTTAATACATTAGTTCATAAAAATATCATGTCAATTGATTTGGTATTAATACAGACAGCTACGCCCAATTAGCCACCTCTCATAGTACAATGATTCATGCTGGTAATAATAAGTCCTTAAGCTTGCCATCACCGTCAATCAACTGCTGGCATTCGGCGTCGAAATTGATGGTCTGTTTTATCGCCACGAAATCCGTCCTCTCAGTTATCACCAGTCTAAGAAGCCTGACTATTTCTCTCAAAGCCTTACGGAGTGAGACAATTGAAATCTCTTCGTTGGCGACTTCGTCTCCAAGCTGCAGCCAGCATCCACATACACCAGCTAAAATTTCAGCTCTCCATGACCATATTCGTACCCAACCGTTCATGATGGTCGCTTTGGTACAACTTACAGCGGCCTCTAGTAAAGGGAAATAAGCCGTTCCAAATGGATTGGCGAGAGTTGGAGTCAATAGGGGGATTATATGCTGGAGGTATTTTCCGGCGTAGATCCCTAACTCGTCAATGGCGATAGTTAATTGTCTCAGGAGTAAAGTCGACAGCCGAGGGTGCGGGTAGGATGAGATAGATGTATCTTCAGACGGTCGAGGTGAGCTGATGTGTTGGTATGAAGTAATGATGGTATTCCGCATCACATCCAGAAGACACTTTTCCCGTAAATCAGTGTCTTTGAATGCCTTTTCTTTCTGTGCCTTGTTTTCTGGGAGGTGAACGGATGGTGGCGGCGGAGAATTAACAGGGTCGGGATACCTGGCGCGTATCACTGCGAATAGCGCGGGATATGCAGCGCTTAAGAGGTGAATTGATCTATCCTCTGGCGTTGTTGTTGGAATTAAATGGAGGCACGGGGATATAGCATGCTGATAGACAGCGTCTAGGTTGGTTCTGCGGAGTAAATCCGATCCCGACTGTCTGAGGGACTGAACCAGAGTGCAGAGCAGCTCGCAACCGAGCGCCTTGTAGGCCAAACTTTCGTCATCTATCAATGACAATATTGCAGGTGCAACTTGAGGGCACTGGGCCTCAATTACGGTACGATGCTGCGCCTTCACACGCTGTTAGCTATCAGCTTGGCAGTTGTATTCCGAGGTGGCATACCTCATATTGGTGGACTGTCCAGTTGAGAACCGTCACTATATAGATATCATTGAACTTCCATGGCTTTGAAACCGGGCTAAACATATCCGAATGTGATCTGCGCGGTGAAGCTCCATATAGATTTTTCCGGCCGGCAGGTGTGATGTCGGGATTTCCGCTAGCAGAAAATAATGGCTTGATTTGATGCACCAGAATGTCATCAAGTACAGTGCCTAGGGGATTTTGCAGTGTTGTCGGTAGCCTTGATGTATACAATTCTATAAGCGAAGTAGCTCTATTGTACGTAGCCTCTGTCGTCCAAGGGTCATTTTTAGCAGTGAATGCCGCCAGCACTCCGATGACCTTTTCAGGGCCGACCAGCCAGTCCAAATGAATAATTGAGTCGAGTAAAGCAAGGACGGATAGGCCAAGTGATGACCTTAGCCGATGCATTCGGTATTTCTCATGTATTGCTGACTTCTCGGTAGCTACCATTCTCATTCAGATATAAATTTCATCGATCGCCACAGGGTATTGAAGACTCACTGCCAGCGAGTTGATATTCCTCCCAGTCGTCTGCAAACTCTTTCTTGGGGAGTATAGAGGCTGACACCCAGGCAAATGCCAGTCTCGTAGTGTGTTTATCTTTCTCCATGTCGCTCAGGCTGATTTTCCTGATTTGCTGTATCCTTTCCAAGGACGCTTCTGCGATCAAGAGAATACTGCATACCTGAGCAAAATCTTAGCAATGTATACAGCACAAAAGGAACCTATGGCGTCCAACCTTAGTAAGGGTGTTTTCCATCTGGGATTTATTCATGTATTCCCATAGTTCCTTCAGGGTCTTGGTGGGAAAGCTGACACCCGGTGGTAAATGGATGGCGTCCTCATCGCTGGACAATCGCGCCCGTTGGAGACAGTACGCAGTCGCCGCCTCATCCCACTCCATTATTAAAGCGGTAGAATATTATATATTTAACAATAGCACGGAGGAGCAGTTGATGCGTCCTGGTTGACCTGATTGCAGCTTGTGGCGTTGAAGATGCCCGTTGGATATTTATTTTTTGGTGGTGCAAGAAAGCGGCAGGCAGCGTCAAGAATGAGAGAAACCGCATATTTTACTTAACCCACAGGTTCTACTTTCCTACAAATACAAACAATTAGATATTGAATAGTTAGACCAGATCATACTCTTTAACCCTCTACCATTTAACTGCAGATGCGGAATTATGGCAATGTTTACTACATCTCTGATTCGGTTCTTCGCTCCTCTTTGGCTGCCCGAAATGCCGCAGCTTGACAACGCCAGTCTCACAAGGCTGAACTGCTTATTCCGAGTTATAATAGATTTATAATTTTAACACGCTGGATTGTCCGTATCGGAGTATGTTGCTGTTGCGGGGAAGCCAGGATTACAGCCTATATAAAGAGCTAAGGCTCACATATCCTGAGTCATACAGAATCAGCTTCGTATTTACTTCTCTCGCGGCATCAGAGAAAGAATATTCATTTCAAAATTTGAAAAACAAACCAAAGGGATAATATGGCGCAAGCACAGAAACCCCGAGTTCAGCTCGAATATGCTTCTCCGTTTGATAGCGCCAAATACGTCAAGATCGCTGTTGACTGCTTCGGGAAATCCACATATACCAGAAACGTCTACGGCGGTGTAGATTTTGTGCCGAAAATCATCTACAAAGAAACAGACAACTACAATGTCTTCAAGAGACCCGAATCCCACGTTATCAAGGCCGTGGATCCCACTACGAATGAGCCTCTTGGATACGCGCGATGGGGGATTCCGCCTGCGCATGGAATTGAGAGAGGTAGTCCAAAGTTGACGGAGGGAGAGGCGGAAAGGGTGGAAAGAATCGAAGTATATACGCCGAATGGTGTAAGAAAGGATTTGGACAAGGGAGTTAGGAAGTTTGTCATTGAGAAGAGAAAACAATACATGAAGGAGGGAGATATAAGTATGTATTTATTTCTTGGTTTCTAACGGTTATACTATCTGCTGTTAGGGTATGTCTGTCTGATAGAACGTAATGCTTGCTAACCGGTTAATATAGCCCTTGAAGTGCTTGGTATTGATCCAGCCCACCAAGGCAAAGGGATAGGGACTGAGTTGATAAAATGGGGTATGGATATAGCCGACAAGAAGGGTGCTAGGATATTCCTCGAGGCCACAGCTGCCGGCTGCCAGCTGTACTTGAGACATGGATGGAGGATTGTGGAAGAAACCAAGTATGACTTCTCAAAGGACGGCGGAGAGGGTCTTTGGGACCTCGTGTTGATGATCAGAGACCCAGATCCGGTAGCAACTCAGAATGGGACTTAGCATGTTAGATATCACTATAATTGAAAGTTAAAAGAGAATAGAACTGATATCGGCATCAGCCTGGTGGTCCCCATTGGGATGTTAAAGTCTAGTGAGTGGATAGTTCCTCTATCACGGCCGAATATCCGGGATGCTTAAGGTATATGTATTTAATCATTATTCGTATTCAATATCCAGCCCCGTCGTCTTTGGAAGAACGGCGGCGATGGCGTCCTCCGTGTTAGAGCTGTCTGGATTGCGGATCTGCCATTCAACCACCATCTCTAGCGCCTGCGACAGCCACGGGCCTGGCTTAGCTTTTAGAGCTGTCCGCATCATGCTTCCATTGACAAGGGGACGAAGCAAATGCACTTCAAGGAGGTCTTGCTGCTGAAGGAACTGTAGCACTCTTTGATAGTCGGCCAAAACTACATGATAAGCCTGGTGAGTTTCTGTTGGACGGAAATGTAAGAGGAACTCGAAAGGATCGACAACTTACCAGCCTCTACATTCGCACCACTCATTACCTCTAGTAGAATAGCCTGGACAACACACATCCTCCAGTTAGAGCCCATCTTCCGAATTTCGCTTGCAAGTTTCCACCGAGTATCGGCGACTGGACCGGTAAGCTCTCCCTTTACAAAAGCCGATTTGAGATCAGCTATAGCTTGGTGGTGCCTTGCTCCTGTCGCTAATAAATCCGTCATTTTATTATCACAGCGAAGACCATCTCTAGCGACCATTGCCGGTCGTGGCAGGGGTCTCTTAATGTTGGTATTTTCCAGCGGGATATGGGCAACTGCCGCCCAGGGTGTGAGCGCAGCGACCATCCAGGCGCAATATTTTTCATTCTTATCACGAATGAGTATGTCTCGTGTGTATTCACGCAGATCCTGTCTAAGAGGGTAGTCATATTGATCATCCAGTATCGCATTCAATGTGCGATATGCGTGATGCCACGACGAGGAATCCACCTTGAAATCGTCCTGGTGGTTTGCAAATATAGTATCGTAAAGTCCAAGGCGGTCTATAAGTTTTAGAGCTTGCAGAGGATCGGGGCCTATGTATATACATCAGTACTGTAGTCACCATACCTACTTGACGCTGGATTAGAGCCTTACCTCGTAGTGATTTTTCAATCTCGATCCCCACCCGCTCTAGACTGATCTTCGCTTTTAGGGAGGTCTTGATATCATCGTACTGCATGGCCTGCTCCGTCTCCTGATCGATAGCATAACCAAATCTACTGGCAAACCGGATTAAGCGTAATACTCTCAAAGGGTCATCTTTGAAAGTCTGATGTGGAGGCATTGGGGTGCGGATAACGCCATCTCTCATGTCCTGTAGCCCTCTGCCAGTAAGATCTTCGACCTGGCATGTATGTAAATTATAAAACAACGCGTTTACGGTAGCATCCCGGCGGAGCGCATCCTCTGCAGCGGTGCCAAACTCCATCTGAGGGTTACGGCTGAAGTCCGTGTATGTCTCCTTGCGTAGATTGACCAAATCCACATCGAACCCGAATATCCGCGTTGCCACTGTTTCAAGATGCTTTGACTTCTCTGGGTTGGCGGCTATCTTATGCAGTCCACTCATCACACGCTCGAGGTCTTCGTCTGGATGCCGAGCTTTATATTTGTCAAGGACTCCCGGCATATTCAGATACTGCTCTAACGCAAGACCAAATTGAAAACCGGTCATCGTGCTGATTCCGACATCGATATCATGGCTAGCATCCCCGAGCAACTTATCCCGAACCCACCCTCCCGTGAAACGCAAGGTCAGGTCATCGTCAAGCGTAGACTGGATATCTTCAGTTCGATTACGCTGGATATGCTCCGCCGTATCGACGAGCAGCAGCCTCAAGGACTCCTCGAGTGGAGTGAGCTTGATTTCGGGGAGGGCTAGCGGGGTTGCTTCCCTAGATTCTGCTACGGCTTGAGAACCCATTGAAGCCTTAGTAGCGGGGTGTTGTAAGGTGCGTCTTCTCTTGTGCGGCCGCTCGATCTCAGTTTCGCTACCTGACATATGATAACTGCTGAATCTGCGGTATAAATGAGAATATACCGGACTGGTTAAAGGTTTGCGATAGTGTAGGTACGGCGGACATGGACGTCTGGAACTCAGCTGGGCGATGCGCAAAACATATGCGCGCGGTATCATTGATCAGTAGAAATAAAGGAGAAGAAGGAGAAGAAGGACAAATTTATGTCTTCTTGTCTGTTTGAGTCACCCAGACTGGCTATCCATAAATGAGTCATGGAGGAGAGCAGAACATCGTGTTGTTTGTCTGGAGAATTCATCTGCATCATCGATTTTTTTTTATTTTTTTTTTATGTTTTTGGTCAACCAGGAGGACACCGTTGGTCCAACAGGATCACAAACCGCATGCTCCATCCTCCAGATATCATCCAGGGCCTGCTCCAGAAGCTGTTGGATCCCGACTAAATCACTTACTACAAGCTACATGTTTACTCAAGGCCGCCGTTCTAGCAATTCCACGTTTCCTTCAGCGCTTTTACGGTGTCGTCCATGACATCACCAGAAGATGTTCCGCCTCTTAAACCGCCGCCCTCCTTCTCCTTAGCATCGCCTCTACCGACCAAGTCGCGCTATTCAGACCGGCTGGAGTCCTCGAAACCGTTGTCTGCTCTATCTGAATCGACCCTAAACCAGTCTTCACCTGTTGAGCCCCGCTCAGCAACGTCCTCACGAGCGAGCTCCCCCGACCGCAGACTATCTCGCTCTTCCTTACGTTTCTCTCGCTCGTCCACTCTCTCTCCCCCAGGCTCATTGATAGATGGCTCTGACGACATACGATCGACGATAATAAGAGGATTCGCCCCTGTTATTGGTATATATGCTACCCCAGACACGGATGCGTTGATACAGCGGAAAGGCTTCAAGGGTGGGTTTCATGAGCTGGTACGGCCGTTCGGAGAGCAGATTGCAGGAAAAGTCGTTATTCGAGATGGGATAGGGTCTAGTCGCAGCTGGGACGACTATGGTATTCGATTTACACCTTTGGATGGGGAGACTCCGACACTAGAACCGGACACTGTATCGCCGCTTGCACGAATAGAACAGGTGTTGGAGAACGAGCTGGAAGATTCAATTAACCCTACATCCGGTTTACTAGGCGCTGGTGGGCTAGATGGCAGGTCTTTACCTCAATCGCCATCACTATTCAAACTATTCCTTCGACGTTTGCTGTCATCGTCATTACCTACACCTCATGAAACTTTCACACACCCTGTCGCATGCGTGATAGCAATCAGCTCCCGTACCCCATCCCCTCTAGAGTCTCTTCGACAGCTTTATGCGAATGCAAGTCATGGTGAGAAAAAACCACCACCATGGGTTAACCCGGAATACCTACGCTACTATGTTCTCGTGCACGACGAAGACCGGGATGATATTAGCCAATCTACTGCTCTATTTGATCAGATGAAACGACACTTTGGGCTGCATTGTCATCTACTGAGGCTTCGCAGTAACCAGTGCGTTATCACTGATGATGACAGCATACAATTCCCTTCCTGCGAATGGCTGAGTGCTCGCGAAGATATCACCGGCGCAAACGAACACGGTAAGCTCACACCAAACGGGTGCTGCTGGATACCTGTGCTAACTATTTTCTAGAACCGTTGCTGGAAGTGGAGTCGGAAGTTCCCTGTATCTTTGAATCCGACGTAACGGCAATCAAATCTTTCATTCGAGAACTAGTCGCCCAGTCTGTTATCCCACATATGGAAAACCGCGTTGCAATGTGGAACGATCAGGTTGCCTCTCGAAGGCGAGGCATTAGTGGAAGATTTATGTCCATGTCTAAACGCTGGGCTGCATTCGGCGCATCCGCCCGGTCGTCTGGTGCTTTTGGATCGGCGACATCTAACGGCAATTATGATCCGGTCCGAGGCTTCTATAAGCCAGATTCTCCCGAAGCCGTGCTGCGAAAGATGGCGGATTATGCATTCATGCTTCGCGATTGGAAACTAGCATCTTCTACATATGAGCTATTGAAAAGCGACTTCGCAAACGATAAGGCGTGGAAGTACCATGCCGGTGCCCATGAGATGTGTGCTATTAGCACACTACTCAACCCTCTATCTTCCACTAATAAGTCCAAATTAGAGCCTATTGACCAGATGCTCGAAACAGCTTGTTACTCGTACAGCACTAGGTGCTCCGACCCTTTCAACACCCTGCGAACTTTGGTACTCGGAGTTGAGCTCTTGAAATCTAGAGGCGGTGCAGCCGCTGATGGGGCAGCAAGATGGGGCATGCGAGCAACAGAAATGCACCTCCTAGGTAACTTTGGGCGTGTCTTGATATTTGAACGCATTTCAGCCTGCTATGCATCAAAGGTCGGAATAGAGGGAGCGAAATGGGGGACCCGACGACGGAAGGCTGGGATGTGGTCAATACTGGCTGCTGAATTGTGGCTCAAGCTAAAGAAACCGAGCCTGGCTTCAGCGTGTTTGGAAGAGGCCGACCGATGCTATGGACAGAGCTTGGATGATGGTATACTCGGATTTCAAGACGTGGAAGAGTTCGTTAGTGGTCTTAGACGCACCGTTAAACTGGAATACCTTGAAACCATGGGCCCCAATGGTGAAGAAGAGACAGATGAAGTCACCGACCTACAAGATACTACTGAGGAGACCAAGGAACAGCTGGATCACCGCAGCCACCGAAGGTCGATTATTGGAGGAGTCAATCCGCTGGACGCCGGTTCTCTTCCTCTGAGGACGAAGACAGAGGAAGAGGAGAGTCCTAACGATGACTTTGAGTGATTTCAGCGCTCATAGTTATCTGCCCCTTACAACTTTCTGGTATAGATAAACATTTTTTGCGGTAAGGCGTTCAGTGACTGGGTGATATCTACAGGGAGCTATTTAATAGACATTCACGAAGAGTCCGTGATTTTATATTTCGAGTCTTGCATCTTTCTATCGTTGAGTCTACTTTCACGTGATGACAGCTTATCGATAAGGCAGATCTGCAGCTTGTTTGTTTGGCTGCGGCTGCCTCGACGACGACGAGTTGTTAGATCTATAGAAGAATATTTGTTGCTTTCTCGTCTGTGTAGGGAATATTCCAATATCTAGACATAATCTCCTTCAAATATCCCCTCCGTAATCGAATGGCCAGTCGCTATCTCGGCAAATTCCACATCTAATCGCCATGAGCGAGCTTCTCTCATACATTCTCCACAACGAAGACTCCTTTCGCAAGTGTGTTACCCTTGCAGACGAATAGAACAAAAAGCAGGAAGCTAGATACAAGTTACTAACGATCTAACTAGGGCTCGTCTTCCATCTCTATACTCCGACTTTTCCACTCAACGACATACCAACCCCGATGGATACGCTTCTAACGTTGCAGCATGGCAACAAGCTCTAGCTAATGCCGTACTAGAGGGCCATGGGCCCTCTTCCTCCCCATCGCTGTCAGGAAAGGAGCAGCATGGAACCAAGGAAGCGGTGGTATCTCATAAACCAAGCTTCCTCGTGATGCGGACCGGGAGGGCGCTGATATCCGATCTTCAAACTCGCGAATGGGGGAGTCCGGTAGCTTTACAGTGCGTTTTTGTATGTGGCTATTCCCCCATTTAACTGTTTATTTGTATTGATGAACTTTCACTCATATTGAAACGACCCGCTGACGATTTAAAGGATGAGGCAGTCCGTAGCGGCACCATGCTTCCGCTCGATTTGTTCCTAAGCAGCCAGACCAGCCCGTTTAGGAGTGGGTGGTTTAGACTCCCGGGTACTCCAAGCTTGTCACAGGTTTTGACATGGGGTATGAAACAGGCTCGAGGACTTGTTTGGGGCACTGAAGGCTCAGGTGGGACTGGGAAATTACAGACGGTTGATCTGGTGCTGGTTGCCAACTTGAAGGTAGAAATGATCCTCGATCACTTCGTCTACACTTGTTTGTGGAAGTGATATGATAGCTAACCGTTGCCGTTACTTCGCCGGTCCAGGAAGCTGCAAACCGAGTTGTAAAAGCATCAGCTCGTCATAATTCAGGACTTGACGGAATCTATTCCAAAGAATTATTTTTGAAAGAGTTCGGCCACATATTAAGCGCGAAGACGGAAATTTCACCACTGGACCTCCAGGTACTACTGACGTTTCTATCGCGCGACCAAAATATAATATTATTTGACGGAAAGGTATCTAAATATTTACATTTATTTGCAATGTCGTTTCATGTTCAGGAATATCAAGCTGACTGTGCAATCAGACAATTAAATTTAGAGGAACCGAAGACAAGTCCAACTCAATCACCCATGAGGATGGGACGATAGCATCGCTCAAAACATTGATTGATAATCTAACCGCACAGATTACCAAGCTTGACAAGAGGATACAGGAGCTCAACACTGCAGCTCATAATGCCCTCAGAAATAAAAACAGAGTTCTCGCTCTTTCATCACTCCGGTCCAAGAAACTGGCGGAGCGAAACTTGCAGCAGCGAGCGGACACTTTGTCGCAAGTTGAAGAAGTATATGCCAAGATTGAGCAGGCAGCCGACCAAGTTGAAATAGTGCGAGTGATGCAGGCCAGCACAGGCGTTCTGCGACAGCTCCACGGTGAGATTGGCGGGGTGGACAGAGTTGAAGATGTGGTTGAACAATTGCGACAGGAAATGGATAATGTAGATGAGGTTGGGAATATTCTTAATGAGGCTGGCCCTGTTATCGACGAGGGAGAGGTGGATGATGAGCTTCAAGAGCTGGAGAGCCAAGAACGCGAAGCACGAGAGGAGAGGCATGCAGAGATTACGCGCCAGAGACTGGCGGAGCTGGAAAAGGGTCAGGATACCCCCGAGCTGCCGGTCGAAAAGGCATCTGCGACAGATCTGGAAGAGAGCATTGATAGGCTCTCACAGATGTCGATAGACGATGGCAAAGTATATGGAAAGGGCAAGGCATATAATAAGGAGGCCCGAACCACTGCTGCAGAATAGTTCCCATATTTCAGGAATCTATTTAATACCCCCAACATCTCAGGAATCGGCCATGTCATGTAGACATATCTTCAGCAATGGCCCCTGAGATTTGATTTTCCGGCGCAGCATTACTCTCCGTATTCATTGCTTCTTTCATTTCAACCTCTTTTCCTCCTTCATTCTCTTCGGTGTTACGGACACCGTCAGCTTCCGGTTGGCTACTTTTTACTTCAAGCGATTCAATACCTGCATCCAAGGGCTGGTTTTCGCTAGCATGCTGCTGCTGCTGCTCTTCATCCGGCCCATTTTCAAGAACCTCTTTTTTCATCTCCCGCTTCATCCGCGCATTAGCAATAAGTTTCTTATAATCACCCTCATGCGACGTAGACCATGCAGAACCGTCGAAATCCTTCCGCATAACCGCAGAATTCCCACCACCGCCACTCACTCCACCACCCTGTGTTCGTTCCCACACATCTAGCTCACGAATCAGCTCCCGTTTAGATTTCGGGTTCACAGAATCACAATTCGCATTCCATAGATTCATCCATTCAGTATGGCGTTTTTGGAGAAGCGGCTTCGGTCCCCATTCTGGTATTCCTAGATCGCGCAGTTTCTTTCGTAGGGCCGTGTCTTTCAGGAGGGAGTAGGTTATTGCGGGGAGGCGTTCGAGATTGCGCGAGGGGGAGGGGGGGTTTCGAGAAGACAAAGTCCTAAGGGAGCTTGGGAACGTTAGTATGAATTTTGGCGGAGCTGAAAGTGTACGGATATGTTCCTTACCCCGTCGCGTTGGAGGGGGTCTTCTTAGGCGGTGACCCAGTGCACTTGTCGAGATGGGCGAAGACGTATTCATTTTTCATTCGCCGGCTGCATATGGGGCAAGATACAAGGCCGTCGTCTGGAAATCAGATGTTAACAGGTTTCAAGGGAATGTAAGATGGATAGTTGAGTAAAGATGAGCGTACCCGGTTCATTATTCTCTCCCGCACTATCTTCAACCACAATAGGGTCTTCGTCCTGCATACTTGTATTGGTAGACTTCCTGCTCTGTGACCGTGTCCGTACTCCTACACCCGCCTGGTCATTCACGGATACCCCCGACTCTGTCTCCTGGACATCGATTCTTCGTTTCTTCGGAACTGGTCCCTCATTGGCGGATTCATCCTGAGACTCTCTTTGTCTATCCGCCGCCTTCGTCGCAAAATCCAATACCGTCGGCCTGGCGACTTTGAAAGAATCCACAAGTTCCTGTACAGCCCAATTTCTCCGTAGTTTTAATTCCTGATCACCTGCTCGACATGTAGGACATTTCCCTTCCGCACTTAAACAGCGACGTATACACAGTGAGCAGAACGTGTGACTGCACGAGGTTATGACGGGGTTATCGAAGAAGTCCTTGCATACTTGACATCGAAGGGCGGACTCGACGCGACAGAGAGATGAAAGAGGTGTGTTTAGCCAGTCTGTTGAATCCGGGATGTCAAATGTGAGATCCATGGAGAGAGATTTATTAGTTCGGTGGTGTAGAGGCGGTGGAGGGCGTGTAGATGCAGTCCCTCCGATGTCATCTCTCTGATGAGGTCGCGTCGATTTCGCGATGCACTCAACCGCGCCAAGCCAACACGACGGTCAGTATAGAGTATGGAGGATAGAGAAGAGGATACTATCTGCTTCAGAGTGAATAGAAAAGAACATAAAAGGAGACGTGCTCTTCTCAGGGATAATACACCGCGCAAATAAAAAACACTAGGAGTTTTTGGCAAAAGAAAAAAAAGATATTGACAAGAGTGGGATTCGAACCCACGCCCCTTTCGAGACTCGAAATCCTGGTTGGACCAGAAAAAGTTGCGTTTATCGCCGCTTGAGTCGAGCGCCTTAGACCGCTCGGCCATCTTGCCTATTAGAGGAAAAAGTGCGCAGGTTTAAAACTTGCGGTAAACTCGGCTAGGTTACTGTGTGTTAATGGGGTTTTCCGTCGCGCGTTCGACGCGTTCTGATGCTGGAGACGTCGAGGGCACCAGAAACCAGCAAGATATACAATAAATACCACAATGGCAGCTAACTACAAGAGATATCTTGCAGAGAAGGTCCTTAGTGACCAGGAATATGTCAGTACACTCAATGTGCCATCCTACGTCTATACCTATTAACCTTATGCTAGGTGACATACCGCTCTCTCAGCAGAGCTCTGAAGGTCCATTGTAACAAGGCGAAGCGGTACGTGAAGGCGCCGTGCTGCTGATAAGGCATCATATGGGTTGTCCATAACTAATACCCGTGTCGTGAAAGAATGCTGTTCGAGTTCCATCGAACAGAGAATGCAAAAACGCCCAAATCCATTAATGCAACATACCTCATCACTGGAACGCGAAAGCAGCCCCAAGAAGCAGCCCTGAATGGAAACCACCCGAAAGATGGTGAAGATGAGGTCATGCAAAGCAGTCCGTTCATGAGCAGCCAAGTTGAACCACAGCATGATGTTGAAGATGCTCCATCTGTTACTGCTATCCTCCTTGTCCGGGAGGAAGACTTATTAGGTATGTAGGCAGCCAAAAACTTTACGGGGCAGTACTGATAGGCTGTTTTATATAGAGGTGAAAAACCAATTCACCAAAGTATCTTCAATCTTTGTATATAGCGTTCAGCCAACGCCTATGCCCGACTTGAACGTTCTGGCAGATATTGGCTATTGCGTGTCGAATCCCGAGTCGGAGGATCCGCTTCAATCTGGCCTACAGTACGGGATGATACAGAACCGGAATGTAAAGGTATGCTACAGCGTCCGCCAGCCTCAGATATCTGTTATGCTGAACCTGGTATTCTAGAGGAGAACGGGTGCTCCTGTACCGCGTCCTGCCCCTGCTGCTGCGCCGGCCAAGAAGGTAAAATCGGGTCAGCCTGTGTCTAAGGAGGCTTCTACAAAGTCAGAGAAAAAGGAGCCAATACCTGTGAAGCAGGAGGATACAAAAGATATAGGTGCTTCGTCAGACGCCACCTCACAACAGCAAAAGAGCTCTCAGGCATCAACTAAACAAAGCCAAGGACGTCCCTCTTCCAAACGCGAAGCCTCTAATATATTCAAGGCTTTCGCCAAAACGAAACCTAAGGCCAAAAAGGAGGAAGAAGCAAGCACACCTGGCGCTGAATCTGTAAGACATCATTCCGCCTGTTGATTTTATAGATTTTAGGCTAACGCTGATTGTAGGATGTACCGAGCGCGCAGGAAAAGAGTATGTCTATCCTCGCTTTTTCAATTTGTTACTCTAATTCATGGTTGCCTTACTTACACACCTCAGTGCTACCGGATGAAGAATCCGAAGAGGAGCGCGAAGACCTGTTCCTAGACACTGGAACACGCACCAGCAATAAAGCCCGAGAATCAAGAAAAGAGCGGGAAGAGAAACTCAGAAGCATGTTCGACGACGACGACGGTAAGCTACGAACACCATGAACTAGGGCCATGAATACTAGAACAGCCTAGTATTAACGAGCCCCTTTCTAGATGAGGAAATGGCGGATGCACCAGAACCCCCACCGGAGGAACCTACGGCGGAAGACACTGAGATGCAGACGGAAGAACAGAAAGAACAGGAGCCAGCTCCGGTCGAAAGCCGTCCCGCTTCCAATCGCCGTCGAAGAGGCAGGCGCCAAGTGATGAAGAAGAAGTCTACAAGAGACGCAGAAGGATATCTAGGTATGTGCATGCACCTATAGGCATGGAGTTCCTCGGCGCGGAGTACCACCAGACCAAGACTAATACCATGAAACTTCAGTCACGAAGGAAGAACCCGTGTGGGAATCATTCTCGGAGGACGAGGCCCCAGCCGCACCAGCACCGAAGAAGAAGCCAACCGCGCCAAGTGCAGGCAAGCAGGCCAAGGGAGCTGCAAAGGGCCAAGGGAGTATCATGGCTTTCTTTGGCAAAAAGTGATGTATGAACTACAAAAAAAGAATTGGAGCAGGGAGGCAAGAAATATTACTTTATACCGCTTCCACGCTTCCCCTCATATATCAGCATTTCGATAGGTCAAAACACGGCCCGAAAGCATGGGTTGTCATGTTCCCGATGCCATTATCCTTGCCATTAAATGGATGGATGGCTTGCTCACCCCTTTCAACGGAGATGCACTTGACCAGATCACTTGCAAATACTCCATAAATGGTATCAAGTACGGATCCCCCGGACATCAAGAACCAAATATATATAACTCGGAGACTGAAGGCACACCCAGCTCTTCGTGTATCGACGGCGAAGGACATCAGTGGATGAATCAATGAGCCACTATCCTTTCAGAGTAGCTGTTTGGCCCTGTGGGGGTTCATCATTCCTTGTAGATATATGGGTAAAGGTGCCACACCGAGTTCTCCGTGTGAACTCCGTCCAGAAGTAGTGGGAATCCGCCAGCTTGTGCGACTATGCACTTCGTATGTATGAACATCAATATGCATGCGAGCCACATCCATGCCATGCCCTGTCCTGAGAAAGTCTGGAGTGAAAGCGGGGGTTCACCAATGTAACCAGCGTCTCTTTCTTGTCACACGCTGTACGCTATTATCCCCCTTAATCAACAAAGGGGATGAAAAGAAGATATCAGCGTGTTGAAGCTGCTATCAAGCAGAAGTCGGAGATGCTCCTAGACCAGTCGGTGGATGCGCAAAGGTAACGGTAGGAATAAGTCACTCTGATCAGCATCTTCATTTCCCCAACTCCACAACGCTCGGCTTCTCATGGCAAACCGACGCTTTTTTGCTTTTTGTCCTTGTTCGCCGGGATGCAAGATGAGAGTATGACGAGACTGGCGACAGGGAAGAAGTTGCAGGGAAACTGATAAAGATACAACCAGCAGCCAGCAGCCAGCAACCAGCTGTTCTTATATAAACTGGCCTGCGACCTTTTTCACTCCTATGCCACGTTCTTTTCTCCCCAGGCTGGTTTAATATTTTCAAACTAGATAAACGCCAATATGAAGCCTGCTATTCTACGAGCCGTTTTGCTCACCGCGGTGCTCTGGGAGAACGCCGACGCTGCTGGATGGGGATCGTCTGCGCGCAGCCTTCGAGGACGTGTCGATGATTTACTGTCGCTGAGAAGCGCGTGTCCAGATTATGTCGAATACTCGAAGCAGAAACAGTAAACTAAACCCTCTCTTCTTCCTTCAGCGTGAAGGTTCTCGCGTATTCAATCTGCGACCATGTTTTACTGACCTGTTGCTCCTCTCCAGTCCCCCATACAGCGAAGGACCGCTCAAGCTCTCGTTCCAACGCCCCGTCGAAGAATGCCGGACATTCAAATCTCCCGCTGTCGAACAAGTGATTGAGGATATCACCTCTCGCATGACCGATAAGGACCTAGCTAGGATATTCCAAAACGCGTTCCCCAACACCCTCGACACGACCGTCCGATGGCACGTCGACGGTAAAGACTCGAAGGCAAACAAGAAGAGATCTAACGCCCGCCGGGACGGCTCCGTATGGGACGGAGCCCAGTCATTTATCGTCACAGGTGACATCAACGCAGAGTGGCTTCGTGACTCTACGAACCAGTTGGCCCAATATCAGAAACTGGCCGGGAAGGATCCCGCTATCAAGAGTCTCATACTTGGAGCTATAAATACACAGGCCGAGTTTGTGATCCAGTCACCATACTGCAACGCCTTCCAACCACCCCCTCCTAGCGGTATCTCACCGGTCCCCAGCGACCAAAAAGACGCGGTGCATCCTGCATACGAACCATCCGTGGTCTTCGAGTGTAAATATGAACTCGACTCCGTTGCTGCCTTCCTTTCGCTGGGCAACCAGTTCTACGAGAATTCAAAGTCAGATGCCTTCCTGACAGAAAGATGGTACAAGGCTCTCGACACCGTCTTGAACTTGGTCGACAAGCAATCCGAGTCTACCTTTGACCATAACGGACAGTACGTTCGTAACGAATACACATTCCTACGCGAAACCAACCTTGGTACCGAAACGCTCAATCTCAATGGCATCGGCAACCCATTGAACAATGGAACCGGTCTTGTACGCAGCGCTTTCCGTCCCAGCGATGACGCCAGCAATCTCGGCTTCTTCATCCCACCCAACGCCATGATTTCCGTAGAGTTCAAGAAGACCGCTGCCATCTTGCAGAAGGCCGGTAAGAAGGAGCTTGCAGCGAAGCTACGCGGCCTGTCTGAGAGACTCGAGAAGGGCATCTGGGATAATGCAGTAATTGATCATAAGAAATGGGGCAAGGTATTTGCCTTTGAAATTGATGGATACGGCTCGAATATCTTCATGGATGATGCCAATTTGCCTTCATTGCTATCGCTACCTGCGATGGGATTCGTCGACAAGGACAACGAGGTCTACCAGAACACGAGAAGGATGATTCTCTCCAAACAAGGGAACCCTTTCTACTTGACTGGAACTGATTTCCACGGAATTGGCGGTCCACATAGTAAGTTCCTCCATACCTACTGCTCAACAGGACTTAAGAACTAAAAGCTAGCCAATTAACTCTACAGTCGGTGTCGAATACGCCTGGCCAATGGCTGTTCTCATGCGCGCACAAACTACAGATGACGATGATGAGATTATGGAATCTATCAACATGGTCCGCGACTCCAGTCTTCTCGGCCTCATCCATGAGAGCGTGCACGTAAACAATGTCCAGAAATACACTCGCAGCTGGTTTGCCTGGGCCAACAGTGTTTTCGCCCAGACCATCCTTGACATTGCTGAGCGTAAACCTCATCTTATATTCGGAAAGGGCGCAAAGCCATACAAGATTGGTGGCAATAACAATGGATACGGCGATAATGCTTACGGCGATAACAAGGCATAGAGCGAATTGCCTAGAAGAGTTGAATGTCTTTTTCGTAAGCTGGTTGTAATACCCTTTTTTGTCCATTTATATAATTCAGGACGCAACTTGAACTCGTCAATTAAATATTATTCATTCTCCAACTTGATATTCAACTTCACTCAATAGTATGGCAGGTAGATAGGCTTGAAGAGTGGGTATTAGTAATCCATCGGTTCAATCAGAAGCTTAAATCGAACATCCATGAAAAAAAAAGTATTCGAGGAAATAAAGTAATTTACTCTGAAGAAGACAAACCAAAGCACAATGTCCGCACGCAAGCGAAACGAGTTTCTAGACATCGAATCCGAAGACGAAGGGGGAAGCGATGTGGGCTATGACTCTGAAGCCGCACAGGAGTCAAAGGGACGAACTAGCAGGAGAAAACAGACCGTGACATCCTCGGCGCGACCTACAAAGAGACAGAAAATATCATCGGATGATGAGTCGGGTGTGAGTGACGAGGAGGAAGAGGAAGCGATATCTCCCAATCTCTCAAATGCGATAGCGATAGAGGCAGAAGCGGACGCAGAAGAGCTAGAGGAGGGGGAAGAGGAGCTCGAAGTGGACGAAGAAGAACAAGAACCAGAATCAGAAGAACGATCCACAAAGACAACGAAGAAACTAAAACCATCGAAAAAGAATAAAACGGGCGTCATCTACCTCTCCTCCTTACCTCCTTACCTGAAGCCGTCCGCGCTTAAATCCCTCCTCGTTGCCCGGGGTTTTGGGCCGATCTCCAAAGTCTTCCTCTCCCCTCATGTTCCCGGCACGGGGGTATCCAAAGCTTCCTCGCGTTCTCGAAACAAACGACGAATGTACACCGATGGCTGGGTGGAATTTGAATCTAAGCGGACTGCAAAGATATGCGCCGAGACGCTCAATGCGAGTATTGTAGGCGGGAAGAAAAGCGGGTGGTACCATGATGATATATGGAATATGAAATACCTGCGAGGGTTCAAGTGGGGAGATTTGATGGAGCAGGTGCAGAGGGAGAAGAGGGAGGCGGAGGCAAGGAGGAGAATTGAGGATTCAAAGGCAAAGAAGGAGGAGAAGACATTCCTGAACGGATTGGAGAGGGGGAAGGTGTTGGAGGGCATGAAGAGGAAGAGAGAGGAGAAGGAGAAGGGGAAGAGTACTGCTGGCAGTTCTTCTACTATCACTACTACTGCTGCTGGCGGTGCTGATGTCGGCAGAGCTAGGATGGTGTTCAGGCAGAATGAGGTTAAGGGCAATGATGTGAAGGGCTCCAAGGTGAAGGAGAAGAAGGTGAATGCTGATGTGCAGCGAGTCTTGTCGAAGATTTTCTAGATGTCTGCCTGTTAAATATACCCGCTATTCAAGCAATTCATGTCTACATAAATCCAGCGTATCAGTCAGTTCCGAGACATGAGCTGAACTTCATAAATATCTAGATATATATACAACTGATGATTGACGAGACGTAAAAAGTGGAAAAGTTGAATACGATCTAAGGCAAGGTGGCCGAGTGGTTAAGGCGCACGGTTCAGGTGTCATGTGACTCCGCGTACTTCCGTGTCATGAAAATGGCGTGGGTTCGAATCCCACCCTTGTCAGTTTTTTTCGACGCAGAAGAAGAATTATTTTTTGTTCTTTTTTTTACCGCATAGAAGAAAGAAGACATCATGTGGATAATATAATAGTACTAATATTCACCGTGATTATTGACCAAGAATGGGTGAAATACGTTATATTGATTTATATCTAATTTACGCAAACCCATCATGAAAGTCATTAGCTTTTATTTACTTCTTTCATCCTCCTTACTCAACGTGGAGCTCCTCAAAGTCATCAAGCAGCTCGTCCATATTTATCTGCGGCACTCCGTCATCGCTGTGAGCATTGTCATCCTCACCGTCAGCACCCTCGATACCCTCCATCTGCTCAGGATGAGCCTGTTTCTGTTTCCGCTGCGCCTTGTAAAGTGCCAAGGTGCCTCGTAGCTCTTCATCCTCTTCAACGTCACGCAAGAACATCTCAAAGTCGTCCTCCAGTCGGTTCTGGCTCTGCTTCTTGTTGGAGGGTTGCTCATCGTCCTCAACACGATCCAAACGCTTGAGACGCCAGTTGCGGCTCTTGTTCTTCTTCTTTCTTGGATAGTGCTTCTTAACTAACATGACATCTGGGAAGCTTGAGTTATATGTGCTGCTGTCTTCGATGGCTTCGTAGTTTTCGTTATTGAAGTTGGTTCCTGTCAGATGGTATCCCATGACGGAGTCTCCCGGGTGAAGAACTCCACCAAGGTGTGTGCGTGTAAAGTAGGTAGTATCGTTGTGGCCCATGTCGGAAGCACGAGCGACAGTGGCTTCAGCGAGGTAGAACCGGCCGGTAGAGCGACCGACGGGTTCAATGTCCATGACCACGAATTCGACTAGTTCTTGAACATCGGCAACATTTTTGAAGGGAGCCCTCCAGTAGATGTTTGCGGGGATATCTGTGGTCTGTAGTGTGTTTGGGTCCAGGAGATTGATGGCCGTGCCAACTCTGTAGCACAGCGTGAGTGGATAGATATTTCCGAGTGATTTTGCGAGCTTGATAGGAAGTGCCACAAGGTCGTCTTTGCAGATAGGTATTAATTCCACTGAGTAACTGATTTTGTATGACTTGGTTGACGTGTGGACATCCATGGAGATAAGTTGCTGTGATTTCTTCACCCGGACAGGAGCGACAGAAGATAAGAAATCTACCAGTCTTTCGGCATGATTCCTTTGGGAGTAGTAAAAGTCCAGCCCATCTTTGACTTCCTTGATATTTATCGTATCTTTGTGTGCACCATGCTTGAGAATAAGCTGTTCAAGGTAGAGGAAAGTTCGCTTGTGGGGGACCTTTTGCCGCACTTGAACAGATGCACGCCATGTATTGACGGTGTACGACTTGGCGCAATCCGGGCATTGCTGATACGCGACCACATATTCCACCTCAAAGGTTTGCTGCAATATCGTACCCTCGAATACCTCTTGCTGAATGGTGATTTTCACCTTGATTCGTCTTGAATGGGGCTCGGTCCATAAAAAGCTAGCGTCGATGATTCGAACTTTGTGTAATCCTTTCAGTTTTCGCAGGCAAAGTGCAAGTAGTTCTCTCGATTCGAGGGCGGCGCTGATATATTGGGTTGGAGGCTGCAGCCATCGTTCACAGTCACGGCAGATGTGAAGGGTACCTTCTCGGGGAATACCCTCTGAGATATCGATCGTGAGTTTAATACAATCCTCGCATAGAGCACCGGCAGCACTCGTTCCATCTATAGGGGCACCACAGTTGCAGCAAAGAATCCTATCAACAAAAAAGTTAGCACGTAAACATTTGTAATATGAGGGGTACCACCGGTATGGACGTACGTAGCGGCCTGTTGTTCGGGCTGGAAGCCCACAGACTGAATAGACACGGGAGCGTCTAGATCCATCGACATGATGACGGGTCTATCCTGAAATTTGATTTTATGGTGAAGATGTGGAAGAAGGAAGAAAGACAAGAAAGAGGGGAGTTTGAAGTCATTCTTTTGATATTTCGCCGATAAGAAATTCGCCGCCCAAAAAATATTTATCGGTGTTTGCTCTGTTTGCTCAGTCAGCTTACTCAGCGAATTGCATATTTTCGCGATGGCGAAGAAAAAGCGTTTCGATGAAGCTGTCTGAATGACGAACAGCTAGCAAAGAAGAGCATCCAACAGCGAGATGAGTGGCATTGCGTTACAAGGTGCCAGGTGTCGCGCCTGTCGCACCGCCGTGCTTCAATCCTTTCTTTCGATTAGTGGCACCCCGGTTCCTTTAGTCGTCCATCGGCCTCGCCTGTCTTTCCCCAGTCTCCCTATTCGACGACGGCCGTTACCTCTGATTCGAGCGCAGGCATTCAGTGAACGCAACTCGGTAGAGGCCTCCAATATAGAGCCTACACAGTCTGAGAATGTGACTGAAACTATCCCAGAGCAGTCTTCCGAAAACACTAAACATGTCCCCTGGTACCTCGAAGACACCGAAGTCCAATCCCGCCCACATAACGAGCAAGTATTGCCGCCGCTCCCACCGAATCCGCCTCCAATTCTCAATGACCTCCTTCATTATATATCCATGGACGCTGGTCTCGATGACCTCGCTCTTCTCGACCTGCGAGGCGTCGACCCACCCCCAGCGCTTGGGGCTAATCTCATCATGATCATAGGAACTGCTCGAAGTATTAAGCATTTGAACGTCGCGGCAGATCGAACTGCTAGGTGGCTTCGATCTACATATAAGCTTCGCCCTGTTGCCGATGGCTTGCTGGGTAGAAATGAGCTCAAGATCAAGCTGCGGAGGAAAGCGCGGAAGGCCAAGTTGGCGAGCAGTGTTGGTGCTAGCATTAGCACAAAGGATCACGGGCTCACCACTGGATGGATATGTGTAAATGTTGGTGGTGTGGAGAATGGCAAGTCGGAGGCCAGTGAACAGCCAGAATATGAGATCGTGGGTTTCAAGGAGTCGGATGAAAAGGCACGCATCGTTATACAAATGGTCATTGAGGAAAGGAGGGCTGAGCTGGACCTTGAGGGCCTTTGGAATAAACCCCTCTTGAAGGCCGCCAAAAACCGCGAGAAAGTCACCAATATACAGGAGGAGGCACAGACAGATAAAAAGGTTGACCCTCACCCGGATCCTCAAAATGACGGTGCTGGAATGCCTTCTAACCAAATAAACAGCAACACCCCTAACAAGCAAGGCTTCGGATACGAACAAAGAAGAGGCCTACATACCAGAAGCTCACTTCAATCAGATCCCTCAACTGCTCCCTCTGGTACCAATTCACAGCCGCTAGAAAATCCCCCTCACATACATCCTCCTAACCCTTTGGCTCCGAAATCTTCTCCTATTCTAACTCTTTTCGAACAACTACTTCAACTTCCCCCAGACCAAATCCAGCAAGAACTTGGAAATGGTCCCCACGACAAGGATTCCTCGCTATTCTTACGATCACTCCATCATTATTCTTCCGGCCCCTACGCTGAAACCGGACTTCTAGACCGTTTAAAAGTTATAAGGGCTACGGTAGAGTGGGGCCATCCAGGATACACCAAATTCGATATATATGACGCTTTCAAGGAACTGGCTGTGTCGGGGTACGAGATTCCAGAGGACGAGGCGCTTAAGACCGTCCATACTCTACTTTTCAGCCACTCCCCAGCCGATAAGCCTGCCATTGGCCCTTCTCGTTCAGAGAGCCCCAACCTAGAGCTAGCATTACAAGTCCTCGACCACATGAGTCTTCGCGGCATGGATGTTCTAAGCCAAGAGGTCTTTATTATGCTTCACAAAGCTTCGGCGTACCCAACCCATGTACGCCGTGAGGGTCATTCAAATTCTCATCAAGTTGAAAGCATAATGAGGGTATCACCGGAAGATTACAATCTGGCACGAACGACACAAAAGCGACTCAGGATTCTAAGAGCAGCTGCCGGAGTTCAATTTGATGCCGACCACTACCTTGATCTCCTACGCATACATTTTCACCATGGAAACTTTGACGAATTCTGGAGGAGATGGGATCGACTGACGCTTAGGCAGCTGCCCCATACGAAGGAACACTACATGCTTCTATTTGACCTTCATGCAGAGCTCGGTAATGAAAGCCTTGCATCAGAGTGTATCTTCAGGTGGTTCCCTATGATGAAAAGAGAAGAGCCTCCAGTCGAGATGGACGAGGATCTGGCACGGTCTATTCTAGGCTGTCTTTCGGTAGCTGATCCTGCCATGCAGCGCAAAGTCAACGAGGGCCGGCATTCGACATCTGTTGCGATGCTACAGGAATGTGTCTCCCTTTTGAATCTTGAAGCGGAGTTTGACGAGGGGCGGAATTGGGAAGAGGAAAGACAAGAAGAGTATATGAAAATGTAATATAGATGTACTTTATAATATGAATAGAACTGAATAGCCATTCAAACCATTCAAGCTGCTCTATATCGATGTGTAGTACAGGGTTGAGTCGGCCATACTAGCGTTTAAATGTACCTCGGCTTCATTTGTCCGGCGTTCATATGGAGAATCTCAACGCCGTCAAGAGCTTCAACTTCAACTTCTTCAACTCCAACCTACAGCCATCTTCTGTTCGCGACGAGAGGCATGAGTCTCTCCCGTCCTATTCATAATGGAGTACATGTCCGCCTTGCAGAATGACTTTGACGACTTCAAACCCTCTCTCTTCGGTAAATAGCTAAACAACGTCACATCCTCTTCCAGCTCATGTAGACAAGCCATAACATACTAAACCATTCTATCCAGAACTCCTATCCGAACAACAGCTATCCGCTCTTCTCCCTCCATCTCTCCGCTACCTCCTCGCCGTCGCCACCCACAGACACCCTCGCTATCTCCTCCGCATCCTTAACTCCTTCGACGAAGTCTACGCCCTCATCTCCCTGCTCGTAGAGCGCTACTACCTACGCACCTTCGGCGGCTCATTCACAGAAAACTTCTACTCGCTCAAGCGCGAGCGCGTCCTTGAGATCAAAAATGGCGAAGTCCCGCGCGCCCAGCTCGGAGCACCCGACGCGGTGCGCGAAACGCTCAAACTGCGCAATTCGGACGTTTGGAAAAATCTAGCTATCATGGTTGGATTGCCATATCTTAAACGCCGCCTGGATGAAGGGTACGATATACATGCTGCTCCGCACGCGGCGTTGGCTGCAGCTGGAGGAGGAGGTGGTGGTCTTGGAGGAGGACCGCATTATCGACCGGCAGATGACCTACCGCATAACCCGACAGTTCGACAGAGGTTGATGTATTATTATAAATGGTTTCTAAGGAATGTGTACCCGTCCATCAACGCGGCGTACTACTTTTCGATACTGGCGTTTAATCTGGCTTACCTGTTCGATAATACGAAATACTCGTCGCCGTTCCTATGGCTGATTGGAACGAGGATACGGCGGCTGGGAGCCGCGGATCATAAGGCGATTGCCATGGCGACTGCACCGCCTAGTCAGAGCCCGGCACAGAGACTTGCTGGACGGTCGCGGCCTCGCTCTGGTGTGCTTGCTGCTTTGAGTCCGCAGAATGTATACCCGCATCTGCTCGGGTCGCTCAAGCTGCTGCTTCCCGCGTCGATATTTGCGTTGAAATTTCTCGAGTGGTGGCATGCTAGTGATTTTTCGAGACAGCTGGCTCGAAAGGCTACGGAGACTCTGGATTTGCCTGCGCCTGTGGTGATGGGTATGCCGGCAGTTCTTCCTCCAAAGCCCACCCTGGCTGAAAAGGGAGGACCGAAACCCATGGCAGGGAAAGAAGGAGAGGAGAAGCAACCATTTAAACGATCTCAGCCACCCATTTCGTCCACCTCGTTATTACCTATATTCACCGTTCCAATACCCCGTCCCGAACCTGATTCGCACCACGGCGGATCGCAGGGGATTTGCCCCATATGTCTTAACCCTCTTGTGAACCCTACGGCGTGCCAGACGGGGTATGTTTTCTGCTATACTTGTGTATTCCGCTGGCTGAGCGGCGAGCATGAGAGACAGATTGATTTCATGAATGGGGCTGGTGGCAGTGCTGAGTGGGAAGATACAGATAGTGTAGCTGGCGGAGCAAATACGGATGCACATGAGCGAGTAAATGTAGATGGAGATGGCGAGGCAAAGGATAATCTTAAGAGCAGAGAGGGGAACTGGGAGAGTGGGAAAGGTCGATGTCCTGTGACGGGTCGGCGGGTTCTTGGAGGCACGGAGGGTTTGAGGAGGGTTCTTGTTTAATTTATATATAATAATAATATCCGATGTTTCGAAATCTCCTAGCTGGATTATGACTTGTGCTTTTTAGAAGGTATAACTGTAACTGTTTGACGTTGGTGTTTAGCGGAAGAAAGCTGATATCTATCCTATTCTATGTCTTTGATATCACGCTATGTATGTATATATGTATAATGTAAGGTATGCAGCTGGGATATATGCAGATATAAATGCTCGGAGGCAAGCAGAATCAGAAGCTGAGAAAATAGGCACCAGTCGTGCCAACAGGCGGGGATGATAGACCATGTCTAGGGGAAAAAATATAGCAAGGAGACTGAAACTGCGGCAATGCAACCGTATGAATGGAAACACCATAGCTAGGGGCGGGTACTCGTCTATTTCGAGAAAAAGACCCCTAGCTGCAAAAGGGCGAGAAACACTCTTCAAAAGGCCAACGAAGTATGCAATCATGACGCGAGGAAAAGGATGGAGTAAAACGAATGCAAGTAGGCTGGGAAGGGAAGGGCCTGCGAATAAACACCCCGACATCCCTTCAAGAACAAAGAGGTATCATCATGTATATATAGATAAAAAACCGAACATCCTGTTGCTAGGAAAGACGCTTTAAATGCCCAACCACCATTTGCCTCTTTCGTAAACGAAGAAACCTGTCGCTGTCATCGGCACAATCTTCATATATCCGATAGTCAACCCGACCCAAAACCCTCTGAATCCACGCTCCCGCAAAATCAATTTTGCAGTTTCCATGATGCGCATCCTGCGCCCGTCGCCGACTACACCACCAACCTGCATCCGCCGCCGAATTACTTCAAACGGATACGAAGAGGTTTGCGAGGCAAGACCCGCCACTGCGCCGGAAAACAGCTGGGCGGAGGCAGTGAGTTGGGCACGGTGGGAGCGTGGCGCCTCCTGGCCAGCTTGTGTCGGGATTTCGGAGCGGGGTATTGTGGTGTAGGGTGCTAGGGAAGGTGAGCGGAGCCAGTCGCCTACCGTGTCGTGGGTGAGAAAAGATACACCGGCATAGGGCAGCATGCCAATGACGGTGGGGGAGAAGCCGCGGTAGAAATTGGCAAGACCGGATTTGGGCGTTACTTTTTGAACGGTACCAGATGCTGATGTGGATGTGGTGGCTCCCGTTGGCTCGTTATATATCTGCCGACATATACTCCGCAAGGAAGTTCTTGAATGCTGTTTCGTCTCAAACGCAAGCCGCACTCGTATGAGCTCTAACGGATATGTGCTAAACACGGACGAGATACCGGCTAAACTACCGCTAATCAACCTGCGAAACGGAGTCTCTTTATCTTTCGTGGGGATAAGAGCCGCTCGAATCTGTTCGTATGCGAGGAACTTGATCGCGGCATATGGAAATATACGTAGTAACGTTGCAGAATGTCCCTTGAATAAGCCGCGCACGCCTTCTTGGTTATTTATATTCTGCATCGCCTTCACGAGGCCCACCCAGCTGCTTGCATATTTCGTGAACTGGGGATTCGATGCCTGGAAGAGGATCTTGACTCTGTCTAATGGGCCGACGACGGTTTTGGCCTATAAGATAGAAATGAAAATACCCGTTAGCGATTCGTCGATCCCGATCATGGGCTTTGGTTGAGAACACTTACCGCACACCCGGCCAACCCTCCAGCTAATCCGCTTCGCAGCAAATAGTCCAAACTTCGCTTATCCACATCCCTTCGCCCAGCGACATCTATTTGGCCGCCAACGGCATTTTTATTGCTGATACCGGACTCCATGGGTGCCGGCGCGGATGAGAGAGACGGAGCATTACCTCCCGTGGTAGCTGGATGGCCCGCACCAGTCTGTAGTGTATTCGATAGAGGGTTCGCTGTCGTAGCAGGATTCTTGCTTGTGTTTGTATTTGTGGTTGCTGGTGTCGCTGTAGCGTGTTGTAACGAGTTGTGGTCGTGAATTATCATCGTCGGAACTCGGGTATTATGAATTTTCGCCCGCTGGGCAGATGCCGGAGTGAGAGAGGCAGTAGTAAAGAACTGTGAGGCGAGAAGTGACTGGTGGCTGTCCGCATTATCGTCTGGAACGGACAGCTTAATATCAATAATATGCCCAGACCGATTCGAGAGTTGTTAGCTGTGAGAAACTGCGAAGCGCTGTCGTTGCTCCTGAACATCGATCTGCCTCCACAACGTCATGAAATTTCCCTTTAATTTTCGCAGCGGCCGTTCGGTTGCCCGCGGTAAAATCGCAGGTGGCGATGCACGTGATATGGGGTTCAACGCCGTTCACGTGTTTGGCCTTTTTATGTGCTTCAAGAGATACCAAAGAGAGAATCCAAAGAACCAAATTCTATAGATATTTTCCAAGACTAAACACCAGGCTATGCTTTGATAATGGGGGAATTGTTGAAAAGTGTTGAACGCCCAACAGATACAGAGAATTTCAACACAACATCCTAGCGTCGAGGTAGAAAAACATCACCAAGGGAAGGGGAAAAAAAATCCCTTCACAAGGACAACAAGTAGTGACCGGAGGAAACGAAGGCCAACAGTACACCGTATTAAATGCATATATGCTTCAGTATAAATCTGAGAATAATTTTGTTCCCCAAGCCCAATTTAATAGTAGCAAAATGCCAGCCTGAAAACCGCTTCCAAACAATTCTAAAAACAACAAGAGTGGAAATCACAAAAAGCTAGTGAGGAAGTTTTTTTAATGATATATCGCTTACCATAAAGCAGGGGAAAGAAGAGAGAAAGAAAAAAAAGAAAGACACAGAAACGGAGGTCGTAATTTCGTAGACGTCGTGATGGGAGAAGGTTGATACACAAGGGCGAAAGGTTGTCGACGTCTATTTATTTGGTACCCTGGCGGCCTAGCGGTTTGCCTTGTCGATTTGTTAGTTTGACATCTCGCGCCGGCTCTGCGTTTGACTTCTTTAGCCTTTTAGCCGGCCGGTCTGCTTCGACGTGGAGATGGCCGTTCTCTCTCATGGCGGTGAGATTGCGCCACTTTAGACAACGCTGTTTGGGGTTGTCAATATAAGTCTTTGTCCGAGTAGACATTCTAAGTGTTGGTTCCTCGGAATCTTCTCGCTCAGCATCTGCGGTCAGGTATTCCTTTCGATTCTTCATGTATTTCGCTACAGCCTTCCGTTGTAGCTGCAGCTCCTTGTGTAGCTTTAACTCCCGAGCCCCGCGTGTATCAAGCCAGCTGATTAACTTGTCGAGATCTTCCTCGTCTTCATAGTAGCCCCATTCTTGAGCCGTGGAGACCCCGTGTGGACCTTCTTCGGCCTTCTTTCGTTCGGCAACAGTCGTTTGAAATTGTTGCATGTATTGTTTATTCAATTCTTCTGGAACATCAATGAAGCCCTCTCGTTCCATCTCATCCGGTCCTTGTACCCAAAGTCGCCCATTGGAATAATTTGCGGAGGCGGTAGAACTGTTCGGTAGTCCTTCATACGGCATCGCATTTCGCTCAAACCAGTAATACCGATTCCAAAACCTGTCTTTGCCCAAAATTCGATTGCGCGGGCAATCCGCTTCTCTCAAATCATTATCCAGAACGAGAATCTCGGCTTCACATGACTCGATCTTATTCTTCTCGTCTTCGATCTTTTTCAAAACTCGTTGATACTGTTTGGATCCTTTCGGCTGTTTAGCAGCTTGCTCCTTGCGCTCTTTCTCTGCATCTTGTCGGCGTTTTCGTTCAAGAGCACGGTTAGCTCCACCCCGAAGCGACGGACCCGCTGGACCGTCTTCATCCTCAGTATCCAGCACCATCTCAGAATCTTCTTCGGCCACGCCGGCCCTGGTCTCAATCATTTCCTCGACTTCTGGAACAAGCGACGGCTGATTCTCGGGCTGAAGTTGTTTTCTTTCATCGTTTAGTCGACGTAATTCTTCAAGCCTATATTGAGTTTTTTTTTGGATTAGCATGTTATAGCTAGCACCACTACCAGGGTAATAATACTTACGCAGCCTTTCGTGCACGTTGTAACTCGATCTTTTCCTTGCGGAATTCCGTCATCTGGTTGCTGCATTCTTCAAGATAATTCTTGACAGCCTTAGTCTCAAGTGTCAACATACAGATGATCTGTAGGGCCTGTGCTCGAAGGTTGATGTCCATAGTTGAGTACTGTAGTTGGGCAGTTTCCCGAGTAGGTTCGGCATTTAAAGGTGCTAGGTGAATGAGAATCTCTTCGCATGGCTTCTGAAGCCTTGGTTTGGTAGACAACCGATGCAGAAGTCCAACCATGATAAGCTCCCATCCACCATTCTTGAACTCACGTTTTCTAAGACAGTCAATCCAGTCAAATTCTCCAAACATGTCAGCGGCTCGATGTAGTTTGACATCTCCAGAATTAGACTGGGGTGGCGATGGGGGTGCAGGAATTTCCGCCTGAATTTTTGCAAGACTGCTTCTGGTGGTCCTCCGTGGTGGTTCTGGCTCTTGTTCCGGCTCTGCAATCCCTTCCTCATCCCCCTGCTCCTCCTCATCCTCTTCTTCTTCTGACTCGTCTTCTTCGGGGAGGGGTGGAAGAGAGATTTGGATTGCGCCATCCTGATCCTTCTCAGCATTTACGAGTATTTTGAGCACCGCACAGTGAACTTCGACGAAGAGCTCGCAGTCCATCTCTTCAGAAGAAAATCGCATCGCCTCTACGAAATCGTCAAAGGTAAAAGAATCAAGCTGAAACACTTCGCAGTACACATTGAGCGTGCTCCAGGCTTCAAGGAGTAGACCGACGGAAGACGGTTTCATATTCAAATCGGCTTGCTCTTCCGATCCATCGTTGAGGAATTTTAAAGGTGGTCGCTGAGGTCGATCCTTTTCGGGTGCAATGTCGAGATCCTCGATAGGATATTTGATTGGGGGGGGAGGCGGCGTGGGAGTTTTTTGTTTGATAACGACTGCTAGGTTCGAAGGAAAGGAACTCGTGTTTAACATTGGTGGTGGTGCTGAGATATTTTTCATGCGGTCCTTTTTGTTCAAGCCAAATGAAGGGTTGCCGTTCAGTGCGCGTCGATAAGCAAGATATTGCTCCTCTTTTGCTTTTGCGAGTTCCTGGGCGGATTTCGCCTTCTGTCCTTTCCCCTTGGAATTGACCGGGCGGTTTTGCGATGCGAAAAACCCGAACAAAGCCTCGTCCTCTTCCTTCTCGGCAGAAACGTTGGCCTTCTTGCCTGCCTTGTTTCCATACTGGAGGTGCTTTGGTACCTCCGTGTCGATATGGTAGCGCTCAGCTATTTGGGGTTTTACGAGCCATGGTGCACCATTCCACGATTCTCTTGAGACGGTATTTTTGATGAAGGAGCGAAGCATCTGTTTGGTAAATATTTTCCGGTCACGAGCCAGGTGTTCATCAGCCAGCAGCGCCTCCTCGTCATTCCGGTTGAGTAGTTTCACGAGGTACCGCGACGACGCCCGCCGTTCAACTGTGCCACCGGGGCTGAGTATTTCTGGAAACCTTGCCTTTTCCCGGATTATTCCTTGTAGCCGTGATCCGTTCGTGAGCAACACGTTGACTCTTTCCCCGGGGTAAAAGTCCTGTTTGAAATCCTGAAAGATGTAAGTAACCATAGCAAAACCGCCGCGCAGACCACCTAATCCCATACCTCAAAAATTTGGTCCACTGTATAGATAAGATGTCAGTCTATTTAAACGCTAAGCATTATCAATTTGGTAATTGGTACGCACCAAGACTGTCTATCCGGGAGATAGTGGAAAACTGAACTTTTCGCAGTACAGGTTCTTTGAGTGGTTCGGGAAACGCGCTGTTCACCTCCTTGGATCCTTCGGTCTGCAGTCGCGTCCGTCAGTCCATCTTCCTCAGTAAAACTCTTCCGCGCCGTAACGTACCTCGCTCCTCAGAGCCTCGAAGAAATTTAGGGAAGAATGGCCGGTGATCTCGCAAATAAATCGCCTCTGCAATTTAATCCAAAATATTTAGTATGAACCCAATCGCATTCGAACGGTTGTTAGGTGGTAGTTTTGCACTCGGCGTGATATGATGGACCTGGACGGAGGCAGTACCTGTTTGTAAAAGTTCATTCTACAAATGGTCAATGTTTGTACTAGCGGCGTGAAAACAGGAAGGGTGCAGATCATGACTTACCTTTGCAGGAATGGCTCATAGCTGGTGAAAACCTCGTTGGTTTCGGGTATCACCCAAACCTAGACTCCGGAGTAAGCACCATGCAGCTGTTCAGAGTCTTCCAACAGTAGAAAACGGAACGAACCTCTGAATTGTCATCCTCAATGGTCGGCCTGGGCAGAAACTGCACCGGCTTCCGCTTGAACAACACCATATTGAGCCTAAGAGTATCTCCAAAAAGAAAAAGAAGAAAAAAACTCTCGCCGGTGTTATATACAGGCGAACATGCGGTCAGCGGTTTAGCTCCGAGCTGGATGCGTAAGTCGAAGTGCGTAGGAGGTATGTAAGTATGTATATATGATGGCGAGAGGTGATTGTAATTAGACACGCGAGTCCACGGTGGTATAATGCAGTGTATCTGGGTGTCAAAACTAGAATTCGATTAGCTGGTGCCTACACTTCGGCAAGCTGTATATGCAGGCCAAGGCTAAGCTTGGAGGATTGATAGTCGCGAGCGAATAGAGGTGGTATGGTGGGTTTACGCGTAAAGGAGTGTTATCCATGTGGTTAGAGAGAAGAAGACTCACGGCAATCAAACAACTAGACGCGTCCAAAGGGCATAACGGGTGATCACGAACGGGTATGGGAGTTCTGCCGGAGCTTATAGTTCTAGTAACCAGGCGTAGTATGTGAGCGAGTGATGGTGGTTGACGAAGAGGAGGATGGCGGTTGGTGGTGAAGAGAGAGAAGAAGAAGAAGAGGTTGAGTTCGAGAAGGAGGAAGAAGAAGAAGAAAGCGGAAGAAAGCAAGAAAGAACTAAAAGAGTAGTCAGCAGCGGCTTTTGGGGGGGAAGCGCTGAAAAAGGGCAGAAAAACTTTCGCGGGCGGGTTTTGGCTTTACGCCGTGTAATCTGCTCTGTTGAGTATGAGTATGAGGATATGAGGGTAGAGTATATAGAATTCTCTTGTTCATGTTAGTCTCCTCTTCTTCTCCTTCTCTTCTTCTTCTTCTTTATCATCTTTATCATCTTCTCCTTAAAAGATTCCTCTTCAGCATATGCTCTCTGCATGTCTGTATACTATGATGTCTGGCGGGTCGTTAGCGCCGTACCGTACCGTAACACAAATACTCCGTACTTGGCGCCTGTTCAGCTTCCTCCAAACGCCCTCAACCTCAGGCTGTGATATCTTCTTCTTCCTATATAGAATGATAGATCTTACTGTCTGCATCAGTATACCCTCAAAGGTATACAGTCAGACTGAGCATCAACTACTCGAATTGACGTGGTGGTGCCTTATCCCCCCCTCAAACACGCCAATCTTAATTTCCTCGGGCTTCTTCTGCCCCAAAAAGGGGGGGTGAGAGAGAGAACCCACCCGCACGCCAGCCCTTTTGTCCCTCGCCTGCCCTTCGCCCACCCCCAAACACCATCGTGTAAGTACTCGTTGTGCTCAGAATTTATCGCTGATTTCAGTCATTACGCCGGTTTATCTCTTACTTCTCTCTACTTTTTCTACCTTTGGATTATCCCCGTGAGCTGGTATCTATCCTTTGGTTGAGGTTTGCTCAGGGTTGCCCGGAGCTTCGGATATCTGTCGGTGAGCCGTAAAATCGAAGAAATGGTCAGTCAACATTTAAAGACCTGTTCTTTTCACTCCATGGGTATTCCTGTTTATTTTTCCCTCTACCCGAAGGCCGGTGGTATTTAAAATGCTGGCATTATATATGACACTATAAGTAAAACATCGCTACGACGTGAAATACACCACCATGAACCCTACCCAGCTCCCCACAACCCCCAGTGCAGAATATGCACTTGTAAACATCAGTGGTAGAAACTCATACCGTTCTCCAAATACCAGTCGGTGCACTAGCGAACAGTACACCACCAGCGGTATAGCCACCGTGTCATACAGTATCGAGAACCGGTCCAGTAGGAAGACACGCTGTCTCGTGGGTACAGGCGCCAACCTCTCAAACGCAAAGATGAACAAAACTAGCCAGAAAATCGTGTAAACAGTCTTGATGGGGAACTCTGCTGCCGTGAAGAGTAGCGGGAACAGCGAGACGTGCCCAGACACAGCGAGGGGACGGAAGGCCCCTAGATATCTCCTGTCCTTGAGAGCTAGTAGACTGAACGGGATTATGATCAGGAGGACGGCCTTTTCATGGACGTGCCAGCCGAATAAGAATGCCGCGTAGGCGCAGAGGGTGATGGCGCCCACGAATGTATCCCAATCGGGTTGTACCCAGAGCTTCACCAGGTATATCTAATCTCCCCGCGTTAGTTTATTCCAACTTAACAATCCAATGGATGCCAGTTCAAAGCAAGAAGAATAAGTCTTACCAGCTGAAAGAAAAATGTCAGTGCAAACGTGTGCTCCTTGGTAATCTCCGGAAGCACAGCAAATGAAGTATCGCCCACAAGGCCCCTCGTCACGCTCGACAGGGCATCACTGTTTACTTGTAACCCAAGCCGGGGCGCCACTATCATCATATTATCAGTAACTGCCCATCTCATCACCAAGTGTAAAGTGACAGACATACCCATAATCAACACCCGGTCAAGAAACGAATACATAGCCCAAATATTCGGCGCCCAATACGCGTGGCACAGTCCCCTCGAAAACGGAAACAACCTATCCTTGATCTGCATCAACTGGCCCAAAGACACGAACGGTCCAAACGCAGCTCCAAAGACACCCACAACACCGACACCAAGCTTGATGATGTTCCCGAACTGGGGCCGGAATACAGACTTAGGGTCAAGGCAATAAGCCCGCAGCAGGTAGACGAAATAAGCTAGCGAGAGATAGAGATAGATATGTTTGAAACAGAGGAGACAAGCAAACAGCACACCGCTATAGAGCAATGTAGATTGTTTACGTGCCAGGACAACCGACAATATCAGAATCCCGTACAGGAAGCCGTTGTACTGGAAGTGAACATGGTCAATTATCAGGAAGCCCGGTGAAAGCAAAATCGACAAACTGGCTGCATGTGCTAGCTGTTTGCTGCTTTGATCCGGCATGGATTTGATATATCTGTATATTCCAAGTTAGTTGAAATTCTCCCTCAAAATTAGATCAAGCGTATATGCAGATGTACCTGCTCAAGCCAAAAACAAGTACAAGTTCCAGCACGATAACAGAAGCTCGCTGGAAATACACCGTCTGCCACGAATCATAGTTCAGATTCTGAACCTCCAACATGGCAGGGTCGATATACGCAGCAGCCCGAGACAGAAGCCATTCCAACCCGGCGAAGAAGGGCGGATAATCCAGTGTCCATTCTGAGGTGTTCTATCGGATTTCAATTAGCGCAGTTCAACTTTTTTTTCACTTATTTTCATGATTCAGAGGTTGAAATTCACCTCGATATACCACTTATCCACCGGCAAAGAACTCGTAATAGCAAGCCAGTTGCGATGAACCTCAAAGTCCGTCGATTTACTAAACACCCCAATAAATTGATCAATTAATCATCTGGTATTCTTCCATTTCATATCTGTCTCAAATGAGCGCGCAAAAGATTCTGCAAGGACGTACTAAGCGGGAAACAGGAGAATTTTAAAAGCTGCGGCCACGATGGCGCATTGGGTTAGCGATGGGTAGAAATCAGCCATTGTTAAGCACCATCACCATCACGGAGACAGACAAGATGGATAAGGCAGAAAGAAGAAAGACGGTACGATTCTCTCAAATGCCTTTTTTTTTTGCTTATGTCTAGAAATAATTCTTACGGAGCGCATCGTCCGACCACAGAGATGTGCTAAAATTAATTTTCGCGTCGCGTGGGTTCCAACACCAAAATGGTCAGACAACCACCTATGTATGCACCGGTCCCTCGCGTACTCTACTGTTCATTAACGTGGGTACCTTTTTCTGAATTAACTCGAAGCCATTGAAAAGATGGTATTTCGTATTTAAATAGCCAAGGAATGCATACTCGGACATGCCATGGTGAAAGTAATCATTAATCACATCAGAAAGGAAAAAATACGACCCAAATAGAACAGAAAGATACATATGATCTACGCCTGCGGAATACCGATAGATATAGGCCTTGGAACAGGGAAACAGTTCGCCATAACATAGTTTTAAAGATGGTACTAAGAACAAACAGAATAATAATGACAAATGACGATATACCACTATCCATTCGTACTCGTGCTTGCGACCGTGGCGGCAGTCGGTGAAGAAGGGTCACCTCCAGATGCCCTGCTGGATACAGCGCCGGCTGGAGTGCTACTTGCATCAGCATTCGTACCATCGCTGGTGACTGAGATTGGTTCACCCGTCATTTCCGAGTGGCGTTTAGCGACCCGTTCCTTGTGCTGGCGGTTTTTAAGGTGGACTTCGAAATTATCTACCGTCATTGCGGGACCGGGTGTGTATAGTTTTCCGGGACAGTCGTGACATCGGATGCGAGGGAAGTATTTATACGATAGTTTCTGGCCGGGATGAGTGACGGTCGGGTTTGTGAGGGGGAGGTTGGTGTTCGGGTCTACGGGTGTATAGCGCATTGTGCCTTCGAATAAATCACGAGGGTATGAGCGCTGGAGATTCGTGAGGCCCCGGACTAACCAGGGCGGAGGAGGTGGCTGTATTATCGGATGTAGATGTTAGTGCTCTGAGTGTTTATACATAAAGAGTAAAAATGCAAATGCAAGTGAAAACGGGCTATGTCTGTGCGTGTTTGTGATCTGTGTGCGGACTTACACCTGGGATTCCGTGCTGAGGAGGATGGGGGGCATCTATGACACCGTTCATTTGGGAAGCTGAGGGCCGTTTTATAGGGGGTACTTGCTGTGCCTGTGTTTGTGGTGGTCCCATAGAGCTACGAGCGTTGCTCTTTGGGGTACTTGCCAAACCTCCAGGGGAGGCTGTATACTGCCTTGACCTCGACTTCAGGTCCTTGAGAAGTTGACGTAGTCTTTGCGCATTGACCTTGAGTTTAACAATAAGCGTTTCCGGAGCTTCAGAGCTTTCTTCCCGATAATCACGCCTTCTAGCCGACGTTCTGGTTTCGTGTCCGTAAAGAGACATTTCGGGGGTGGCTGATCGCCCCGTTATTTGGCCTCGGATGGCGTTTTGCGCTATCGAAGAGGCTTGTCTCATTCCTCTGGTTCGAGCAGTGCCTTGCGCCAGATGGGACATGGCTGGTGATCCTACGGACGATTCTTCACTATCTGAAGAGTCCGAATCGTCTAGGCCATCACGCTGGCCGGCAGCTGCACGGCCTCTTCGACTCGCACCCGACCGTTTGAATAGGCGGCTGTCCTCAATGGATGTGGCGGCGCCAGGTATAACAGAGGAAATGACCATCGTTCGAATAGTTCGTTGACGATCCTTGAGGTCAGGTAAAGCTGGTCCGCCACGCCGATTAACCGAGCGTTTATGTACACGCTGTTCGCGGGAGATGGACACTTCTGTTCTCTCCAGCTCAGCTTCGTTGAGTTCGTAGAGATAAGGAGTGAAATCTTTGGCGGATTGAAATGGGCGGAAGGAGGATAGGATAGGTGAAGGCTGAAAGGCTTGCTTGAGGTCTGGATCATCGATAGGACGACCGTCAAATGGATACGACGTGATATATAAACTCTTGGAAAATAACTGGATCTGTTCCCGGATAGAGTGCGCAATGGCTGTCGTAAATTCACCAGTGAGCGATAAATCCCGCGACATCTGCACCGCGAAGTCTTCGGGGGAGTTGTGTGGATCGTTGATTTCCCATTCAAACTGGTCAACCAGGGTATGCTGTCCGATGGTGATGTTCAGTTTGATCAAAATGCGAAGCTCATCGTTCTTATATGCAGAATACGGAAGGTGTGGATCGAGAGGTTCATCTTCGATAAAGACTTGGGGATAGAAGTTCGCTATTTGGTCTTGAATGCTCTGAGTTACTAGTCGGACAAGCGGAACGCATGATTCCAATGGTAGCCCAAGATCCTCGACTAGTTTTTCCGCAAAGACTTCTGGTAGAGTAACCCGATCATGGAGGTTCCATGTAAATGTATCTCGTAGTTTCACTTTATCCCAATCGATATCCAGTCGAATTGGAACCAGATGCTCAGCCTGCTCAGATTGAGTAAGCATATCATCTCGGGCTATTCGCAAGTCCTTCGCTTTCCTTCCACCGGGTCTCCTTCTATTCGACGGATATAGCAGCTGAGGATGCTGCGATCTCAAATCGGTCCGCGCATTGCCAAATCCTTCATAGCCCGCGCCAAATATAGCTCCAGGATTCAGCTGTCGCTCTTGCTGTAACGAGAAATAATAATCGCGCTCTGCAAGTTTCTGCTGCAAGGTTTCCTGGTGTGGGTTTTTAGTCGCGGCGAGCGCAGAATGTTGCCATTCCCGGTAGAGGTACTGCTCAAGCAAAAGTTTCTCCAGCGGAGTCTCGCGTTGCTGAACAAGTTCACCTCCAGATGGCGGCGATGTCGCAGGTATTATGGAGCCAGAACGCGACCTCTTCCGACTTACTCCATTGCCGTTTGTTTGGGTGGCTGGCGATTGAGGCCGGTTTTCGTCACGGCTAGTGCCATCAACGGGGCCAGTTTGCGAATTAGGAGCTGGCGACGCGGAGGATTTTATATTTTGTTTTCCTTCGGCTGTCTCAGATGTGGCTGATCCATTGCTGTGATGATCTTGCGACAAAGTTGTTGGGTCCTGCAAAGGGCCCTCAATGTGGGAAGAGGTCCCCATTGTTTGCGACAAATCTTGGGATGCGGCGTTCTCAGGTGCTAAGTTTTCTTCCTGTGATTCCGGCCAGGGCATGCTGCTTGAAAAATGCAATGGGTGAATGGAGGCAAAAGGGGGGGTTGTAAGGAGGTGCGCTGTTCTTTTGCAATTGAGGTTAGCCACTGCAAACAAACCTGACAATTCAATTAAACACCCATCCAAAGCATAGCTTTATAGGCCATTATAAAATTTCACAGCTCCATGGAGAGAAAGAACCAAACATACCCAATCCGCGCTCCAGTATCTCTACGGAGTTATCACGAAAGCTCAACGACGCGACCAGGGGGTGAGGTTCGGCAGGGCGCAAGGATAGCCGGTAAGAACGACTTTGGATACGCAGACAACGCGAATAGTGTATCAGACGAACATATTCGATGAGGATCAGAGCATGAATCCCATTATTATTGGCCGTGGCGGCTAAAAGAGGGTCGGTCGGTCTGGATGCTTTGGCTGCACGTCTGTAAACTCTTCTTTCTCTCGGTCTGTTCTGCGCCCAGCGGCTGACTTATCTCGGGTCATGTGACCGTCGGCCAACCAGCCATCGCGAGTTGCTTTTACGATGATCTTACTCTGCAGTATGGAGGAATAGCCAGCCAGTAGTGTATCATTGTGGCTTGGTGGTTATCCTAATCGTTAACTACATACAATATCATTACAGTAAAGTCGCAAAATCAAATCTCAACCAAGTCCTGATCAGCCGCTGTAGAATGCTTTCCCCGGCTAGTCATTTTAATTTTAATCCAAGGTCAACAATTACAGGACGGTGGTCAGAGAACATGACACCGTTGTCAAACTTGGTGGCAGGGACGCCGTAGCCTTTGACGGACCATATATCCTCACGAGGACTGACAAAAACATAGTCCAACCGATCCGGCTTAGCTTCATCACTAAAAGGCACATAGGTGTCAGAGTTTCCATATTGGTTTTCCTCCTTGACGGACTCTCGGGCATCGCCGTACAGCGAGCCTTCCTTGGTCATTTCCTTATAAGCTCCGTCGGTGGCGACGCTGTTAAAATCACCCGAAAGATAGGTTGCGGTAACGTCGTTATCCTTTTGAATTTTCGCAATGGTCTTCTGGATCAATTTGACCGATTCAAGACGAGCCTCGGCGCCTATGTGGTCCAAGTGGGTGTTTGCAGCGAGCACTCGTTTCTGGTGTTCCTTGTGGGTGAAGACGCCAAAGGTTGCGACACGAGTGTTGGCAGCGTCCCATCCCTTTGAAGGCTTGTCGGGGGTTTCTGAAAGCCAGATTGTCTTGTCGAAGTCGAGGTCCCAGACGTCGGTACGGTACAGGATTGGAGAGTATTCACCGTCCTCCTTACCGTCTTCTCTGGCTACTCCAATATGATCCCACTCTCCGACGCCATCGTTAAGACCGGCTTTGATATCGACAAGCTGATTATGGAGGGCCTCCTGTAGACCGATGAAGGTTTCAGGAACAGGACGGCTGTGGAAGTTGAGGGAGTTTACAGAATATTGTTTTCTGACGTCCCAGAGCTCCTCACCTTTGTAGGGAGAAGTGGTGGCCAAGCGGATGTTAAATGTGATGACGCGAAGGAAGAGCTCTGCTGCTGCCTTCATATTGACGACTTTAGACGTATTTCTGTATGGGTTTGGGAGAATGCTAAGATGCTAAGATGCTAAGATGCTGGGTGCATTTGGAGGGAGGACAAAACAAGGGGCTAAACCGCAGCACCTGCTGGGAAAAAAGGACCTATTAAGTAGTTCTGGAGTACAAGGGGCCCAGTTATATATATGCATGAACGGTGAATTATGTCGGCTAAGGGATCACGGAGACACCCTCAGGTATACAAGGCAGTGCAGATCATGATCCCAGATACTGATGGAGATGCCCTCGTACAACATCCCTCACGCATCCTGGTCTGTACACCAAGCCAAACATGCACCGCCGAATCTGCTTATTTTCTCGACTGACAGAAAAAGGGGTTATTATCACACTCGCTTATTGAGTCTTGCTGCTGTTCTCTGATCGTAGTATCAGTGCACGTGTGGAGGAAATATCTGATACACGATGCCTATCAAGGACGAAGTAATCTCCGTATGTTCCGCTAGAAGCATCAGTTAATGCCAGACATCTAGTCCATGCCGACCGAGAGTGCATACATGTAGAAGACCGAGATATGGAGCAGTTAATTATGGAGCAATTAACCTGTTGTATGAAGCAGCTGTATGAAGAAGTGTATGATGGCAATTCTGAGCATGTACGTCATGGCCGGTAAACAACACAAACATGGCGGCCTTTTTTCCAACCACCACACAAAACACAAACACGCACACAAACTGCTTTCTTTCCCCTCCAACTTCCCCGCTACGCAAACAGAAAAGCCTCGAGGTAGGTAATCTCACACACGACTCACTACTCGACTCTTCTTCTGTGTCTGCAGACTGTCATCTAACTCTTTGCTAGGTTCATCGTTACGGCTTTCTTCCTACTCTGAGATCGTTTATTATTTTTTGTTTACCGTCCTTGTCGCATCTCCGGCCTCGTCACAATGGCGGAAACTGCGGATATCGGTCAGTCGTCCACCTTCGTCTCTGTGTCGCCGGCGTGATGGTCTACGGCATTTTTTGTTCTGGCTGTTTTTTTGTTTCTTTTACTGTAGCTGGTTTCTGTTCTAATGAGACTTTCGCGCTTTCCGTACTGCTATCAACGATGTAATTCAATAGCTTACCTGTCGTGTGCTTTGGTGCTAACTTATCTCTCTATCTACGTAGACTATACCCTGAACAATCCCGATACCCTCACAAAGTACAAGACCGCCGCTGAAATCTCCCACAGAGTCCTCCAGGCCGTTTCAGGTATTGCTTTCTCCTTGCCTGAAAGGGCTGCCTGTCAATTTCGACAACAATGGACCTTAAATTAACCCATTGTTTCTAGGATGGTGTGTTGAGGGCGCAAAGATCCTGGATCTCTGCGAAAGAGGCGACAAGCTCCTTGACGAAGAGGTCGGAAAGGTATACAAAGGCAAAAAAGTCACCAAAGGTCCGTTGTTTCGCCCGGTAATGAAAAAGCACGAAACTGCACTAGTCCCATGCAGTCGGTTTCCTCACTAGAAAACTAATAATGGCTTTGGTGCTCGATCTTTAGGCATTGCTCATCCCACTACTGTGTCTCCAAGCTCCTATGTGACTCCATATACCCCATTAGCATCTGACACCGAAGAGGCTGCCACCGAGCTCAAGGCGGATGAGATCGTTAAGATCCAACTAGGTGCTCAAATAGACGGATTTGGAACCATTGTCTGCGACTCTATTGTTGTCCCATCCTCCAGTGGACCAAAAGATAAGATCACCGGACGTGAAGCAGATCTGCTTCTAGCTACCTACTATGCCAACGAACTGCAGCTCAGACTTATGGTCCCACCAGGACTCGTAGCTACAGGAACCGAGGAGGAAAAGGCAAAGGCAGCTGCCGAAAAACCACCAACTCAAGCCAAGATATCAGCTTTGTTAGAGAAGATCGCAAAGACCTACGACTGCACTGTAGTCGAGAGCACCACTAGCTGGCTGTTCGAACGGAATGAGATCGAAGGAGGCAAGAAGATCATCGTGGCCCCTGGCGCTGGTGTCAAGGGAGAGGGATCTGCCGAGGTTGGTGAGGTCTGGGGTGTTGAGGTTGGCCTCAGCTTGGGCTCTGGAAAAGTGAAGACTCTTGAACATAGACCAACTCTGCACCGCCGTACTACCACCACATATATCCTCAAGAGACCCAGCTCAAGACAAACTCTCTCCGAGATTGTCAGGAAATTCGGTACCTTCCCCTTCAGTCTTCGTCAATTGGATGACGAAAAGGCCGGAAAGGTCGGTGTTGTGGAATGCGTTCGTGGTGGTGTTGTCCGTCAGTATGATCCCGCTGGTGAAGCAGATGGCTCTCCAGTTTCCAGACTGTTCAGCACAGTTGGTATGTATATTCTCTCTCTTTGCATCTTCTTTTTCAATATCTAACTCTTTAAACCCTAGCTATCACCAAGAACGGCCTTACGAGGCTGTCAGCTCCACCAGCCCTCGACCTATCTAAGGTCGAGTCCGACAAGAAGATCACAGATGAGGAGATCTTGCAGATATTGGAGCGTCCATTGGCCAGGTCTACAGGCGCCAAGGGAAAGAACAAGAAGAAGAAGAAGCCTGCAAAGAAGGCAGCTGAGGCTGACGAGTCTTCAGGCTAGGAATCGATACGTGGATGTCTATAAAAACAAAAGGCCCTATCGATGGCAAATCTCACCCTGAACATGTTTGCTACTCTTACATATGACCACGGTGGATGATACTTCTCTTCCCATACCACGTTGAAGGGAAAACAAAAAAAGAAAAAAAAGATACACATAGGACTTTCTTTCCCACGAGGATGAATGGGTCGCTCCTTTTTTTGCTATAAGAGTATGAAAAGTACTCGCTGTTTGTTATATCTACTGCTATCTACTACCTATAGGAGTCTAATGTCCATGGATGATAGCAATGCAAAGGCAAAGAAGTGAAGACTCGACTTTTGTGTTCCGGCTGAAGTGTTGCAACTTGATATTGACAGTAGTAGTGAATAGATATCCTCTCCCTCCAGCCTCCTCCAGCCCCTTCCCTCCCTCAATCACTCTTGGTGAAGGTAATTGTGTTGTAGAAGACCATAGACATTCACTGGCACAGGCAGCAGGACAGTCGAACCCCATGGAAAGCCAGAATTCCCCCTCATCTCTGGCATCTTCCGCGTAAAACTCTGCCTCCCTTTCCGCATTAGGCAATGTTGACGTCTGTCTCACGGTGAATAACACTTTTAGTGTTCTCCAGCCCTCTTTTTCCTCTTTCGGCCCTCAGTATAAATATAAATTCTTCTCTCTCCCCTTCATCTTCTTCTTTCTCTTTAACAACAACTTCGCACAACAGCTCGTCTTCGTTCAAAAACTTCTTCTTTATCAACCATCTTTCAAAGCTTCTACACTCAAGCATCCTTCACTCTCTTACTCTCTGTATTCCTGTCTTCTTGACGGATATTCTCATCTTCTTCTCCCTGTTTTTACAGCACTTTCACGCCCTTTGTAGCCGAGATATCTCGAGCAACTTGCACCTCACCCCTCTTCTCTTCCATTTTGATATCGCGTCTCAAACTCCATATTCTCCATTCTATCAGCTTCAACTTCCCTCTCTCTGACACATCTTGCTACTGCTCTATACCTTTGTAGCTATAAAAGCTCAGGTCCCCTATTTCGCGTAGCACACATTCTATCCCCTTTTTTTCTCACATCCAACCCAGCAACACAACTGCTTAACCCTTCTCACTTGCTTCTTACCCGCCTTAAAGAGTGATTTACACTCCATATCATCCCCTTGGTTGGCTCTTTCGAGTCTGGCAGTTTGTAAAGAACCCAATATCGGGCTCTTCAGCACTTCTTCCCTCATCTCACTTTTGCCATAACCACATCCACATCCACAAACCCTTCAAGGACTCTCTCCTCTCTATTTCATCCCTACATCACCTTCTACGCTCTATCGAGTCGTGATTTCTTTAAAGAACACGAGAATCTGCTTGCATTTGCAAAGAACCCACTTACCGGGTCATTCTATTACAACACTCCCTGAGCTCACTGACATAAACTGTTCATCTACCCGAACACACACTCTTATTCTCTACCGTCATCTTCTTACTATCTCTCTACATATACTGAGATCGTGATTTCTTGAAAGAACACGAAAATTTACTTGCGTTTGCAAAGAACCCACTACCAGGCTCTCCTTTACCAAATTCCCCTGAACTCAGCCGACATCAATCTGTCACCTCCCCAAAGACTCGCCTTATCATCTTCACTCTACATTTACTCTCCCTCTCTATCACTAGCTGGATCGTGATTTCTTCAAAGAACACGAGAATTTACTTGCTTTTGCAAAAAGACCCAATATAGGGCATCCGGTTCACAAACCTCCCAAGTTCACCTCACACACAAACTTCTCCCATCCACCCGAACACAAATCTTCCTCTTCGCCTTTACCATTTTCTACCTATCGCAAAATTCTTGCCTCTCTCTACTATCAAACGCGATTTCTCTAAAGAACGCGTCTTTTACACTCTCTACACTTGGCTGCTTCTTGGGAATAACCCGCAGCCTCAACCTTCTCCTTTCCAGCCACCGAAAATCTGACCGCTGGTCTTCACTCTACATCCATCCACACAACCATTCGCATATTACGCGCGAATACGCCTCTTCACATCTCATATACCCTGCATAGACACATTCTGTCCTGTGAAATCACTTTTGTTACCCTTTACTCGCTCTCAAAGGCCCTACCCCTGAGCGATTTTCAAAGCACACTGCCTCTATCAAAGCGTTGAATTTCGAGGAACTACAAGTTCTATCTTTTATTTCAAGGGATATTCTACGGTTTTAACCATCTATTAAACCAATATCCATTTGTGGTGGTTGGTCGTTGTCCTCTTATTCTGGGTGGTTGGCTTTTTCCAAGGTCTGCCCCCTCGTGTCTTCGCCGACACTTTTTTTTTTCGAGTTCAAAACTTCGCATCCTTCAACTTTCCCCGAAGTTCCTCCAAACCACCGCAGCCACACGCGCGGTCGACCGCACCACATTTGTCTAACAAATTGTGTGGTGTGTCTTCTTTTAAATCGCAAGTTCATTACTTGGTAAGTGTTTTGCTGTTGTTTCTTTTGCGTGCTGGTAGCTAACTTGTTCGTAGTCACCTGTTACAAAACAGTACAAGCAAATTGAAAGCGATGGCGCCTCGCCTTCGTTCAGCTTCTCGCAACACTTCCCGCAACACCTCCCAAAATCCTTCCCGTCCTGTTACTCCTATGGAAGCTTCAAGACCAACCTCGTCTGCTTCTGAGACTACTCGCCCTAAAAAACAACGCCGAACCGGCCCGGAAACACGAGTTTCTGTTGACGTCGTCGAAGAACAGGAACGACAGAGAGAGCGCAAGAAAGCTGCTAGTTTAATGGAAACTGTCCAAGAGCAGCCAGAAGCTTCCGAACAGCCTAAAAAAATTACAAATTCTACAAAAACTGTGGTACCTGAGCAACAGCAGCCGAGACAACCGGAGAAATCAATTGAACAACCACAACACGCGCAGCCAGCCATGCAGCAACAACTGCAACAACCAGAGCAGGTATCTGCACCAAAAGCTGCATCGGCTCCTTCTCCCACTACCGAATCTGCTCGCCCTCGAAGGCAACGCAATGGTGGACGTCAGACGCGTGCTCCGGTTGACATCTCTGAGGGATCTACTCGCCAAAGAGGGCGAAAGAGGACTGCTCGTCAGATGCAAGCTGTGGAAGATCAATCTACCGAATCTACTCAACAACTACCTCTTCCAGTGCCTGACCAGCTCCAGCCTCAATCCCAGCCTCAACCAAAGCCTGAACCACAGCAGGCCGATACCCCAGAACAACAAGAAGAACCACAACAACAACCAGTTCAAGCCGAAGTCCCACGATTAGATTCAGAGACATGGGTGGAACCTCCTCTTCGTGTGCCCGCTCCAACCTATCGTGAACAAGGCCTAGATAAGGCCGCCGTTTTGACAACAATGCAACCACTTGGAACTTTGCCATCTGCAAGGATTCTTCGACAAGTGGGATTAGCACCTCCATTGAGCCCCCCAGGGCGTCAAGCTTCGAAAAAGAGAGGAGGTCCAAAGTCAAGAAAGCCGGCACCTGCGGCTAAAAACGGCGGCATCGAACAACCCAAAGCTGCTTCGACTTCCGCGGAGGATGTCGCCCAATCTGATAGTTCTCAAGCGGAGGCAATTATCAGAGACGTCCTTGCGCGTGAAGAGCAGTTAGTCCGTGTCACACGGTCAAAAAGTGGCAAGGATAACGCCGACGGGGAGTCTGCTCCAGCCGACGGTCAGTCGGCTGGCTCCCCGGTTCCGGACACAAGGTTCACGACTGATTTTTTCGATCACATCATCGAAGCAGCCATCGCTCAAGCCCGTAGCGTAAAAAACTACGGGATTGAAGGTGGTCTTCGATTGATAAAAGAGGAGGCGTCCTCTGATCCTTTTCTTCAGTCCGTGGTGGAAACAGCCTTTGCCAAACCCGCGGCTCCCGAGTCGCGGACTGCTTTCCAAGCCTTGATCCGGAACTCCGTCGCGCGTTTCCATGCCGAGGATGATGCGAAAGCTGCGGCCGCGGCAGCTAGCACACGTTCCGCAACGACTTCGTCGTTGTCCTCTGCTAAGTCTCTCGACGCGACTACCTTTGCGCCGGCTGCTTCTGAGGGGTCAGTCTCGGCCCAAACCCCAACCAAGGGCAAGGCAGCGCAAGCTGCTGCGTCCAAGGGGAAGGGCAAAGGCCGAGCTGGCTCTGTGGAAGCTCGGGCCAATTCTCAGCCTGAAGGCGCTTTCGAACGAAAGCGCAAGAGGGCTGAGGACCCCGAGTTTTCGGAAGAGGCAGTCGCCGCTAAGCGTAGGGCGCTTGAGGCGGCACTTGTCACCGAAAACGGTGAGGCAGAGGAGAGCAACGTCCGGACTCAGGTCCTGCCGCCAGCCGGTTATGTTTGGCCGGCTCGATGGATCGTCCCTTCGGACGATGAAGAGCCTGCTAAGCAGCCGGCTCGTGGCTTGACTGGGAGGAAGGCCAGAGCTCCTCCAAAGCCCGCCGCGGTCAGCACGTCTACCAAGAGGGTCCGCAAGCCCGTAATTGCGTATGTTCTTCCCCCCTTCCACTACCCACACCCTATATCTTTTAGATTGGTTTTTCAATGTGCTAACATCATACCTAGTTTCAGACAACCGGACGAAATCGATAACCTCGATTTCTGTCGCGCGTGCAACGGTAGTGGCCAGCTTTTATGCTGCGACGGCTGTGTGGATTCGTTCCACTTCACCTGCCTAGATCCTCCAATGGATCCCAATTCGCCACCCGAAGGACAGTGGTACTGTCCTTCGTGTGCGAAGAAGGGTCTGTTGGGGGGTTTAGCGGAGGCGATGGACTCGGTCCCGCAGTCGAACTTCCAACTACCGGAGGAGGTTCGCGGATTCTTCTCTGGCGTGAGGACCGGTGACAAGGGGGAGTACACGGAAGTGACGGAGCTTCCCAAGGGTAGTGGTCGTGGCCGTACGACACGGCAGGGCCGAGCCGAGGAACTTGACCCGTTAAGGGTCAGAGATTCCAAAGGTAAGGTCGTTGTCTGTGTCCGATGTAGGACGACGTCCGAAGGGCGTCGGCCTATCATCCAATGCGACTACTGCCCTTGTTGGTGGCACCTGGACTGCCTCGACCCGCCTCTGGCGAGTTGTCCTCGCCAGAAGCCGGGGAGTGAGCACCCAGGGCACTATTGGAAGTGTCCTAATCACGTCGAACACGAGCTTGCCAATATCAGACACCCGGGGAGGGTCCGACGACCCCGTAATCCGAAGTTTGTCGATATCGAGGTGCTCCCCGACAGCGACGGGGAAAGCGTCGGGGAGCATGAAAAGGAAGGCACCGTGTACCGTGTACGAGAACATGGAGTCATCCTCGACTTCATCACGCGAGTCAAGCGTGGCCATGCCCAGAGAGAGGCGGAAGAGGCTGAGGCCGCTCGCCTCGCCCAGGAGCAGGCCGATGCGGAAGTGACTTCCGCATTTTCAGGCCTGCTCCCTACCGAGCAAAACGCTGTGATGGGACTTTTGAACATCGCAGGCCAGTCGCCGGTCGAACGGGCTGGGCATATCGTGTCACAGCTCATCGCCGGCGCGCCCCCCGGCGCGTTTGGCGATGCAGCAAGTGAGACCGAAATACTTCGGTCTCTTCAGGAGGTGGTCAGCCAGCGCATCCAGGCGCTGAACCCGATTTCTGCTTCTACCAACTAAAAGGCAGCCTGCTCGGGGTGGTGTTCCCCGCCCATTCTCGACTGGGTTGTCTTGGTAGATAGTGGATTTCGGTGTTTGGCTCTGGCATGTCTGGTTGCTATCATCTCTTGAAAGCTTGTTGTTGGCTCGCGTGAGCCGTGTGATTTCGCGACTTGTTCCTTATCTAGGTCCACGGTAGGCATCGGCCAATCTGCCAATTGGCCGATATGTGACGGGTATCATTTTACGACAGATATTTCGATAGCCCTTTCCAAATTTTCACTACAAGTTTACCCTTCTAAATGGCTATCTTCCCTTTCCTCCCCCATCCCTTCCCCTTCTTCCTCCTCCCTCCTCCCTCCCCCCTCCGCTCCGCCC